>CANTUQ010000014.1:12375000-12729757 GCA_947683425.1 Excoecaria cochinchinensis | reverse complement strand
AAGACATTGAAACCTACCCGCCTACAGGCAAGAAAAAAAACCTCCAATCTAATTTTCCTCTGAGGAGGCTCAAATCTATTTTCCTCTCTGGAGGCTCAACATCAAATTATCTCACCCTCCTGAGAAGTACGCAGGTCTTTTCAACAAGGAGGCCACATTGGACATGATAGAGGAAAATGTATCCGGCATGTCACAGTCGATAAGGGATCTCTAAGAGGATGATACCTGAACTTTGCAAGAAGATGATGTTTGCACTTTAGACGTTTGGAAAATAACTCCATGCAATCAAGGGGAGGACATTCATATTCCATAAATCCTTCTCTAGGAGATAACCAACCGTCTTTTAGGGGGCACCCGTCTGACATAGACCCTAACAGGTATGTAGTGCCATAGGTACGCATCCCTTTTATATGCCCTACATGTTTGCTTTGCCTTTTTTTGTAGAGAAAAAAGAGAGGTTCAGGATAAGCGCCAGTAAAGACAATGACGAACGAGTCACCATGCCAACCCAAGGATGGTCAACAGTCAGGCACTAGGTTAGTCGAATGGTGGTTAGCAGATTAGATATTGTACTAGCTTGATGATGGTTAGCAGATCAGATATTGTACTAGCCTGATGGTGGTTAGAAGGTCAGTTATTGTACTAGCCTGATGGTGGTTAGCAGGTCAGTTATTGTACTAGCCGGATGGTGGTTAGCAGATCTGATGTTATACTAGCCGGATGGTGGTTAGCAGATCAGATATTGTACTAGCTGGATGGTGGTTAGCAGATCAGATATTGTACTAGCCGGATGGTGGTTAGCAGATCAGATGTTGTACTAGCCGGATGGTGGTTAGCATATCAGATATTATACTGACCGGATGGTGGTTAGCAGATCAGATATTGTACTGATCGAATGGTAGTTAGCAGATATCACGCTAAACGGATAATGGTTTGCAGATAAAATATTACATGGATCGGTTGGAGGTTTCCAAGGTTATGTTGTGCAAGCCCAGAAGCGGCTAGCAAGACAGAACGTTCAATCACATGCGATAGAACAGATTGCAAATAGAGGTGGTAGTTAGAGAACACTGCATCTCATAGACACCGTGCAAGCCGAGATGCGGTCAGCGGGACACCAGCGATAGAACAAATGGCAATAGGGATTGTGGTTAGATAGCACTACATCTCACAGACACCATGCAAGCCGAGATGAGGCCAGCGGGACACAGCGATAGAATAGATCGCAACAGGACTGTGGTTAGATAACACTGCATATCACACCGTGTAAGCCGAGATGAGGCCAACGGGACACAGCGATAGAACAAATCACAACAAGACTGTGGTTAGATAACACTGCATCTCACACCGTGCAAGCCGAGATGAGGCCAGCGGGACACCAGCGATAGAATAGATCGCAATGGGATTGTGGTTAGATAACACTGCATCTCACAGACACTGTGCAAGCCGGGATGAGGCCAGCGGGACACCAGCGATAGAACAGATTGCAACAGAGGTTGTAGTTAGCTAACACTGCATCTCACGGACACCGTGCAAGCAGGGATGAGGCCAGTGGGACACCTGCGGTAGAATAAATTGCAACGGGATTATTGTTAGATAACACTGCATCTCAAAGACAACGTGCAAGCTGAGATGAGGTGAGCGGGACACATGCAATAGAACAAATCGCAAGCGGGTTGTAGTTACAGAACACTACCTCTCGCGTCACTCAGACACCGTGCAAGCCGAGACGAGGCCAGCAGGATGAAGGTAATTGAATGAATCGTCAATGGGTTGCGGTAAAATACACTACAACTCAGCAGTGAGGGGTCACCGGCTCGAACACCCCGCGGAAGGCAAAGGGTTGCCTCATGTATGCATCTCTTTCCTTCTTCTTTGAATTTTGGCTCATCTAGGCACTAGTGCACTAGTTTCTCCAAAATTGGGGGCAACTGTAGACACCGGGTCCTGAGACAGCCCAAATCGGAGTTACCCAATGATGGTAAGATGCCTGTTCACAGGCCAAAAGGTTAAAAGTAATGGTTTCCTTGTCAAATTTGTATTTTAGAGTGAAAAAAAAAATAATAAAAAATATTTTGAAAATTAGATTTGAAAAATGGGGTTTAGAAATTGTAGTATTTTTAGTTAAATTTTAAAAAAAAAAAAAAAGTTGCGAATGTCGACGCGTGGCCCCTTTTCCGCCGCAGATGCCCAAAATCGCCGAAAATCGCCCCAAAATCATTTATTCCGATTTTTTTTCCACAAAATTCAATTTTTTTATCCCCTTTTAAGGGATTTTCGGGTTTTCTTTCCATTTTTAAACTTAGATAAATTATATTATTAATTAATTAATTAATTAGTTTTTGCCTTAATTAATTATATTTTCTAGTTTTTCTTCATATAAAAAGAAAAGGATGGAAAGAGAAAGGGGGGATTTTAGGGTTTTTTTTTAAGTTCTCTCTTCTTCTTCCTCTCCAAATTCTCTCTAAATTGACTGAAATTTTTCCTAACAAAAAAAAAAAAAAATTGTTCAATTCCTCTTCTTTTTTCAATGGAATTTATTCTAATACATGTTTTTAGAAGGGATTTTGTTGATGGGAATTGATTTTGAGACAAACATAATAATTGTTTGCTCTCAAAATTCATTTTTGACTTATTATTTTTTTAGTTTTCAATTAAACTTTTTTTTTCAAATATTTTTCTTTGAATCCCTTTTTTATGAAAAATAGACTTTGAGACATTCAAAATAAATGTTTGTTCTTGAAATCTAATTTCTCATTTGATTTTCTAAAAAATAAGTTTTTTTCACAAATAATTTTTTTTTGAGATAAAAAAAATAATTGTTTGTTTTTTAGAATATTTTTTTATCAATAAAAATAATTCTTTAGGTAAAGAAATCAATTCTTCTTTTTTGAAAAATTTTTTATTTTCTTTCATCACTTTTTCAAGTATATTTATTTTTTGGAATAAAATTCCAATATTTATTTATATTCAATTGTAATCTTGCAAATAAAAAATAAGGAAATCAATCATCATTTTTACCTTCATCGAATCCGAAACTCTGAGAGTAAACATTATGGGCTTGATCTTTTAACTTTTATTATTTTGTTCATATTTAATTGATTAACATGCATATTTTATTATTTTCATTTATTCATTTATTTTATTGTTTTTATATTTGTCTCATTTAATATGTGTATATATTATTTTTGTTCATATAAATATTGATTTCTTATTATTTTTTAACATGTAATTAATTAATTCATTTTGGTTGATCTTTTTGCCATGTAAATGTTTTATGTTAATTGTGATAACATTAATTAATCATGTCATTTATTTAATTATTCTCATCATTCTTTTATTCATTATTTTTATCATTCTTTTTCATTGCTATTGTTATATATTTATTGTTTATTCATTTATTTGTTTATTTTCATTATTATTATTATCATGTTCATATTTTTATGTATTAATTCATTAGCATGTTTTATTTATTTCAATCATATCATTTAATTCATTTATTATTCATAATGCACTTTTCTAATTTATTTTAAATTGTTAACATTTTAATTCATTTGTCTTTTTAATGTCATCTTATTTTATTTTATTTTATCATTTATTATATATTTAACCGATTTAATTGATTTAATTACTAACATTATTTCATTTGTGTTTTCTTTTTATTTCACAACTTATTTTCTTCGCTTGGTTATTTTCGCGAGCACACGGTGAGATCTAGGAGGCTCACCTGATTTGATCGTTTATTTCATTGCTTGTATTATTTTCTTTATTTGTTTCTTTATTTAGTTTATTGAATGTAATTCCTAATAAAATTATTTATTTTAGGCAAGCTAAAAAGAAAATAACAAAATATTTCTGCTAATTAACTTGAAACTTTTTCTAATAAAAATGGGACCAATGTCCTAGTTTTTCCATCCAAAATAAATTATCACATAAAAGTCATTTTCGTAAATATGCATTCGAGGACCAATGTCCTCATCCTTAATGTATATCCCATTTTATGCATGTTTTGTATTTCATTTACAATGGGGGTTGTATTTCGCCCCTAGTTTTGCAGTAATCTATTTTCATGCACTTTACTTTAATTATACTTTATTTATCGCTTTCTATTGAATGGATAATTCGCGCTTTAATTTAATTGCACTGAATCGAATGAGAAATGGGATGAAACGTAAATTCAAAACTCAATTATAAACCTAACCAAGGTATGAATAAATGGCAAGTCCCGAACCTTCTCTGGTCTTTAGGCTTAACGAGCCGAGAGGGCCATCTCAATGTTCTATTGGAATGGGGCCTCCAAGACACCTCTTATGTCCCGTAAAAAGGCTCAAACTTGCATAGTCCTAGGCGCCATGAGGCGAGAGGGCCATCCTAATGTTCTGTTAGGGTGGAGGCCTCAAAGACACCTCTGGTTTGCCCAAGCGTGAGGCGAGAGGGCCATCCTACTGTTAGGGTGAAAATCCTCAAGACACCTCCGGCTTGCCCATGATGGACATAAGAGCGCTGTCTTAGGCTCACTGAGGCTAGACGACCTTTCCCAATGTTCTATTGGGTGGCGACTCCATAAAACCTCCTTGTTGCCCAAAATGGACTTACTTGAAATTTCTTACAAGTTTTTAGGAACCTCCTCCAGAAAGCCCTAAAAGCGGGTCTTCGGGGAGCCCCGAGGTTCGGCGCGCACCACACCCCTATTATACACCGAGTAAAAAATCTACTGACCGGATATGCGGGACATAGATCCCACAGATCCATTACACTATGAAATGATCCCAATAGGACCATTTTTCACTGCACTCCACTACACTGATCACTGTAATCACTGGATACACTATAAACACTAAACACTGCACTGAAATAGGCCGTCATTGGTCTATCAATAGAGAGTCGCCATGACTCGTACCGCGGTGTGGAATTCCTATGGCTGGCCAATTATATCTTGGATAAGATTTTTCTTCCAGACCACTAGTAAGGGCAATAGTTCATCAATACTCATATAAACATCACATTATGCCATCATACTTATTTTGTCATACACTTCATTTTCACTTATCACTTTACATACACTCCCATTTATCATCACTTAATCATATTATGCCATCATATTACACTAGTTATCAAAATACACACTTTATTCCTTATAAAAACCATTTGGTCCAATCAATCACTTTTTCACATCATGCACTTTAATTTCATTTAATCACTTATTCACACTCTTTACATGTGAAACATACCAAAAATATCATTTATATGCCATAGTTCATCTTATATCTCAATTAAATCCTTTATATACCATTCGGCCACTAAACAAACTTTCTATTTAGTTCACTTTAATTTCACTTAATCATTCAATCACTCAATTTGCATGTTATATTAGCCATAAACAACTTTTACTTACTATATTACACAACATAGCTCATTATTTCCTTTAGTATTCCATTCGGCCACAACTTTAGCATTTCATTATAATTTCTTTTAATTCATTTAATCACTCTATTATGCATTAAACATGTTATATACATTATGTCTATCATTTATATGCCATAAACATCACTTAATCCTAATAACTTTCCTTAAATATCATTCGACCAAGCTTAAGGTTTCCATACCATTCTGTTTTCATTTCATCTAAACATATTTATACACTATATTAAGTCCATAGATTATGAAAATCACATTAGATTTAATTAAACATGCCTAAATCTCATTTTCACACTTAAACATAACCTAAAATTCACACATAATCAATGGAAAAGGAAGGATAATGTATCCACTCACCTTAAATTCTTGTTCTCCACATCATAAACATACTTTTCGTGCCATAACTCCTTGAAAGTCCATCATTTCCTTTAAATTCCTATGGTAGCCGAATTCAAAAATCCATATAACTTTAAAACAAGCTTCCAATATGAAATCTAACATCATAAATGTGTTCTACACCCTCAAAGACCCCCATAGGGACCAATAAATCAAATTAAAAACATCTAAATCTCTTACCTCAAATCTTGACACAAACTTTGCATACAAGGTTTTTCCAACTTTCTGTGCTCCAAATGGACTCCAATAAATTCTATATGATTGTAGAGGAGCTGAAATTTCTCTATTGTCTTGAATTTTTGGGAAATATTGGAAGAAAGAAGGAGAAAAATGGAGGAGAAGTGAAAAAAAAACATTTGGATTTGGAAGGGAGGAAGAATGCCGACTTTGGCTAGATTTCTTTAGAGAAATCCTGCCATTCACCCTTTATATAGTCCTCTAATGAATCAAACCGGTCCAAATGAAGTGGTCCGACTGATTTAAACCAAAATTTTGATTTTTCGGTGTATTTGCACTTTTCCAAAGCATCTATATGTTATCCTCATCATTTTCAGTTCTAACTAATTCCATTGATCTTAAAATGTCAAAAATAGGCTCCTTCCAAATTTTTAGCTCAATCGGAGTCCATTTGGGCACCGGTTCGATTCGATCAATTTCTCTTCTGCCGTAAAATACAGCTCTAAATCTGTCAAAATTCACAGATAACACTCCCACTGTCTTATTTTATACACTTAACATCTATTGGGCCATTTAAACCACTACTAACCTCTTGGTCAAACCTCGGTCAAACCCCGGTTCAAATTGAACCGAACCGGAGGCCAACTTTAGAATGACTTTCAGAGGTCAATTTTACTCTGTTTTCAGCTCAAATTTTACCAGTATACTCCTTATGGCCCAATGATCTTTTTTGTGAAATTAAAATTTTTCAGGCGCCGGACAACCGGATTTGTTGTATAGCCACCCTTTGTCACCTGACCTGGAATCATTATAATTTTAACACACTTATCATTAAACTTTGACACTAGCAAACTCACTCCCTACACTATTCGACGCTGCGATCATCATGATAACACTGAAATTATTCACTGACACTTCTCGACCAGTATTTGGGCCATTACAATAATGGCATTTAACTTTATAATAAATGTGTTTATTTTAATTGTTAATTGTCTTGCAATTTTTTATGAGTAAAATGATTGCATGTTTGTTAAGTAGAGACTTAATAAAAGTCCCCTCATAAGTTTAAGAACTTAATAATCCAATAATTTAGATTTATTATGCATGAAATTTTAACCTGTAAGGTTGGATATTAGAACTTAGAGGGTAATTGGATACTATAAGTAGCCTTTTCGAATTTAAGCCTAGTAGAAAATTTTACTAGGTTATTATGTCAGATGCATAATAAATTGCATGTATTGCCTTATCTCCCTTAAATATGTACAATATTGTTCAATTTGAGATTAGAGGATCCTAATGGATACTGCTTCCAAATTAATTGTTGTTGAACTTAATAAAGACATTAAGATGAATGGTGACAATTATAAAATCTGGAATACGAAGATCCAGTATGTTCTTGAAGAGCGAGAGGCTCTTGAACCCCTCAAGCTCGGTTATGGCTGAACCTGAGGATAGTACTATAGCCCAGCATAAGCAGGACTGAGATGCCTACGTGGCATGGAAAAAGAATGATTGCACTGCTTGAATCATCTTGCTAAGTACAAAAGGATGATGACATCACTAAGTAATTCCGCAAGTATCAAAATGCAATGGATCTGTGGATTGCTTTGCAGGAAAAGTTCAGAGATGTGTCTCTGACTAAGTTCTGATCATGAATGATCAAATTTGATACATATCAAAAAAGGTCTGATTATTCGATGCGAAAAACATTAAAGAGATGGAAAAGAATAAATGAGCTTAGTAAGTCTAGTCATAAGTTTACTGATGAGTAGAGGTCCAAACTGTTATCCGTTCCTTACCCACGAGTTGGGAGCATATGAAGATGCAACTAACTTATATGGACAACATAAAAGGATGTTGTTTGTCATCTGGAGCTTAAAAGGGACCGTCTTGCAGCGATTAAGGTCAATGCCATAGTGCATATGGCACAGTCCCATTTTGGTGGAATGAGTTCTTACCAGAATAAGAGAAAAGCTTCAAAAGTAGGGATAAAGAAAAGGCTCGAAAGCCTGAAAAGCAAAAGGAATCGAATCACGAAAGTTCCAAAGGAAAAAATGTAACACCCCCTACGTCCCCGTTGGAAGGACGCGGGTGCGCTACCGACGCTTACTAACATACATGCACACATACACTATGCAGAAGCATACATTCATACATAATCATACACGCATAAATATGGGATAATTAAAAACTTACCTTGCGGGCAAAGACATGTTGTGCATTAACTCACACACACGCAGGCACTGAACGGAAGCATATACAAAAGCATACATATGATCATTCAGCGGAAGTATAAGGCGAATGATAAAACAAAAGGATAACTTAATACAAAAATATGATAACATTTACATAGCCCAAAATCACATCCAAATCCTTACATATACATAAGACTACAGAAATACAAAATCCAAAATACAGAAGCTGAACAAAATACAAAACTTCTAGCTTCTACGTGGTCGACCTTGCAGATGTGCGACTCGAACAGAACCAAACCTGCCACCTGCACGGGGAAAGAGCCCGTGCTAAGCGATAACGCTTAGTGGGGAGAACACACAAGAATATGGACGGCCATTCACAATGGTCGCCAAGGCATAACACATTCACAATGGCAAATGTGGACATTCATAACACATACATTTATGTATACTTGCAAAAGTAAGGCATTCATACAATAATTAATATATGTATTCATATGCACATTACCTGATTGTTCATTTGATATTATCAAGCAGAAACACATACAATCTCATATGCATATACTTACCGAGGTATCAGATATCAAACCGCATCATGCTTAGCTACTCAACAACTACACATGTAGCCTTCATACCAATAACCCAACCGTTAACTGAAAACCCATACACATGCAATAAGAGTACCATGTAATAACGCACCCAACTACCATGCAAAATCACTCTATATCCAAACATACTATCATCATGCCATAAGACACATACACTAGCTGAAACCCAAGGGACGACGTCCAAACCACCGCACCTCCGCTGCGCAACTCTAATACATAAAATATCATGCCATGAAACATTAACACATGATAACATGCTGAATATACTACGATAGCTAAGACCAAAGAAACATATAGCATAGTATTAAATTCGTTGCACTTGCTAGTTATAGATCATATTCATACTAATTTCACGTATTAACCATAAAAGTTAATAGCACTGTAACACCCCAAATCGGGCCTAGTCGGAATCGGCAAGCTAAGTCGGTTAAGTGAAGGGTATTTTGGTAATTTATGCATGAGTAATATGGATAATAAGGATTTATTTGCTAAGAAATTAATTAAATAAAGTAAGTAAAGGAATTATTATGGTGTGTTAGTAGTGTATGGTAGTAGGATGTTTATGGGCTAAGAGATTTTATTGAGTGATTTATGAGCATGGTACCTTGGATGAAAAGTGGGTTATAAGAAATGTTAGGGTGTGACTTAGATTTGGTAACATGGAGATATTATTGTAGGAGTTATGTTAGCGTGTGTGTGTAAGATAGGGAAGTAGGGTATGAGTAAAGGAAAAGAATTATGTGTAGGTGAGAGTATGGGAGTAGGGTATTTTTGTGGGATCAAATCCTATGAGAGAGTGACACTTGGTAAGTGGATAGAGTTGAATTAATGAGTTGAGAGAGAGAGAGGACAGTTGTAAAATTACTTGGGTTTTCTTCTTCCTTTCCCGTTCTCCTCTTCCTCCTCACGCCATTAATCTTCTTCTTTCTCTTCTTCTTCTTTCCTTTTTCTTCTTTACTTGTTTCTGCTCTTTCTTCTTCCCATGGGTAGTTTGAGTTGCTTCTAAGAGGTAAGTTAGGATTGTAGGTGACTGATTTCTCTTTTTCCTTGTTTTGCTTTTAAATTGGATGAGTTAGGGTTATAGATTAAGTAATATTTTGGGTTTGTTTGTGCAAGTGATTGGTGATAGGAAGAAGCAAAGTAAAGGAAAAGAGAAGATTTAAAGCTTGAAGAGAACCGCTATTGTGCATCAAGAGGTTTGGGAATTTGATTCTTACATTTGAGTTTTAATTTGTCTTTGCCCTAAATTCTTCTTGGATTAGGAATATACATTTGTATATGATTTCCAGTAAATTGAGTGTGTTGATATGAGTTTTATACATGTATTTGCTTTGATAAATGTATTAATAATGCGTGAAGTGGCTTAAGTTGAAGGTGTGTGAGAATTGGAAGTGAAGTGTGTAATTGGCGTAAACCCTGTTTCGTTCTCATCTGACCCTTGTGCAATGTTTTTGTCATAAGTAGAGTTATAGAACTCCACACCATGCGATTATTACGCCATTAGAACCATTACTTCTATCTCTTTAAAAGTCTTAGATATAGCCTTGGGCAAATTCTTGCTCTAAGACCATGAAATTTGGATAAAGCCGTAGTGTTTCTTTTTATGTCGGGTTATTTGACCAGTATAGATTGTGGAGCTCATATCTCGAGTTCTAGATGTGCAATTGACCTGAAACTTGTTCCGTTTGAAATTTAAGACGCAGGGAAACATTTGTTAAGAGACCACTTTTCCTAAAAATGAGGTTTAGAGGTCGGTTTTCGTGATACATGTTTATAGTAGAATGCAGTCTGTTTTTGTGGCTGAGGCGAGCCTCTGTCGCGAGCGCGACAAGGGTCGTGACCTCGCGATAGAAAAATATGTTTTGAGCCTTTTCTTCTTTATTTTTGAGTCTAGGGTTGACCCAGATCAATCCCGTATCTTTCCCATCAGTTATTATGCATGTTTAGGGTAATTAAATGGCTATATAAGTAATTATCGTTGGGAAGAACTTAGGAGTATGATTAAAATTGGTGATTTAGCTAGTAAATAATAGTAGATATAACTTGTGAAGGATGAGGATTAATATGTGTTGATCTCTTGAGTAACCTAAGCATGATATATCATATGTTTGAATGCATTTAACGTGGGTGCGATTGAGATGATTGATGAATAATGTTGTTATTGTAGATTGTGTAAATGGACATTGTTAGTGGCATGTTTTATTGAAATTATTGATACGAATGTTGGGTTTATGTTGTTAATGATGTGTGGCTTGCTGGAGATGAGGTAAGAGACCTTTGGATATGTTTCGTGTGTTTGTGAGTGAGTTTGAGGAAGGAAAGATCCGGCAGAATTCTGCAGATTTTCGAAATCAAGACTCTGTCGCGATCGCGACACTGTCGCGAGCGCGACAGAGACCGATGATTCTGACGTTATGCCGTCGCGAGCACGCGACATTGTCGCGAGCCCGCGATAGCAATAGCCTGTTTGCTCTCTGTCGCGAGCGCGACAACCGTCGCGATCGCGAGAGAGCACATTGTTGGCCTGTGCTATCGCGAGCACGCGACTTGTCGCGACCCCGCGATAGCAATGTTTGCCTCTGTCGCGATCACGACAACATCGCGAGCGTGACAGAGCCGGGCCCTTCTCTCCTTCCCGCGATCGTGAAGTCCATCGCGCGCGCGTAACGAAGAGACTACGGTCTCTGTCGGGAGCGCGACAGATGTGTTGTGTTAAATGAGTTTTCTTTGGTGATTCCAATGTTTGAATTCCGAACTTGTGATGCCTTTAGGTTTATTCTTTGACTATTTTATGAAGCATGTTAATATAATTGAATGTAATATGCATATCTATACTTATGATCTTTCTCTAAGATTATTATGTTATACTTAAGTGTAAATTGTATGATGCATGATTGACTTTATGAACTTATTCATATGTCTCACCTATTGCTGATTATGTACAATGACATAAATTAAGTGATTTGAAATATGATTTGTATGATGCATGACCTGCGAGAGTCAGTCTAGTGGATAGTTAGGCATGCCTAATAGAGTCTATGTATGTGTAGCTGCAGCGCCCCTTTGAACGATTTGGACCCTGATCAGGTCCCCGATTGGTTCCTCGCGAACCCCTATTATGTGTATGTGTATGGATCTTATTTAAGGTCCTGTTCAATGAAATGTTGCCTTCCGACTTGTACCTGTGTGGTACATTATATTATGTGTTTGATTCGTACCCGTAAGGTACCTTTCAGTACTCGTTATCCACTATTTTGAGTCAGCAGGTATTTCGTTTGCTGTATTCGATATGATTATGAGGATATGATAACCGAATATGTAAGATTTTGGTCATGTGAATCAATTATGAATTCGAATGTGATTATAAATCTCTGGTTGGATTTAATGTGACTCAAACACGCCTATTATGCCCAGTTATTCATATGTATACCGTATTGTGACTGTGTTTGAACATAATCCATTGTGGTTATAATTATGTGAATTAGTATGGTTGAAAATGTGATTTTATACTGTTAATTATTATGAATTAGCAGGTGAACTAGTAAGTGTGCAAATTACTCATTGATCATTGAATGATTATATATGAATGTGAATGTGATCAATTAAATGCACGACTAATATATGTAAGTATAATACGATATGTGTTATGAATGGCTGTATATGTCTTTTTCATGTATTAGGTCTTGGCGACCATTGTTAATGGCCGCCCATATTTCTTGTGTGCTCCCCACTAAGCGTTATCGCTTAGCACGGGTTCTTTTCCCCGTGCAGGTGGCAGGTTTGCTTTTGTTCGAGTTGCGCATCTGCAGAGTCGGCCACATAGAAGCTAGAAGTTTTGTATTTTGTTCGGCTTTTGTAATTTGGGATTTTTGCATATCTGTGTAATATGTATATGTAATAATAGGTAAAAATTTTGATGTAATATTGTAAGCTATGTAAATATTTACACAATTATGTATCTTTCTTACTAGGTTGCTGTTGTATGATTATAAGTATGCATGTGTGTATGGTTTCTTATTTTTGTATATTAAATAAAGTATTCATTTTGTTCAGTATCATTCTTCTTTCTTTCAAAGTTTTTAATTATCCTGGATATGTCACTCTATTTATGTGAAGTTTACTTGTT
This sequence comes from Excoecaria cochinchinensis, assembly GCA_947683425.1. Taxonomy (NCBI): domain Eukaryota; kingdom Viridiplantae; phylum Streptophyta; class Magnoliopsida; order Malpighiales; family Euphorbiaceae; genus Excoecaria; species Excoecaria cochinchinensis. The sequence goes on along the minus strand of CANTUQ010000014.1, from coordinate 12,716,837 downwards.
TACTCTAGTGGGATGTGACACTCCTATCTATCTTGGATTCTTCTTCCTCTAATCCGAATAGAAGTCTCCATAGTATAGGTTGGGGTGTGACAAGCACAAAATCACATTACTATACAATTTAACCATAGCATTCAGAAATTCAATCTCACATTCATATCTATATTAATTCAGATGCTTAAAAACATAAATAATCGGATTCACATTCTCATAAGCATAACATAATAAACTATATACATAGCATTCGAGAGATCGTGATCATAGTCATACACATTTTAGTTCACATACTTATATCCATAATTGACTGTGTACAAACACATTCGCTAAATGATACATGTGGATAATCATGCACAATACACATGCTTGGGTCACATTCACCCCATTCAGGGATTCACAATCACATTCGGATGAATATCTGATTCGCATGTCCAAAATCATACTCATTCGGATATCACATTCTAATAATCATATCGAAATGAATCAAAGCAAACAGAACACTTGCTAACTCACAATAGTGGATAACGAGTAAATGCATAGCGTACCTTACGAGTACGAATCGAACGCATAGCATACCTTACGGGTACGAGTCAAAAACAATTTTATTTTATCACTTTTAAAACATTTTTACAGTAGGGACCTTAAACAAGATCCAAACGCATGAGAAAAGGATCGTGAGGATCCGAACGCATAAAAAGGGTTCGCGAGGAACCAAACGGAGACCTGATCAAGGTCCAAACGTCCAAAGGTGCTGCAGCTAAAGAGACTCTATTAGGCATGCCTAACTATCCACTAGACTGACTCTCGCAGGTCATGCATAACACCAATCACATTTAAGCATAGCACATTATTAATAGCAAGGATCATAATTCTTAAGCTTGCATAGTAAATCAAACTCATTCCATGATAATCATCAAATTGTTCGTATATCATTCATGCATAAATGAGAATAAATAAGCATACCATACAATTCAGTCAACACACTATATGACTAATCACCGTTAGGAAGCATACTAGAGTTAGATATGGAAACACTATTACACCAAAGATCATCAATACAAAACCCTAATCATACAATAGTGCTACTCATGTTAACTATAACATATTATTCTTAGGCGAGAATCGTGAATTAAGATATGCATAACACATTTTCACATTTTACAAGAATATGTTCATAATGAAGAACCATGACATTAGACATTCATAAATCAATTGTATTTCAAAATGCAATATACGATACAATTTACAATATTTATCATTGGACACAACTCAAGAACTCAAGTTCATCATCATATCATGTAAACGAATACAAGTTACTCACGTAACTCATATATATACATATAGGCTGATGAAAATTAGAAATATATGCATCTTATACAAATCTCAATATAAACATGTAAATCATATGCATTTAATTCATGTACAATATTATTAGTCATGTACATATATTTTATAATTAATAACCCATATGCATGTAAATTATAGACATAAATTCACATATAGCGATCTTATTAATCATGTACAAGTACCTCACAAATACAACTCATCCAAATATAATGCAAGTTTAACCCATGTATATATAATCATACATATTTAAAGCATAAAAATAATATAAATCATGCACATATATCTTGTAATAAAACAATCATGAACTGATAATACCAATTAATTCCATAATGTGCCATGTAATGTAAAAACCCCCATGTAAAAACACATTTAAAACCCAATTTTTTGAAAACAAGAGAGGCACGTGTGGGAAAAAGAGACCGGTACGAGTCGGCTAAAGGAGCACGACTCGTGCTCGCCCTCCGAATCGGAGGATTCCATCCTACTCGTGCTCGGCAATTTCCTAAGGAGTACGAGTGGGATGGCTTCTGTCCGCCTCGCCGAGAGAAGAGGAGCACGACTCGTGCTCTACCATCCGAGTCGTGTTCCTCTACTCTTCCTGTGTTCTGCCATTGAGAATTCACTGAAGGCCCAGAGGAGTATGCTCGTCTGAGTTGTGCACGACTGTCCGCGTCATGCTCATTCATCTGTGACTTGCTCTTCCAGCCTGAAGAACTAAAATCCACGATGAAGAAGAAGACTGATTCTAAGAATTTTCAGAAAACGCAGAAAACAGAGTATATCGAAATTTCAAAACCCCATCTTGCCCAAAGCCATTTTTCATGCAATAACTGTGCAAAAACGTACCTTCAAGCCTCCAGATCGCATTTACAACATCATCACACAATCAAATGACTTTTACAGAGATTCAAAAGCCCAGAATTTCATCTCTCACATACATGCATATACTTCCATTTTAACGTGCAAAACATCAGAACTTCACCACCACAAATTATACACATAAATCTATTTTACTCATGCATTCCCATATACAAATACACATAAACAACATTAACATCTGAACATCAAACAGGATCCAAAATAAGAATGGACAAACACTCCCAAACCTCTTTGAAGCACAACTCAGCTGTTCTCTTTAAGTTTGAACCTTCCCTTTTCCTTTATCTTTCTTCTTGTCACCAATTACTTGCACAAACAAAACCCACAAATCTCTTAATCCAATCCTAACTCAACAAAACCAGAAGAAGAAGAAGAGAGAACCCAAAAATGCAGGAAACCCTAAAACCCCAACTTACCTCTTCAAAGTAGCTTCTAAGTCTTCCAATTCTACTTCAACTCACACACACAACCAAGGGATGAAGGGCAATAAACGTGAAAGAGAAAGAAGAAGGGAAAATAGGAAGAGGAGGAGAAGAGAGAGCAGGGAAACGTGATCTGCCTTCCCTCTCTCTTTCTTTTTCCTTCTTCTTCTCTCCTCACAATTGCACACACCCACTAAGGCACATGGCAGCCTCCTATTAGCTCCACCCAAAATATCTTGTGTAACACCCCCTACCCATACGTAGGCGATCCCATTCGATAAGGAGTGAGATGCCGTATGAGTAAAGGTGCCACCAAATAGATACAAAGCAAAACATACATTCATTCATACCAAATATACTGAAATACGGGATAATTAAAAACTTTAAAGGAAAAGCAAGCAATAGCTGATCATACATTAATATAATAAAACCATCACAATAATGTTCTGATCAACTAGCTGATACAAAAGATATTACATAACCAAAATATAAGTACAAAAGTGGAAGCTATAACAAAAATGATACAAGAGAGTTCTATACAAAAAGAATCATTACAGATTACAAAAACTGAGCCCTACACTAAAACCTTCTGTGTTGGCTTGACGGCGGCGACTCTCTCAAAGCAAAACTCCTTCCGCACCTGCACGGGTAAAAACACCGTGCTAAGCGATAAACGCTTAGTGGGGAAACACACATAAAATATGGACGGCCTGTAACACCCCAAAAACCACCCCAGTAGTTTGAGCCTGTCCGTGTCTGTATGTGTGTATTTGTATGTGTTGCATGTATGTGTATTAGTTTGAGAAGAGGAATTAGGCTAGTGTATAGGTGGGTGTATAGAAGTAAGGTATGAGTAAGAGATAGTTTAGTGTGTATATTAATGTATGGGAGTAGGGTGCATTATGGGGCAAGTGTCCTTTGGAGAGAGTGACATGTGGCATATGGATAGGTTAGCATTTAATGGGTTTGGTGAGAAAGAGAGAGAGGAAAAGCAGCCATTTCCCTTTTGGTTTCCCGTTCTTCTTCCTTCCTCACGCCACCCTTTTCTTTTCTTCTTCTTCTTTCTTTGTTCTTCCTTTTTCTTTGCACAATCTTGCTCCCTCTTATTTATTTGAGTAATTAGAGTTGTTTGGTTAGTGATTTTGAAGCTTAAAGGTGAGTAGGGATTATTTATGTCTTAGATTTTCTTCTTCCTCTTCTCTAGGTTTTATAATTATATATGTATATATGGGTAGTTGTAAAATTGATTTTGGTTGTTGTGGGTTTGTGGTTCAGAGGAGGCTCCTAGGCCGGATAAAGGGAAAGAAATCGCTAGCGGGAGCGGAGCTCGCGAATAGGAGCTAAGGAGAGAAGGTTTGGGAACGTTTGTCTTTTTATGTATATTTGTGATTTGAGTTTGATAATTGTGGTTTTGCTTTGATTGGGATTATGAGTTGTATTATTATAGCTTAAATTGAAATTAGCATGATATGTGATGTTAGAGAATGAATATTGTTGAAGGAATTGCAAGGAATCATGTGAACAGTTGTAATTAGTGTTAAAATTGCTGTTTTGGGATTTCTTGGAATTGAGTATGTGTTGGCTTGATTTAATTGGAATAAATGGTGATAAAGCTGGGTTTTTAATTATATGATGAGTTCTTGATGCTTGTGTTGTTCAATTCTGAGGTTTAGAATCAATTTTGGAAGTTTGGATGTGAATTTTGTGTGAATTCTGCAGATTTTGGGCGTAAGAGCTGAAAAACCTGTGTCTGTCGCGATCACGACACTGTCGCGAGCGCGACAGAGTGCGGAGGTTTCAACCCTCGCGCCGGCGCGAGAGGTGTCGCGCCAAGGAACTCGATGGAGCTCTTTGTCGCGAGCGCGACAACTGTCGCGAGCGCGACAACTGTCGCGAGCGCGATAGAGTGCTCGAGCTCCGAACTTGTGCAAGGCTCTCTTCTGTCACGAGCGCGACAACCCTCGCGAGCGTGATAGAAGAGCAGCACCTATGTCCTCTCGCGAGCAAGAGGTCTCTCGCGATCGCGAGACAAGGCGGGGAGGTGTAGTTTGGCTTCTGTCGCGAGCGCGACTGACGTGACTTCCAAATTTGATTTCTTCTCCTTTTTGCTTAATGACTTGATTTCTTTTGCATGTACTCTTTCATTTAAAGCCTTGAATACCTATTTAAATGAATAATATGTATGTCAATTTGACAAGATTTCGTGTAACCTGCTAATGTCGGAAAGTGGATAGTTAAGCATGCCTAATAGAGTTATGTGTTGCTGCAGCTATGTGTACGATTTTGGACCCTGATCAGGTCCCCCGATCGGATCCTCGCGATCCTTCTGTTTGAATGTTTCTTAAGATTCTATGTGAAAACAATTTGGAAATAAAATAAAAAGAATGATTCGATACCTTAGGGTATCTATGTGTCCATAATATGATATTGATACTCTCAAGTATCTATGTGTACTCGTTATCCACTCTTTATGATTAAGCAGGTGTTAGTGTATCTTTGTACAAGAACATTGGATGATAATATAAATATTTGAATTAACTATGTATGATTTCATGTCTATAATTGTATCATTGTCATGTGCTTTCTGTTGTCGTCACTGTGTGTGGCGGTTATGCATTTGTGTTTTTCCCCACTAAGCTATTTCGCTTAGCACGGGTGTTTATCCGTGCCGGTGTGGAAGGTTTTTGGTACGCATGTCTGGGCGTGTCGCATCGGGAAGGCCAACGCAACTAGAGATCGGATGTTTTGTAGTATAGGCTTTCCTTTCTTTTGTAATAGATATAATGTTTTGTTAGCCCTTCGGAACAGTGTATCTTGGGCTTTTATGTAATTGGGTCTTTTTGTAAACTGATGTAAGATGTAAATACCTCTTTTTGTATATTAATAAAAGTATTCATTTTGCTTTGTATCGCTCACCTTTCTTTTAAAGTTTTTATTTATCTCTGATATGTCATTTTTGTATGTGATGTTTGCTTATTTGTACTAGTGGGATGTGACACTTCTACCTATCTGGACTCTTCTTCCCTTGATATGAGTAGAAGTCTCCATGGTATAGGTTGGGGTGAGACATTAGGTGGTATCAGAGCTATTGGTTTAGATGTTATTGGGTTTCAGTGTGTTAGATAGGTTGTTGGGGTTGTGTTGGCCTGATGCGCACTGCGTTTATGTTTTATAGTTATGGAGTCCGCTCGTGGATCACTTGAGGGGTCAGCGGAAAGTGCTAATCCCCAAGAGCAAGATCCCTCAGTTTCTGGTCCGGCTCAACCTCCTAGGGGGCGACCTGAAGTGCCTATTGGACCGTTAGAAGCGATGCTTCAGAGTATGACTAGGGTACTTGAAAGGGTAACAGCACCAAGTGCCCCTATTGAGAAGTTAAGAAAGCATGGTGCAGAAGATTTCTTTGGTACTGGCATAGATGAATCTAATAAGGCAGAGATGTGGATAGAGAAGACGTCCAGAGTACTTAGGGAGATAAGATGTCCACCAGAACAAGAAGTGGAGTGTGCATTTTCTTTGTTGCAAGGCTCTGCTTATGATTGGTGGAGGTTGGTGGTTAGTCAACCGTAGGTTCCTGAACCGATTACTTGGGAATTCTTCGAGGGTGAGTTCCAGAATCGGTATGTAACTAAAGCATATAAGGATGCCAAGTGGGCACAGTTTCTAACTCTCAAGCAAAGAACAATGTCTGTGGCCGAATATGAAGATGAGTTTAACAAGCTTAGTAAGTATGCACCGCCAAGGGTTCTCACAGAAGAGTTCAGATGTCAGCATTTTGAATCAGGCTTGAATGAGTCTCTGAAGGTGATGCTAATCTCTTTGATGTCGGCTCAAAATGTGAGGTATTATCAGTTAGTTCAAGCAGCCTTGAGGGCAGAACGTTTTGAGAATATTCTGAGAGAGAAAGCTCAAAGAAGGAAATCTGCTAGAGGTGGCTCTTCTTCAGGCAAGAGGCCGAGGGAATCGCAAGGAAACTTTGCTGATGAGTCTGTAGCTAGTCCGGCTCCTAGAGGGAGGAGACAGGGTTCTTCCAGGGGAGCGGGCTCAGGTAGAGGAGATGGCATTCCCCGATGTACACATTGTAACAAACAACATTGGGGTGAGTGTCGATGGTTAACGGGAGGCTATTTTAGATGTGGTTCTACGGACCATTTACTTGCAAATTATCCGAGTAAATTTAGGGATCCTTCCGAACAGCAGGAAGAGAGCCGAGCTGGATCTAATGTACCCCAGGGAAGCCGTAATCGGGGTAGAGGAAGGGGTCGAGGTGGACGGTCTCGAGAGAGAGAACCCTCAGAATCAGTAGATCGCCCTGTGCCATCATCTGGTAGGGCCTATGCTATGAAAGCCCGAGAGGAACAGAATGCTCCCGAAGTGATTGCCGGTAAGTTCTCTTTGCTTGACTCTGAAGTTTATGTTTTGATTGACCCGGGTTCTACCCATTCTTATGTGTGTTCTGGTAAGTTATGGGATAGTTTGGGAAGAGAGGAGAAGTTGGAATATGAGATTTGTGTATCTAGTCCGTTGGGTCAGAGTGTTTTGGTTAATCGGGTGTGTCGGAAGTGTCCCTTAAAGATTCAAGGTACAGAGTTTGTTGTAGATTTGATCTGCTTGTCGTTTCACGAGTTTGATATTATTCTGGGGATGGAATGGTTGGATAAGCACCGAGTAGTAGTGGACTGTCATAGGAAAGTAATGGTTTTAAAGGATAAAGATCAAATGCCTGTTGTTGTGAAGGGAATTGGAAGCAGTTCTTTGCATAATGTGGTATCAGCTATAAAAGCCAGAAGATTTATTAGGAAAGGATGTGAAGCGTTTTTGGCTGTGGTTTTGGATTCTCGGAGAGGTCAAGTTAAGATTCAAGACATTCCTATTGTAAGAGATTTTGTAGACGTCTTTCCGGAAGAATTTCCGGGATTACCTCCCGAGAGAGAGGTTGAATTGTCAGTAGAGATTGTTCCAGGTACCGCTCCGATTTCTAAGGCTCCTTACCGCATGGCTCCAATGGAATTGAAGGAATTGAAAAGTCAGTTACAGGAGTTGTTAGACAAAGGATTCATTCGGCCCAGTGTATCACCGTGGGGTGCTCCAGTGTTGTTTGTTAAAAAGAAAGATGGAACCCTACGGATGTGCATTGATTATCGATAGCTTAACAAAGTAACTATTAAGAATAAGTATCCATTACCGAGGATTGAAGACCTTTTTGATCAGTTGAGAGGAGCTGGGGTATTCTCTAAGATAGACTTGAGATCAGGCTACTACCAGTTGGGGGTTAAAGAAGCAGATGTGGTTAAGACGGCTTTTCGGACGCGTTATGGTCATTACGAATTTCTAGTGATGCCTTTTGGTTTGACCAACGCACCGGCAGCCTTTATGGATCTGATGAATCAAATTTTCCGACCGTATCTGGACAAGTTTGTTGTGGTATTTATTGATGACATTTTGGTATACTCCAGAGACCGAAAGGAACATAAGGAACATCTTAGATTGGTGTTACAAATGTTAAGAGATCATCAACTGTATGCGAAACTCAGTAAGTGTGAATTTTGGTTGAATGAAGTAGCTTTCCTTGGACATGTGGTGTCAGCAGAGGGTGTACGTGTTGATCCAAGTAAGATTGAAGCAATTGTAAATTGGATGCCTCCGAAGAGTGTACCTGAAGTGAGAAGTTTTCTGGGATTAGCAGGGTATTATCGGCGGTTTGTTCAGGGATTTTCAGTGTTAGCCTCTCCTTTGACCAAGCTACTTCGGATGGATGTTAAGTTTGTATGGACTGAAAAGTGTCAAGCTAGTTTTGATCGTTTAAAAGAGTTGTTGGTTAAAGCTCCTGTGCTCACACAACCGGTTTCGGGTAAAGAGTACACTATGTACAGTGATGCTTCGGGAATTGGTTTAGGTTGTGTTCTGATGCAGGGGAACCAAGTGACAGCTTATGCATCAAGACAGTTGAAGCCTCATGAGTGGAACTATCCGACCCATGATTTGGAGTTAGCAGCGGTAGTGTTTGCGCTTAAAGTATGGCGGCACTACTTGTATGGGGAGACGTGCAGGATTTTTACTGATCACAAGAGTCTCAAGTATTTGTTAACTCAGAAGGAGTTGAATTTGAGGCAGCGGAGATGGTTGGAACTATTCAAGGATTATGATTGTATTATTGACTACCATCCGGGTAAAGTTAACGTGGTAGCGGATGCTCTCAGTAGGAAATCTTTGTCTGCGTTACTAGCTAGCCGAGGCAGATGGAGGTTTGATTCTGAAGGTGTTTTGATTGCTCAACTTAAAGTTAAGCCGAGTTTGAAATCGGAGATTGCAAAGGCCCAGTTGGATGACCATGTGCTACAGCGTGTTTGTCAAGCAGTGAAAGAGGGCAAGCGGACTGAGTACTTGATAGACGGAGAAGGAGTGCTTAGGCACGGTAATCGGTTATGTGTGCCTAATGTGGGTGAGTTAAGGAAGAATTTGTTATAAGAAGCTCACTCATCAGTCTTTACTATACATCCTGGTGCGGACAAGATGTATCAAGACCTGAAGCAATTTTACTGGTGGCCAGGTATGAAAAGAGATATAACAGAATTTGTTTCAAGATGTCTCACCTGTCAACAAGTGAAAACCGAGCATCAAGTGCCATCGGGATTACTTCATCCCTTACCCATTCCTCAATGGAAATGGGATGACATCACGATGGATTTTGTATCTGGCTTGCCTATGACTCAATGTAAGCATGATTCTGTATGGGTTATAGTGGATCGATTATCGAAGTCTGCGCATTTTCTACCGGTACGATTGGATTATTCGATGGATAAGTTGGCAGAACTTTATGTGGATGAGATAGTTCGATTGCATGGGATTCCGTTATCCATTGTATCAGACCGAGATCCTCGTTTTACATCCAAGTTTTGGAAAGAGCTTCAAGCGGCTTTGGGAACTCGGTTAAATTTCAGCACTGCTTTTCATCCACAGACCGATGGTCAATCAGAAAGGGTTATTCAGGTTTTGGAAGATATGCTCCGGGGTTGTGCTTTAGAATTTTCGGGAAGCTGGGATCGGTATGTGTCTTTGATGGAATTCGCGTATAATAACAGCTATCAAGTGAGCATTGGTATGGCTCCTTATGAAGCATTGTATGGACGGAAATGTAGAACACCAGTATGTTGGACTGAATTGTCAGAAAATGCTATGATAGGTCCGGATATAGTGCGGGATACCGAAGAGAAAGTGAGGGTTGTGCAATAGAACTTGAAAGCAGCTAAGGATCGACAGCGTTCTTATGCTAATTTGAAGCGCAGAGATATTCAGTATGAAGTAGGTGATAAAGTTTTCTTGAAAGTGTCACCGTGGAGAAAGGTCCTCCGTTTTGGAAAGAAAGGCAAGTTAAGTCCACGCTTTATTGGGCCATACGAGATCCTTAGAAAAGTAGGTCCAGTAGCGTATCAGTTAGCTTTGCCTATGGAGTTAGCTAGACTACATGATGTTTTTCATGTATCTATGCTTCGGAGATATCGGTCAGACCCTTCACATGTGTTACCAGTACAAGATCACTACAAGAAAATGATGAAATAGCGACGGAAATTTAGCGACGGAGTCATTTCCGTCGCTAAATTGCGACGTAATTTAGCCTCCGTCGCTATTTAGCGACGGAATTAAATTTCCGTCGCTAATTAGCGACGGAATTTAATTTCCGTCGGTAAATAGCGACGGAATTTAATTTCCGTCGCTAAAAATGGCGCCAAGATTTCCCACCAAAATTGCCGACCGATATTTGCGACGGTTTTTAGGAACCGTCGCTAAAAATAGCGACGGAAATTCTTTCCGTCGCTGAAAAAAATAAAAAAAAACTTAATTATATTTTTAGCAACGGATATAAAATCCGTCGCTAAAATAGCGACGGAATAAAAAAACCGTCGCTAAAATTAGCGACGGTTTGAGTATTCCGTCGCTATTTTTAGCGACGGAATATTTTTTCCGTCGTTAAAAATAAAAAAATTGAATTTCCCTCTCTTTTTAGCGACGGAATATGCTTTCCGTCGCTAAAGTTAAAAAATTTCGTTTCCCTCTCTTTTTTTAGCGACGGAAGATGCTTTCCGTCGCTAAAGTTAAATTAAATTTATTTTCCCTCTTTTTTTTTCTCTCTCTCTCTCTCTCCTCTCTCTTTCTCTCTTCTCCCTCTCCTCGCCCCGTCTCTCCTCCCTCTGCCCAGCCGCCGCCGGCCGCCGACCACCGCCCCTCCCCCTCCCTCCGGCGCCGATCGGCGCACCCTCCCTCCCCTCCCTCCCTCTTTTCCCGCTTCTCCTTCCCTTCTCTCTCTCTCTCTCTCTCTCTCTCTCTCTTCTCCCTCTCCTCTCCCCGTTTCTGCCCTCTGCCCAGTCACCGCCGACCACCTCTCCTCCTCCTCCGGCGCCAGGTACAGATCTGCCTCTCTTTTATTTATTATTATCTCTTTTTAGCGACGGAATATGCTTTCCGTCGCTAAAGTTAAAAAATTTCGTTTCCCTCTCTTTTTTTAGCGACGGAAGATGCTTTCCGTCGCTAAAGTTAAATTAAATTTATTTTCCCTCTTTTTTTTTCTCTCTCTCTCTCTCTCCTCTCTCTTTCTCTCTTCTCCCTCTCCTCGCCCCGTCTCTCCTCCCTCTGCCCAGCCGCCGCCGGCCGCCGACCACCGCCCCTCCCCCTCCCTCCGGCGCCGATCGGCGCACCCTCCCTCCCCTCCCTCCCTCTTTTCCCGCTTCTCCTTCCCTTCTCTCTCTCTCTCTCTCTCTCTCTCTCTCTCTCTTCTCCCTCTCCTCTCCCCGTTTCTGCCCTCTGCCCAGTCGCCGCCGACCACCGCCGACCACCTCTCCTCCTCCTCCGGCGCCAGGTACAGATCTGCCTCTCTTTTATTTATTATTATTATTATTATTATTATTATTATTATTATTGTTAATTGGGTATAATAAGAATTATTATTATTATTAATATTATTATTATTTTTTTTATGTTAGATGAATATTGGTAAATTTTAATTATTGTTTAAATTTATATTTCTTAATACTTTATTGTTATTAAATTTATTAATAGAATTTTTCATATTATGATTATTATTGTTAATTAGTGTTAATTTTAGTTATTATTATTATTCAACATATTATTATTATTAAATTATTATTATTATTATTCAACATGTTATTATTATTATGTTAATTTGTATTGTTATTATTATTATTTATTTATAATTTGTATTGTTATTATTATTATTATTATTTATTTATGTTATTTGTATTGTTATTATTATTATTATTTATTTATGTTAATTTTATTGTTATTATTATTATTTATTTATAATTTGTATTGTTATTATTATTATTTATTTATGTTAATTGTATTGTTATTATTATTATTATTTATTTATAATTTGTATTGTTATTATTATTATTTATTTATGTTAATTGTATTGTTATTATTATTATTTATTAATTTTTTTTTTAATTTGTAAAATTTCCCGACGGAAATTGAATTTCCGTCGGTAAATTTACCGACGGAAATTGAATTTCCGTCGGTAATTCCCGACGGAAAAAATTTCCGTCGGTAATTTTACCGACGGAAATTTGTTTTCCGTCGGTAAATTTCCCGACGGAAATTCAATTTCCGTCGGGAAATTTGCCTACGACTAAATTGCCGACGGAATGAACTTCCGTCGGCAATTTCGATTCCCGACGGAAATTCCTTATTTTCCGTCGGGAATTTCCGTCGGGAAACACTATTTTTCTTGTAGTGGATGTTCGGATTCAACCAGACTTTTCGTTTGATGAAGAACCGAAAAAGATTTTGGATAAGGAAATCAGACAGCTTCGGAATAAGCAGATACCGTTCGTCAAGGTCTTATGGCAGCATCACGGCATTGAGGAAGCTACATGGAAACCAGAGGAAGCTATGAGACTACAATACCCTCAATTATTTGGAGCAGGTAAGAATTTCGAGGGCAAAATTCTGTTAAGTGGGGGAGTATTGTAACACCCCAAAAACCACCCCAGTAGTTTGAGCCTATCCGTGTCTGTATGTGTGTATTTGTATGTGTTGCATGTATGTGTATTAGTTTGAGAAGAGGAATTAGGCTAGTGTATAGGTGGGTGTATAGAAGTAAGGTATGAGTAAGAGATAGTTTAGTGTGTATATTAATGTATGGGAGTAGGGTGCATTATGGGGCAAGTGTCCTTTGGAGAGAGTGACATGTGGCATATGGATAGGTTAGCATTTAATGGGTTTGGTGAGAAAGAGAGAGAGGAAAAGCAGCCATTTCCCTTTTGGTTTCCCGTTCTTCTTCCTTCCTTACGCCACCCTTTTCTTTTCTTCTTCTTCTTTCTTTGTTCTTCCTTTTTCTTTGCACAATCTTGCTCCCTCTTCTTTATTTGAGTAATTAGAGTTGTTTGGTTAGTGATTTTGAAGCTTAAAGGTGAGTAGGGAATATTTATGTCTTAGATTTTCTTCTTCCTCTTCTCTAGGTTTTATAATTATATATGTATATATGGGTAGTTATAAAATTGATTTTGGTTGCTGTGGGTTTGTGGTTCAGAGGAGGCTCCTAGGCCGGATAAAGGGAAAGAAATCGCTAGCGGGAGCGGAGCTCGCGAATAGGAGCTAAGGAGAGAAGGTTTGGGAACGTTTGTCTTTTTATGTATATTTGTGATTTGAGTTTGATAATTGTGGTTTTGCTTTGATTGGGATTATGAGTTGTATTATTATAGCTTAAATTGAAATTAGCATGATATGTGATGTTAGAGAATGAATATTGTTGAAGGAATTGCAAGGAATCATGTGAACAGTTGTAATTAGTGTTAAAATTTCTGTTTTGGGATTTCTTGGAATTGAATATGTGTTTGGCTTGATTTAATTGGAATAAATGGTGATAAAGCTGGGTTTTTAATTATATGATGAGTTGTTGATGCTTGTGTTGTTCAATTCTGAGGTTTAGAATCAATTTTGGAAGTTTGGATGTGAATTTTGTGTGAATTCTGCAGATTTTGGGCGTAAGAGCTGAAAAACCCGTGTCTGTAGCGATCGCGACACTGTCGCGAGCGCGACAGAGTGCAGAGGTTTCAACCCTCGCGCCGGCACGAGAGATGTCGTGCCAAAGAACTCGATGGAGCTCTCTGTCGCGAGCGTGACAACTGTCGCGAGTGCGACAGAGTGCTCGAGCTCCGAACTTGTGCAAGGCTCTCTTCTGTCGCGAGCGCGACAGAAGAGCAGCACCTACGTCCTCTCGCAAGCACGAGGTCACTCGCGATCGTGAGACGAGGCGGGGAGGTGTAGTTTGGCTTCTGTCCCGAGCGCGACAGACGTGACTTCCAAATTTGATTTCTTCTCCTTTTTGCTTAATGACTTGATTTCTTTTGCATGTACTCTTTGATTTAAAGCCTTGAATACCTATTTAAATGAATAATATGTATGTCAATTTGACAAGATTTCATGTAACATGCTAATGTCGGAAAGTGGATAGTTAGGCATGCCTAATAGAGTTATGTGTTGCTGCAGCTATGTGTACGATTTTGGACCCTGATCAGGTCCCCCGATCGGATCCTCGCGATCCTTCTGTTTGAATCTTTCTTAAGATTCTATGCGAAAACAATTTGGAAACAAAATAAAAAGAATGATTCGATACCTTCGGGTATCTATATGTCCATAATATGATATTGATACTCTCAAGTATCTATGTGTACTCGTTATCCACTCTTTATGATTAAGCAGGTGTTAGTGTATCTTTGTACAAGAACATTGGATGATAATATAAATATTTGAATTAACTATGTATGATTTCATGTCTATAATTGTATCATTGTCATGTGTTTTCTGTTGTCGTCACTGTGAGTGGCGGTTATGCATTTGTGTTTTTCCCCACTAAGCTATTTCGCTTAGCACGGGTGTTTATCCGTGCAGGTGTGGAAGGTTTTTGGTACGCATGTCTGGGCGTGTCGCATCGGGAAGGCCAACGCAACTAGAGATCGGATGTTTTGTAGTATAAGCTTTCCTTTCTTTTGTAATAGATATAATGTTTTGTTAGCCCTTCGGAACAGTGTATCTTGGGCTTTTATGTAATTGGGTCTTTTTGTAAACTGATCTAAGATGTAAAGACCTCTTTTTGTATATTAATAAAAGTATTCATTTTGCTTTGTATCACTCACCTTTCTTTTAAAGTTTTTATTTATCTCTGATATGACATTTCTGTATGTGATGTTTGCTTATTTGTACTAGTGGGATGTGACACTTCTACCTATCTGGACTCTTCTTCCCTTGATATGAGTAGAAGTCTCCATGGTATAGGTTGGGGTGTGACACGGCCATTCACAATGGTTGTCAAGGCATAACACATTCACAATGGCAAAATGCAATAGCTTTAACATAATCCATATAAACATGCTCACAAATTAAAGCCATATATTCCGTATTTCAGATTCATATTCATGCCAAATAACCAAAAATCCATCTCATCAATTATCCTCATCCGGGTATCACATTTATATAGCCAAAACAAAATAGAGAAATTCAATCGAACACCTGCTGACTCGAGGTAGTGGATAACGAGTGTACTGAAGGTACCTTACGGGTACAAATCGAATACTAAGGGTACCTCACATGTACAAATCAAAAGTCATTTCATTTTTATCAAAACACAATATTTTTACTGAGGGGACCTTAAACAAGATCCTAATACTGAAGGGTTCGCGAGGAACCTAATGGGGGACCTGATCAGGGTCCAAACTGAACTGAGGGCTGCAGCTAAAAGACTCTATTAGCATGCCTAACTATCCACTTACTTGACTCTAGCAGGTTATGCATCATTCAAATCATATTTCAGAGTACAAAATAGAATTCATCTGAAGAATCATGGTATCACTCATATCAAAGCATATAAAAGTATGACATGCATCATACAGCAGTATAAGTCCATTAAGAAGAAGTACGAAAATTCATTTTTGAGTTAAAACCGGGAAATTTCAGAAAAATAGGCCAAACGGGGGTGACCAACAAGGTGGGCTGGTCATGGGTCGTGATTGGCATCACAACTCGTGACTGGCCTCTTCCTCTGGCTGGTCATGAGTCGTGACTGAGAGTCACGCCTCGTGACTGGCTTCTTCTGATCACGGGTCGTGACTTGCCCTCTTGCTGGTCACGAGTCATGACGGGGAGTCACGTCTCGTGACTGGCTTCATTCTTTGGGCTTGTCACGGGTCGTGACTGGGAGTCACCACCCGTGACTGCCTTCACTGGCCGGTCACGAGTCGTGACTGGGAGTCACGCCTCGTGACTGGCTTCCTCATGGCTGGTCACGAGTTGTGACTTGCAGTCACCACTCGTGACTGGCCTCTCTGGCTGGTCACGAGTCGTGACTGGGAGTCACGCCTCGTGACTGGCCTCCTTTCTTGGCTAGTCACGCGACACACAATCTGGAAATGGGAAATTCAACAGAAACGCGATTTTCCCATTTCCAAAATTCCCAGAACTCGAAAATCAATTCCAAATTTGGTTCAAAACCATACAAACCTGTTCTTACCTTCCAGAAGACATCCCAAACAATGTAAACAACATAAATACAACTCAATTCAGAAATTAAAACAACCAAATGAAGCATAAATGCATTCAAGTTCCTCAAGACCACAAACCCTAAATTTACAGTAAGTTTAAATTCAAACAATTATCTCAAGCAATAACCCAGACCTGAAATTCAAAGCTTCACTTCACTTAGCTCCCCTACTCCCAGCAATCTCCTTGCCCTTGGGATCGCGTGGAGCCACAGCTAACCAACATCACATCGAAGAACAACCAAAGTAAAAACCCTAAGTTAAATCTAAACTCAAAGAAGAAGAAGATGAAACAATGGAAAACAGAGTGAGGAATGCAATGACTTACCAAAAGAATGCCAAAGAGATGATTGATTTCCACTAACAGTAGCTTAATCCAAGCTAGGGTTCCAAAATAAGAACAAGGAAGAAGATGAGTCAAAGAGGAAGGAGAATCGGGAAGAAGAAATGAATTTCTGCCTTTCCCATTTTTCATTTCTCTATTAACTCCTCTTTTTCCTATCCCTACATTTGTCACTTCCCTGTTGGAGGAAATCAATCACTCACACCTAACAACCATGCACTACACACACCCAATGCACTCCCAACTAATGCACACCCTATAATGGTATGAACACACATACACAATGCACTCTCATATAAAAACACCTTAATATGATATGCTCAAGTGCACACCACCATTTCCCAATTAATTCACACTAATGTCATACATATAACCATATGCTAATAAACCCCAAAAACATGCATTTTACTAAAATACCCTTATGATATGCCGAACGCATGCAAATGCTTGCACACACAGACAAGCTCATTCTACTAGGGGGTAAACGGGGTGTGATAACTCTCCCCTACTAATAAGAATTTCGTCCTCGAAATTCTCACCTGAACTGAACAACTACAGACACTGAGCTCTCATCGACTCTTCCAGTTCCCAAGTCGCTTCCTCGACTCCATGATGATTCCATAACACTTTTACCAAAGGGATCTGCTTACTCCTCAGTTGCCTCACCTCTCGAGCTAGGATGGCTCTTGGTTCCTCATAAAAGGAAAAATCTGGCTGAACCTGAATATCCTGAACTAAAAGAACATGCGAAGGATCTGATCTGTACCGACGAAGCATCGAAACATGGAATACATCGTGCAACTTTGCTAACTCCATCGGTAATGCCAATCTATAGGCCACAGGTGCAACCTTAGCCAAAATCTCATAAGGACCAATGAAACGAGGACTAATCTTACCTTTCTTCCTAAACCGAAGTACTTTTCTCCAAGGCGTAACTTTAAGGAAAACCTTGTCCTCGATCTCAAATTGCACGTCTTTCCTCTTCAAATTTGCATAAGACTTTTGTCGATCCTTGGCTGCCTTCAAATTCCGCTGCACAACTCTGATCTTATCTTCGGTATCTCTAACCAACTCTGGCCCAATCACTGATCTCTCGGATAGCTCGATCCAACAAACCGGAGTCCTACACTGTCGACCATACAAAGCCTCATATGGTGCCATACCAATACTCGACTGAAAACTGTTGTTGTAGGCAAACTCCATCAGCGACACATATCTGTCCCAACTACCAGAAAAATCCAAAGCACATGCCCTTATCATATCCTCCAAAATTTGAATGACCCTCTCTGACTGACCATCGGTCTGAGGATGAAACGCTGTGCTGAAGTTCAACTTAGTACCCAAAGCTCTTTGCAACTCTTTCCAAAACTTGGAAGTGAACCTTGGATCCCGATCTGAAACTATGGATAATGGCACACCATGTAACCGAACTATCTCACCCACATAGATACTGGCCAACCTGTCCATCGAGTAGTCCACTCTAACTGGCAGAAAGTGAGCTGATTTCGTAAGCCGATCCACTATTACCCAAACTGAGTCATGTTTCCTCTGAGTCAAAGGCAAACCAGATACAAAGTCCATGGCAATATCATCCCATTTCCACTTAGGAACGGATAAAGGCGTAAGTAATCCCGAAGGAACCTGATGCTCGGCCTTTACCTGCTGACAAGTCAAGCACTTTGACACAAAATCCACGATGTCTCTCTTCATCCCGGACCACCAATAAAACTGCTTCATGTCCTGATACATCTTCTCACTGCCCGGATGCATAGTAAAAACTGTACTATGCGCCTCACTCATGAGCTGTTTCCTCAAATCCTCAGACTCTGGCACACACAAGCGATCTCTTAACATAAGCACCTCATCCTGAACTGAGAACTCTAACTGCTTACCCGATCTGACCTCTTGCACAAACCGCTAAAGCCTTTGATCATCCCTCTGAGCATCCACAATCCTCTATCTCAAAGTAGGCCTCACACGCAACTGAGCAATCAAAGCCCCATCTGAATCAAACCTCCATCTGAACCGTCTCAGGAACAAGGCTGAAACTGACTTTCGACTCAAAGCATCCGCGACAACATTGGCCTTACTAGGATGGTAATCCACAATGCAGTCGTAATCCTGAAATAACTCAAGCCAACGGTGCTGTCTCATGTTCAACTCTTACTGTGTGAGAAAGTACTTCAAGCTCTTATGGTCTGAAAAGATCCTACACTTGTCCCCATACAGATAATAATGCCAAATCTTCAAAGCAAAGATCACAGCCGCTAACTCTAAATCATGCGTCGGATAGTTCCTCTCATGTGGCTTTAACTGTCGAGAAGCATAAGCCACGACCTTACCTTCTTGCATCAGCACACACCCAAGACCAACCCCCGAAGCATCACTATAAATGACAAACTCTTTACCCGAGATGGGTTGAGTAAGGATAGGAGCCTCAACAAGCAACTGCTTCAACTGATCAAAACAAGCCTGGCATCTCTCTGACCACTCAAATCTGACCCCTTTCCTCAACAATCTAGTCATCGGAGCGGCAATCACAGAAAAACCCTTAACAAACCGACGGTAGTAACCTGCCAAACCGAGGAAACTCCTCACTTCCTGAACATTTCTAGGCGCTTTCCAATCAACTATCGCCTCAATCTTGGCTGGATCCACCTGAATACCCCTAGCTGAAACAATGTGACCCAAAAATGACACTTCCCGAAGCCAAAAATCACACTTGCTAAGCTTGGCAAACAACCGATGCTCTCTCAACATCTGCAAAACAAATCTGAGATGCTCCTCATGCTCACTCTCATCCTTGGAATACACCAAGATGTCATCAATGAACACTACTACAAATCGATCTAGATACGACCTAAATACACGGTTCATCAGATCCATAAAAGCCGCTGGAGCATTGGTCAAACCAAACGGCATCACAAGAAACTCATAGTGACCATACCTAGTCCTAAATGCAGTCTTAACCACATCCGCATCCTGAACTCGCAGCTGATAGTACCCTGATCGAAGATCTATCTTGGAGAAGACACCTGCACCTCGAAGCTAATCAAACAAATCTTCAATCCTAGGCAACGGATACTTATTCTTCACTATGACCTTATTGATCTGCCTGTAGTCAATACACATTCGCAAAGATCCATCTTTCTTTTTGACAAACAGAACTGGAGCTCCCCAAGGAGATATGCTAGGTCGAATAAACCCCTTATCCAATAGCTCTTGTAGCTGAGTCTTAAGTTCCCTCAACTGTACAGGAGCCATCCGATAAGGTACTTTCGATATAGGTGTGGTACCCGGCATAATCTCAATGGACAACTCAACCTCTCTCTCAGGAGGCAAACCAGGCAACTCGCTCGGGAACACAACACTAAACTCCTGCACAACAGGGATGTCCTCAATCTGATCCTGATCTCTCTTGGAATCCAACACGACCGCTAGAGAAGCCTCACAACCTTTCCTGATAAACCTCTTGGCTTGCATCGCAAAAATCACATTATTCAAAGAACTAGCACCCAAACCTTTCATAACAATAGGAGACTGACCTCTATCCCGAAGCACAACTGTCTTCCTATGGCAATCAACTACAGCCCGATGTTTACCCAACCAGTCCATACCTAGAATCAGATCAAACTCTCTGAAAGGCAACTCAATCAAATCCGCTGGAAGAACAACTCCCTCAACCATCAGAGGACAACTCCTAAAGACTCTACTCACACTGACACTATGCCCTAATGGACTGGTCACACAAATCTCATAATCTAACTGATCAACCACAAGCAACTTATCAACAATTTTATCTATACACAAGTATGAGTGTGTGGAACCAGGGTCAATTAGAGCATACAATTCAGTGTTATGGAGTAGGAACTTACCAGCAATAACATCAGGCGCATCCTGCTCCTCTCTGGCTCGCACAGCATAAGCTCTAGCTGCGACTGGCAACTCGTGATCCACTGTCTCTGATGCAGCACCCTCTCTAGGTCGACCACCTCGACCTCTACCACGGCCTCTACCACGAGTAGCCTGAGAAGCATTCGAACCAACCCTGCTAGCCTCTCTCTGGGAACCTGAATCCTCATGCAATCTCGGACAGCTAGCCAAAAGATGCTCAGTGCTCCCACACCTGAAGCACGCACCGGAGAGCCACCTACACTCACCCCGATGAGTCTTACTGCAATGAGGACAAATTGATGCAGTCTCAGATCTACCACCTCTACCAGAACCTGACACAACTACAGAACCCTGTCTTCTACCTCTAGAAGCCGGACCAGATGATGACTCATTATGTGGGTTCCTCGATCTCTTACCCGAGGATGAAGAAGATCCTCCACGAGAAGGGTTCCTCCTCTGAGCCCTCTCTCTCATCAAAGTCTCTGATCGCTCAGCCCTCATAGCAGCTTCCACTATCTGATAATAACTCACCCCAGGCATGCACATCAAAGAAATCAAAGCAATCTTCAAAGAGTCATTCAACCCCGCTTCAAAATGCTTGCATCTAAAATCATCTGTCATAACCCCACGCGGAGCATAGTGAGACAACCGATTGAACTCTTTCTCATAATCAGAAACTGACATGGTCCTCTGCCTCAAACTCAAAAACTGCGCCCATCTAGCATCTCTATAAGTCTGAGTAATATACTTCTTCGTGAACTCACCCTCAAAGAACTCCCAAGTGATCGGATCCGGTAGCTGAGGATGCCCGCAAACCAATTCCCACCATTCAAAAGCGTACCCTTGCAGTAAAACTAGTGCACACTCTGCCTGCTGGTCGGGAGGACACCGAATCTCTCTCAAAGCATGCTTCACTTTATCTAACCACTTTTCCGCCATCTCTGACTCATCCAAACTGGTGCCATAAAAGTCTTCAACACCTGCCCTTCTCAAGTTCTCCATAGGGGCTCTAGGAGCAGTCACTCTCTCGAAAACCCTAGCCATGTCCTGATGCAATCTAAACATAGCCTCAAAAGGCATGGCTGCGGCCTCGGGCTGGACCCTAGCATGCTGAGCCGACATAGAAATTGATGGATCTACTGCTTGAGGGTTCACACTCTCAGCGGACTCCTCAAGTGATCCACGAGCAGAGTTAGAAGCCATCTAAACAAACAAGAAACAACCGCATCAGCCAACACAGATCTAAACACATACACGTCTAAGCAAATAAACACAACAACACCCAGAAACGCCTAAACCTGGCTCTGATACCAAAAACTGTAACACCCCCTACCCATACGTAGGCGATCCCATCCGATAAGGAGTGAGATGCCGTATGAGTAAAGGTGCCACCAAACAGATACAAAGCAAAACATACATTCATTCATACCAAACATACTGAAATACGGGATAATTAAAAACTTTAAAGGAAAAGCAAACAATAGCTGATATTACATTAATATAATAAAACCATCACAGTAATGTTCTGATCAACTAGCTGATACAAAAGATATTACATAACAAAAATATAAGTACAAAAGCAGAAGTTATAACAAAACTGATACAAGAGAGTTCTATACAAAAAGAATCATTACAGATTATAAAAACTGAGCCCTACACTAAAACCTTCTGTGTTGGCTTGACGGCAGCGACTCTCTCAAAGCAAAACTCCTTCCGCACCTGCACGGGTAAAAATACCGTGCTAAGCGATAAACGCTTAGTGGGGAAACACACATAAAATATGGACGGCCATTCACAATGGTCATCAAGGCATAACACATTCACAATGGCAAAATGCAATAGCTTTAACATAATCCATATAAACATGCTCACAAATTAAAGCCATACATTCCGTATTTAAGATTCATATTCATGCCAAATAACCCAAAATCCATCTCATCAATTATACTCATCCGGGTATCACATTTATATAACAAAAATGGAACAGAGCAATTCAATCGAACACCTGCTGACTCGAGGTAGTGGATAACGAGTGTACTGAAGGTACCTTACGGGTACGAATCGAATACTAAGGGTACCTCACAGGTACAAATCAAAAGTCATTTCATTTTTATCAAAACACAATATTTTTACTGAGGGGACCTTAAACAAGATCCTAATACTGAAGGGTTCGCGAGGAACCTCACGGGGGACCTGATCGGGGTCCAAACTGATCTGAGGGCTGCAGCTAAAAGAGTCTATTAGGCATGCCTAACTATCCACTTACTTGACTCTAGCAGGTTATGCGTCATTCAAATCATATTTCAGAGCACAGAATAGAATTCATCTGAAGAATCATGGTATCACTCATATCAAAGCATATAAAAGTAAGACATGCATCATATAGCAGTATAAGTCCATTCAGAAGAAGTACGGAAATTCATTTTTGAGTTAAAACCAGGAAATTTCAAAAAATAGGCCGAACGGGGGTGACCAACAAGGTGGGCTGGTCACGGGTCGTGACTGGCATCACAACTCGTGACTGGCCTCTTCCTCTGGCTAGTCACGAGTCGTGACTGAGAGTCTTGCCTTGTGACTGGCTTCTTCTGGTCACGGGTCGTGACTTGCCCTCTTGCTGGTCACGAGTCGTGAAGGGGAGTCATGTCTCGTGACTGGCTTCATTCTTTGGGCTGGTCACGAGTCGTGACTGGGAGTCACCACCCGTGACTGGCTTCACTGGCCGGTCACGAGTTGTGACTGGGAGTCACGCCTCATGACTGGCTTCCTCATGGCTGGTCACGAGTTGTGACTTGCAGTCACCACTCGTGACTGGCCTCTGTGGCTGGTCACGAATCGTGACTGGGAGTCACGCCTTGTGACTGGCCTCCTTTCTTGGCTAGTCACGCGACACACAATCTGGAAATGGGAAATTCAACAGTAACACGATTTCCCATTTCCAGAATTCCCAGAACTCAGAAATCAATTCCAAATTTGGTTCAAAACCATACAAACCTGTTCTTACCTTCCAGAAAACAACCCAAACAATGTAGACAACATAAATACAACTCAATTCAGAAATTAAAATAACCAAATCAAGCATAAATGCATTCAAGTTCCTCAAGACCACAAACCCTAAATTTACAGTAAGTTTAAATTGAAATAATTATCTCAAGCAATAACCCAGACCTGAAATTCAAAGCTTCACTTCACTTAGCTCCACTACTCCTAGCAATCTCCTTGCCCTTGGAATCGCGAGGAGCCACAGCTAAGCAACATCACATCGAAGAACAACCAAAGTAAAAACCCTAAGTTAAATCTAAACTCAAAGAAGAAGAAGATGAAACAATGGAAAACAGAGTGAGGAATGCAATGACTTACCAAAAGAATGCCAAAGGGATGATTGATTTCCACTTACAGTAGCTTGATCCAAGCTAGGGTTCCAAAATAAGAACAAGGAAGAAGATGAGTCAAAGAGGAAGGAGAATCGGGAAGAAGAAATGAATTTCTGCCTTTCCCATTTTTCCTTTCTCTATTAACTCCTCTTTTTCCTATCCCTACATTTGTCACTTCCCTATTGGAGGAAATCAATCACTCACACCTAACAACCCTGCACTACACACAACCAATGCACTCCCAACTAATGCACACCCTACAATGGTATGAACACACATACACAATGCACTCTTATATAAAAACACCTTAATATGATATGCTCAAGTGCACACCACCATTTCCCAATTAATTCACACTAATGTCATACATATAACCATATGCTAATAAAACCCAAAAACATGCATTTTACTAAAATACCCTTATGATATGCCGAACGCATGCAAATGCTTGCACACACAGACAGGCTCATTCTACTAGGGGGCAAACGGGGTGTGACATCTTGTCTTATTATTCTTTAGTCCTTTGACAAGCTTGCACTTTACTCACTAGCACAATTCTTTCTTTACAAACTTTAATTACTTCTTCAATTAGGTCCTTAATACTCCAATTCCACATGCACAAATTACCGAAATAGCCATCACTTATCCGACTTAGCTTGCCAATTCCGACTAGTCCTGATTTGGGGTGTGACAAAAAATGAGGTAAACTTTTCAAGAGTAAAATATTTCAATTGCCTAAAGAAATGACACTATGCAGAGACTGCATTGTGTCTTAAAAGATACACTATTCTGACTCAAGAGAGATTGGAATTTATGTATCTAGTTCTGAATTTCATCCTTTGTGGGTGTAAGATTCAGAACCAATGGACCATGTAACAAGGGATAGAGATGTCTTTGCTATGATTTAGGTTCTGTTCTTGCTTTAATTGATTTTTTTTTTATTTACATTTTGAGCATGACAGCATACGCTTATGCTTGAATGATTTCTATTATGGTTCTAGTTATATCATGATTGATTTTATTGTTATGGATGTGTACCATGACTATTTGTGTAAAACTAATTTTTCGTTTAATTTCTTATTTTCCACGTAGTTATGAGAATAATGTGAAAATATGGCATGCTAAATTAAACTATATTGGACAAGATCGAATGAGTCGGTTAGCCAAAATAGGTTTAATAGGTGATTCAAATGAGGTTGAATTGGTTACGTGTGACCATTGCCTAAAAGGAAAATCTAGATAGAAAATCATTCGAAAAAGGTACTAGAGCCAAATTTCCATTGCAGTTACTTCATTCTAATGTATGTGATCAAATAAATGTGAAGGCAAAGCATAGGGCCTACTATTTCATAACATTTATATATGACTGTACTAAGTATAGTCATGTCTATTTGATTTCTCATAAGTCAGAAGTATTGAGTTGCCTCAAGACTTATATAAACTTAGTTGAGAATCAATTAGTCAAGAGGATCAAAGCTTTAAGAACTGATAGAGGTCTGTCATATCTTATAGATAAATTTAAAGCTTTATGTGATGAAAAAGGATTGAACATCAGTTGTTCATTCTTAGAAATCCACAACAAAACGGTGTTGCGAAAAGGAGAAATAAGACTCTCCTAGATATGATTAGATCTATGATGGCAGAGGCAATTTTGCCTATCTCCTATTGGGGAGATACTTTTTTGACTGCCATATATGTTTTAAACCAAATGCCTAAAAAATCTGTCACTTCCACAATTTATGAGTTGTGGACTGGTTCACAAGTTGACCTAAGCGATTTACAACTTTTAGGTTATAATGCTTAAGTCCATGATATCTCAGTTTGGTAAATTGAGACCAAGATGTAAAAAGAGTATCTATGTGAGATATTCTAAAGTATCAAAAGGCTACATTTTCTTGGGTGAGCAAGAAAATGGCACTGTAACAGAATTCAGATCACGAGTCATCATATTCATAGAGAATAAATTTCCAAAGTTGGGCGAAGTGAATTAACATTTCACTTTCTATTAATCTCAGGAAGAGGAACCATCAGGATCACTCCTTCTGAGTGGAAGGGATTTAGAGAAAGAAGGTTAAGACCCTCATCCTCCAAACGATCCGAATGTTCGAGACCTGATTTGAATGGGAGTATTCTTAACTCTAGTGGGAGTAAAGAATATTCCCATTCCTGACTCCAGTGGGAGTATGGAACATGGTCCCAGTGGGAGCATTGTGAATCACAATGAATATATGAGACATGTTTATTAAAATTCAGAACTGCAAACATCTAAAAGGATAAGTGTTCCATGCCAACGATTTAAAATCGAAGGCTTGAAGGAAGCCCTTTTGTTTACCACACAAGATAAGAAAGAGCATAAAATTATTCAAAAGGCCTTTTCATGCCCATCTAAGGAAAAATGGATTAAAGTAATGGAAGAAGAAATTACAACCATGAGATCAAACCATGTTTGAGAACTAGTTGATCTACTGGAAGGACACAAATTGAGAATAAATGTATTCTCAAAGTAAACCAAACGGCTGATAGAGGTATCAAAAGATACAAGACTTGGCTAGTCGCTTAGGGGTTTACACAACAGGAAGAGATTGACTATAAGGAGACTTTCTCATCTGTTGTAAGATTTACGTCCATAAGGTTGATTTTGGCCATAGTGGCGAGTTTGTACCTAAAGTTTCATCAAATGGATGGGAAGACTGATTTTCTTAATAGAGAATTGGATGGAACAACCTATAGGTTTCATCGAAAAATGCAGCAAACATAAGGTTTGCTGATTGATTAGTCCAATATGTGGCCTTAAACAGTCTTCAACACAATGGTACTTGAGACTTCATCATACAATCATAACGAATGTGTTTAACATGATTGATGAAGGTCATTATGTCTATAGTAAAAGCTCTGAAAGTGAATTTGTCATTTTGGCATTGTATGTAGATGACATACATAAAGCTGAAAATGATAAATGGTACGTAAATGAAATTAAAGATTGGTTATCTTTCAATTTTAAGATAAAGGATATGAGTCAAACATATTATATTCTTGAAGTTAAGATTTCAAGAGATCGTTTGAGAAGATTGTTGTCTATTTCTCGAGAGAAATATATCAATAAAGACCTTGAATGATTTAATATGCAAAACTGCAAACTCATAGATTACCTCATTGCCAAGAATCAGTTTGTTAGCAAAGATATGTGTCCTAAGAAGCTAGAAGAAATGAACGTATGAGGAATATTCTATATGCCAGTGCCGTGGGTAGTCTTATGTACGCGATGTTGTGTATAAGATATGATATATACTTTGCAGTGAGCATGGTAAACAGATATCAATCTAACACAGGGACTTGGAAGAAATTGAAAGGATACTTATATACATTAAAGGTACTGTTGACTATTCTCTCTATTATAAAGAAAAGGATCTGCATTGAGAGAATACAGAGATGTTGATTGGGTAGGAGATGTGGATGAGAGGAAATCCACTCTAGGTTTCATATTCTTGTTTGGCTAGAGTGCCATCTCGTATAGTAACAAGAATTAAGCCTGTGTAGCCCTATCAATAATGGAAGTTGAATTTGTCACTTCCTCAATTGCAGCATAAGAGATAGTTTGGCTGAAATGGTTTGTGAGCCATTTGAGAGTAACTGCCTCAGAGGTACTAGTGACAGTCAATAGTGATAGTCAATCATTGATAGCTTATAGTAGAGCTAAGCATATCGAGATTCATTATTTATACATGAGAGATATTGTTGCACAAGGAGAAGTGAACTTACAATATGTTTTTACGCATGCAGATCCGTTGAGTAAACCTATAACAAGAGATGTGTTTTAAGAGACACATTAGATCTCAAGGTTTTCGTAGAATTTAATTGGTACTGTAATATTTTAATATTATCCCTTAACGTTATTATTTGTGAATAATAATCAAGGTTCATTGTTGGCAATAATGAGTGTCAATGTTTATGTGTAAAAATTTACTGTTATTTGCATGAGATTGAGCATGTCGGACAGAGAAGTAGCCCACTCACAAGGGTGTTTACCTTAGTTTTGTTAATGAGTTGGCAAAAACTAAGATGAGGTGATTTTTGAACATATGAGAATGTTCGAGAGCTTGTTTAAAATAAAAGTGGCGTCTTGCAGAAATTACAAGATTAGTCTTGTTAAGGTGCGAGATAAAGACATACATAAAGTTGTACGCTTCGGATTGAGATCTAAATAAGGATTTTATGGAATCCGATGGTAAGTTAAACGTAACTATCATGTTCTGTCTAAAAAGCCAGAAGTGGTCCTTAAGTAAGCGGACTAAAGTTGGGTGCTTCGGTGCATGGCAACCATACACTTCTGTATGGTGTTTGATCTAAACATTATTAAAATGTGAGACATGTGCTCTTTTAAGGGAAGGAAAGAACACCATAACAGATGTTTTATACCGTGTGTGCTTAAGTGACCAAAGGGATGGGAATTTAATAATATTATTGATCTCAACTTTCCCTATTGTGAGAGCATATTTATATTTTGACCCTTAGAACTCTTAACTTATTCCTGAAGTATGGTTCAATGTGGCTAGCTTAGTTATTCTCTAAGAGGTCCTAGAAAAATTTAGGCTTGGCGGATCTAACTAGAAAAGCGAGTTGAACCATGATGGATGGCATACACTAAGAGGGGAAGATAGCTTTTTGTTCACATTCAATTATTTCATGGTTCACCGGCATGCCTATTGTAGTTTCTATGAGTAGAGACATAATAGTGAACACGAAAATTGTTTTATGAGATCATGAGTTAAAACAGTGAGTGTGAGAAGGCCATCTAAGGTTAGGCATACATGAAAATGAGGATCTTATTTTTCGAGACGCTATATATCCCTAACAGGTGTATAGCACTAGTGCTCTCGAGGTATGCTGGTCACACAATCTATCTACCAGGATAACTAAAGATTAAGACTAGAATTCGTTCCAGCATCTGCGAGTGGGAGATGATAGAGTTTGGGTGCGCCCATGACTCTACTATGGATAAAGGTTCAATCCAGATATAATTAAGTAATTCAATCCGATTAACATTACCAAATCCTATCTCAGAAAGAGTCTGAGTTATATTAGAGATAGATCTCTAGCCTTTAGGATCTTTATAAATAGATAAGAGATCTCAGTATTTGGTAACGACAAAACCTATACACCGCAAGGCTGCTTGTTCCAACTCATAGTTTTTTGTCTTAATCTTTTAGGGGCTTTTAGATTGTGGAATAGCTGCTGTTATCCTGCATGTGGATAAAAGCCAGGCAAGTGACCAAAAACAAATGGGATCCTTGTAGATGCTTCCGCAACGAGTTTATACGCTACAAGAGGTAGGTACCATTTTCCAATGTTACCTCAGTGTATTATATATTTGTTATATAATTTTACCCTTCATTTAATCTTAGTATCACTCAACTAGTAGTAATCATATATTTTTGGCACAATACCTATAAGAATAATTGAGCATATAAATTTATAATATAATTATATACAATTATTATATATAATGAAATTTACTAATTCAATTCATGTAATTATATGGATATATAATTACCTTACCAATTAATTTCATTTATTTTTATTATCAGTCAACCAATAGTTATCTATTTTGGCACAATACTTATATGAGTAATTGAGATGTAAATTAATAATTTAATTATATATAATTAAATTTTACTAATTAATATAATTACATGAGTATATAATCACTTTACCAATTAAATTCATTTAATTTTAGAATCACTCAACTAGTATTTTTTAGGGAGAAATATTTTTTATTTTGAGTTTTAGGGGGAATTATTTTTTAGGGGAAAAATTTTAGGGAAAAATATTTTTTAT
This sequence comes from Excoecaria cochinchinensis, assembly GCA_947683425.1. Lineage (NCBI taxonomy): Eukaryota > Viridiplantae > Streptophyta > Magnoliopsida > Malpighiales > Euphorbiaceae > Excoecaria > Excoecaria cochinchinensis. Next base: position 12,687,205 of record CANTUQ010000014.1, on the reverse strand, counting down.
TCTTAAATTTAAGGGAAATTAATTTTTAGGGGGAAATTAAATTAGGTTTGCAGCTTCCCTCTCTTTCTCCTTTCTTTCGACCTAAACATCTGATCCCTTCCGTAGCCGCCTCTCTCACCACCTTAGATTCTCACTCCACTTGTCTTCCCGATCTTGCTCATGATCTCACTCCGTCTGTCTCTCTATCGCTTATCACTGTGATCCACCCTTTTCTGCTTTCCTCCGTGACTGGTGCGTCGCAACCGCACTCCACCTCTCCTCCCTCTTCAATTCTTTAGTGACTAGTGCGTCGCAATTGCACTCTGCCTCTCTTTCCTTTTCTGATATCTAGTGACGGGTGCATCTCAATCGTGCTCCGCCTCTCCTCCCTCTTTCATTCTCCGGTGACTGGTGCATCGCAAGTTAGTTACTCTTTTGTTCTTTTTTTTTTTAACTTTTAATTTTGTACATCTGTTCTAATTTTGATAAATGCTTGACTTATTGGATTTTAGATTAATTCTTTTGGATTAATTCTTTAACTTTCATGGAATTTGATATTAAAAACAACATTATGGATTTATAATGGAATACACACCAAAATTCTATGTTTGGCAATTGCTTACTTGCTACTTGGGGTTCCAACAACATATTCCACGTGGTTTCAACTTTCATAGGTTTTTGATGTTCTACTAGTTCCATATTGTGTTTTGCTTGTTTGCTAGTTTTGATCCTTTACTGGAAAAATCTATGGCTTGCTTCAAAAGTGGTTTGGCAGTATATGGCTTTAATGATTTAGCCATTATTAGGATTTGGGGTTATGTATTTCATTGGTTTTGTATTTTCTTTTTTGAATATGCTATCAACATTTGGGTTCTATGTAATGTGCTTAAGCTTCACCTTCAAGGTGTCTTTGGCCTTGTCGATGATGATGATGATGATGATGATTTAGAGAAGATTAATCACTCTATCATCCAAGTTGTAATTCATTCAATCCTTTTATTTTTAAATATATATATATATATATATATATATATATATATATATATATATATATATATATATATATTATATGAAACATATTGCAATTTCATGAGTTTTTATAATTAGAAATTTCTTAAATTAAAATTCACCAAGCTCTGAGCCTCTCATACACACACATATAAAGCCATCTACCATACTCATAATTTATTCTGTGTAGCTTTACATACATTAGATACTCAATTATTTCATCATTTGGACAACAACATTATCATTTAGGTCTTGTTTAGCATATCAATTTTTAGCTAAATTTTCTCAATTTCTAAAGCCTTAAAAAAAATATTGTTCTGCAATTAAAGGTGTTTAGCCATATTTTTTTGTAGTAATTTTTGGATGATTGAGGTTTATTGTAACACCCTATACACGTAATTAGTATGGATATCGAATTTCATAATGCTACTACTATCATATGCTATGTAACACCCTAAAATACACCCTAATCGCATTAAGGCATGTTAAGGGTGAAGTGGAAACCAAATGTATTTGATTTAGCGACGGAAGTGTCGAAAAGGACACAACCATCATTAATTCAAAAGTTTTAGTAAATTGGACAATTATGTCATTATGCCTTAAACGACATTAAAATAATTATTTTGGTGATCGAAAAATATGTAATTAGATGATAGAAATGGTTAAATATATTTGAGGACATATTCGGTATTAATTGAAAAGTTGAGGGCAAGTTGGGCATTTCATAATTATGGATTTAATTAATGGAATTAATTGGATTTGTGGTCCAATATTTTAAAAAGAAAAGTTATTTGCTAAATGTAAGAAGAATTAAGATTTGAAGGATTAATTGGAAAGTTTGACTTAAAAATCAATATGGGACCAATAGGAGGGAGACATGTGGCAAAGAAGATAAGGATGCATTAATGGCCATATTTAAGCCATCTTAGTGGCTCCTTAAGCCATTCTTTGGCCGGCCATATGGGGGAAAGAAGGAGATAATTCCCTCACCTCTTCCTCACGCCATTTTTGTCTCTCTCTAAGTTCAAGCTTCAAGGTTGATGGAGGGACTCTTAGGTTTCAAGTGTTGGACGATAGATTGGTATAGAAAGGTAATAGAATAGTCCTTTATTCTTTTTATTCTTTTTAAATAGTTAAGAACTCTAATTGGTGTTATGTGTGATTTGATGAGGAAATTGGATGAAAATGATCATGGAAGAGTAAGAAAGCAACGAAGTGCAACTATTTGAGCTTATAGGAGCAAAGGAAGTGAGGTTTAGAAACTATGTTGATTTTATGAGTTTTGATGATTAATAATGTGATTTGAGATGTATGTGAATATTATGTGTTGAATCTATGATGATGGTAGTGAGTGTTGGCTTTAATTTGATAAAAATGTGCATGTGAATAGGATTTGGTGAAAAACTGTGCTGGGACACTTGACCTCTCTTCAATTATTAGGTTGTAACGAGAGTTTCAGAACTCCAAATTGAACAAAACTATTGCCATTGTAAAGCTAAGACAAAAACCTATCTTGAAAATAGCCATAAGCTATTCTAGCTCTAAGTACTCCAAAATTGGCAAAAACAGAGGTGTCGCTACTTTGGCCAGTTCATTGGAGCAGTTCAAGTTTTGTTGATCATATCTGTTAATTTAGATGTCCAAACGATTTGAAGGTTGCTCCATATGAAACACAACATCCTAGAGATCATTTTTTAACAAGGAATTTTTTTCTAAAAATGAGGTTTAGATGTTTGTTTAGGCAGTTCAAGTTTGAAGTGGAAAGTAGTCATGTTACCCTATTTTCGTAGGGCACCCAATAGAAGCTTCTGTCGCGAGCTCGACCATGGTCGCGAGCGTGATAAAACATGTAACAACCCTCACCCACGTATAGCATACAGTATGGCAACATAGACAGTATGTGACGATGGGTGAGGAATGCTACGGGCAAAGCAAGCTGGGAACAATAATATAAGCAGAGTTACAAATTTTTTTTTCAAAACATACAAACATCCCATAATACAAAAGACATACACTTTTATTTAGCATTACTTTACTCATTATCATTTTATTGCATCTCAATTGCTTAATACAATACTAATTAAGAATTACATTAAAAGGTAGATTACAATTCCTAAACACTAGCTATTACTACGGACTGGATGGCCAGACTGTTACGGATTATCCTTGGCGACACGACTAACTCCAACCCTGCATGGATAAACACCCATGCTAAGCACAAAGCTTAGTGGGGAAAAACACATAATATTGGCGACCATTCACAATGGCCGCTAGTCACAACACACAATAAATATCAGAAATCAAATCATTTGAATATAACTACAGGTTTTCACAAACTTAACATCTCATTTAATAAACACATATAATTGGCCATAAAAAAATATTTTAATCATAATCAATCATAGGGTTAAATAGGATAGCAATCTTAATCAATACATGCTTTTCATGTTTTCTCATTCATATGTCTCATGTCACCCATATCATTATATTTAGCCTATATTCCATTCTCAAATTACAATAATTCTCACACATCATAGAGTTATGAGTAAACAGCTAATAATCTAACTTCATGTCCCAGCATAAAAGTACATGACATATATATATATATATATATATATATATATATATATATATATATATATGATTACTTTCATTTAATCACTTACTTCCATTCGTCTCATTGCTTTTGTATCATTAACAGACGTTACCGCATTTTTGCATAAGGATCCTATAGAACCCAAGACACCTAGGTGCGCGAAGCGCAAACTCATGCCATATATAAGTCACAACATACATTGTGATCACAATCTCATTGAGTGCGTAATCATACACAAATCTTCACATATCTTTATCACTTCACATTTCTTTTTCAGTTCACATATTTATATTCATTTAATGCCTGCTAAGTCAAAGGGGTGGATAACGAGTAACACATAGATACCCGAAGGTATTAACACTATTCTCATAACACATAGATACCCGAGGGTATCAAAACAATCTTTTGATTTTGTTCCAAAAACATTTTCTTGTAGATTCGGTACAAAGGGATCACGAAGATCCAGTCGGGGGGCCTGATCAGGGTCCAAATCATTCGATAGTTGCAGCAACAGTAACTCTATTAGGCATGCCTAACTATCCACGACTCGACTAATGCAGGCTAATACTTACTTGTTTCTATTAGAAATGCTCATGCCATAATATAATATCTTTTTCAAAAGTACATACTTTTATTATAATTGCATAATAATTCGATACATAAATTGTTCATAAAAATAATGGTTCATATAATTATAATAATTCATAACCTTTAATTATAATCACATTTAATTTTAATACATGCTCCACAAATTATTACAACTATAACTTGCATGGTATAGTATATCTTAAATTATACACTATTTTGCAGGTAAACCACAAGCCAAAACTCATGTCAAATAGCTCAATCAATCATCTATTCATGGCACAGAAAAGAGTCGTGCTCGCGACCCTTGTCGCGATCGCAACAGAAAGTTAGATGGCCTCTGTCGCGCTCACAACACCAGTCGCGCTCGCGACAACGCCAAACTATACACTAGGAATCGCGCTCACGAACTGAGTCATGACCATGATAAAACAAGATAACCTCTGTTACGCTCGCGACAGAGCTAAGCATCACCCTCCTTTCATCTCTCACTTGCATACACTTCACATAGAAACATACTTACTTTTGTCATGTCCATAATTAATTTTCTTGAACATTATTTTCCCTAAATTCGTACATAGAACCCAAGAATTCCAACACAAGTATCCCAACAACTCAGTTGATTATGAATCATTCCGACATTAAATAATCAAATTAAAAATCGTTTGAGATACGAAAGGTTCATTTCAATTTCGGTTTACGACACACTTAAGTCCATCACTTACTTCACTCTTAACATCTCATACAAATTCTAAACTATAAATAAATCTCATCAAGTCTTGAATCATTAAAGACTCACAGACTTTTGTAGGTCTTACACAAACGTGTCACAATTATTCTTAACAAACACCAAAACACTAGCAAGGGTTCAATTGATACACTCTCCTTCATGTTCGATTAAGCTTCTACGCTTTAGTTTGAACTTGAAAGAGTGTTCTAAACCTCCTATGTATTCCGAAGGGTTGGGAACCCAAACCCCAAAATCCTATTAGCTCAAAATGCAAGTTATGGAATTCCACTTCAAATTACGTAACATAATATAAATTAGGTTTATAAAGAACATACTCGAAAGTGTTTGATTCATTAAACCTCTCAATAACGAAGTCAATATTCTTATTTGTAGCCTTAGACAATTGTATTCCTAAGTGATATCCATTTATTTGCTCATTTCCAAACTTTAAGCATATGATGAATATGTCTTGAAAGGTTCCGAGGAAGTTCGTGTACGTTTCGGGATGAGAAACATGACAAATTGCACATCCTAAAGAATAGGAAAGAGGGGCAAGGGTTCATACCAACTATGAGGCTCAAAATGAAAGGAAAAACCTTCCATGAACAGGTTCTGTCATGCTCGCAACATGGGTCGCGCTCGCGACAGAGAGCTTCCCCAACTGCCCCACGAAAATAGACTTATGAGACAGTTTTCCGTATTCGACTTTGTATTGCTTAAACAACCCACTAAACCCCATTTTTAGCCAAAAATTCCTTCTTATCAAATTTTTATCAGGATGATGGCTTTCAAATGCAATAAATATCAGATCAATTTGACATCTAGAACTCAAGATATAAGCTACACAAGCTACACTACTCTTGTGAACCCATCTAAGTACAGACACCACTGTGTTTAACATTTTCAAGGATCCTAGAGCCAGAATTAGGTTTTGGTTCTTCAGAGAAAATTTTAGATATATGAATTAGCTTTCAAATGGAACTAGTATCATATAATTTTGACATCTATATCCAGACTTAAGACTAAAACATTCACTAAAGGTCCAGTGAAATCTGGATTGAGTATCCCCAGAAAATTCCGATTCCCTAAACCCAAGCCAATCCAAACCACCACATCAACACAACCAATCAAATTTTAAGCCAAAATACACTTCAAAACAGAAATTCATCCATACACAATTCTATAAACAAAATTCACATCAAAGCACATAAATTTCCCAAACCTCAAACTCCTTTGCTCCTTTAGCTTCAATAGCTGCACTTCTTGCTCCCATACTCCTCCATAGTTATGTACATCGCAATTCCTCATCAAAACACATAATATTACTTAAGATTTCTAATTAACCAAAGAGGAATTGCAGAAATCAAAAGTTGTAACTTACCCTTCTATCTCTAATCTCTCATAAAAGTACTTGAGCTACAATCCATTATACACAACTTGGGCTTGCAAGGAGAGAGACAGGGGCTGGCGTGAGATGAAGAAGAAGAGGAAGAAAAGAGAGGCAAGGAAAATAACGTAAAGGAGGAGAGGGATGAGTAGAAAATCTGCTCTCTCTCTTTCACACACTCACTTCTCTCACCTTAATTAAGTCAAGCCTATCTCAAATGCCACATGTCCTTTTCCTATTGGCCCTCACTAGATTTTTATGACAATTCTCCTTTTTGGTCCCTTAACTCTTCTTTAATCTTTCATTGGCATAATACATAATTATAATTTTACATTGACCCACAATTACCACCTTACTCCCTTCAATTAAGTCCTAACTTAATACCTTTCAATTTTCGGAATTGGCCGCACTTGTCGAAACTTTTGCACTAATACCGAATTCGTCCTTTCGGCACACCTGGCACCACATTTCACATACATTTTGTCTAATATTACTCCATTTTCATAAATTAGCCCTCGTAATTATTTATTCGATTCAATCAAATCCATATTTGCAAAATTACCAAAATACCCTTGGCTCCCTTTTTCTTAATTCTGATCATATCTTTTCCTAATACTTAATCACTCCGACCATCACATCACACGATTTCAATCATCAAACTCCCCAGAAATACACAAATCCTTCTAGGGTACATTTTGGGGTGTTACAAATCTCCCCTCCTAAAAGAATTTTGTCCTCGAAATTCACAATCACCGAATTCACCTCATATTGTATTGTTTATCACTACCATATTTACGTGTTAACATTCCACTATCAAATAACTTATACACTTTGGTCAGAATTTTTCACTTCTTAATCACTACATCATTCACATATCACATCTCAATATCCTTATGACGGGACATATTCTTAAAAGTGTCAACTTGAACTCATCAGAACTATCTTACCAAATTGAGTAAACCCGATCTCCACAAATCGTTACTTCATTCCTAACCCATATCACAATTATAATCATATCATTGGTTGGGATCCAACATAGGGCTTCTTATGTAATCTACTTACATATACACGTAGAATCTTATCACCATAATATCTATTACCTCAATTTGCCAAACTACACTCATGGTAACCTACACTTTACATTTCCTCAACATCTCCACTAAACGATCTTGTACTCAAAGCACAGCCTGTCAGCCACTTTTAATTGAGTTAAATCAGAGTGCTTGTCACATACGAATGAGGGATGTGAGTGAAATGAATTTACAATGATTTATGTATGCAAAATGATGCAAATGCAATTCATGCAATGATAATTACTTTCCCATCCCCATGCTGACACATGCTTATGTTCAAATAATCTCAACTAAAATAGCTGACAGATTCACAGAGTGCCACTAATAATCTTAAATCAAAACAATTTATGTCCTTACTCTGTATTCCCTTAAAAAATAAGAAATCCCTTCCAAAATTCCAACTGTACGAGAAAAACTCTTTAACAAAATTTATGATGATACTGCTAATGTCCAACATCCATATCTTTCAACGATAAACAATTCAAACAGTCAAAATACGATCTATCAGCATTACACATTCTAATTTTTACACTTAACTTATACAATACTTGCAGTTTCGAACACCAATACAGAACGAGGACATTTGCTTTGGCCAACAAAAAAAGATACAGACACATTTTAAACTCCTAGTAGTCCAGAACCGACTAAACCTATGCTCTGATACCACTAAATGTAACACCCCTCACCCACGTATAGCATACTGTATGGTAACATAGACAGTATGTGACGATGGGTGAGGAATGCAAAGGCAAAGCAAGCAGGGAACAATAATATAAGTAGAGTTACAAATTTTTTTTTCAAAACATACAAACATCCCATAATACAAAAGACGTACACTTATACTTAGCATTACTTTACTCATTATCATTTTATTACATCTCAATTGCTTAATACAATACTAATTAAGAATAACATTAAAAGGTAGATTACAATTCCTAAACACTAGCTATTACTACGACCTGGATGGCCAGACTGTTGCGGATTGACCTCGGCGACACGACTAACTCCAACCCTGCATGGATAAACACCCATGCTAAGCACAAAGCTTAGTGGGGGAAAAACACATAGTATGGGCGACCATTCAAAATGGCCGCTAGTCACAACACACAATAAATATCAGAAATCAAATCATTTGAATATAACTACAGGTTTTCACAAACTTAACATCTCATTTAATAAACACATATAATTGGCCATAAACAAAATTTTTTAATCATAATCAATCATAGGGTTAAATAGGATAGCAATCTTAATCAATACTTGCTTTTTCATGTTTTCTCATTCATATGTCTCATGTCACCCATATCATTATATTTAGCCTATATTCCGTTCTCAAATTACAATAATTCTCACACATCATAGAGTTATTAGTAAACAACTAATAATCTAACTTCATGTCCCAGCATAAAAGTACATGACATATATATATATGATTACTTTAATTTAATCACTTACTTCCATTTGTCTCATTGCTTTTGTGTCATTAATAGACGTTATCGCATTTTTGCATAAGGATCCTATAGAATCCAAGACACCTAGGTGCGCGAAGCGCAAACTCATGCCATATATAAGTCACAACATACATTGTGATCACAATCTCGTTGAGTGCGTAATCATACACAAATCTTCACATATCTTTATCACTTCACATTTATTGTTCAGTTCACACATTTATATTCATTTAATGCCTGCTAAGTCTAAGAGGTGGATAACGAGTAACACATAGATACCCGAAGGTATTAACGCTATTCTCATAACACATAGATACCCGAGGTTATCAAAACAATCTTTTGATTTTGTTCCAAAAACATTTTCGCGTAGATTTGGTACAAAGGGATCACGAAGATCCAGTCGGGGGACCTGATCAGGGTCCAAATCATTGGGTAGCTGCAGCAACAGTAACTCTATTAGGCATGCTTAACTATCCACGACCCGACTAATGCAGGCTAATACTTACTTGTTTCTTTTAGAAATGCTCATGCCATAATATAAAATCTTTTCAAAAGTACATACTTTTATTATAATCGTATAATAATCCGATACATAAATTGTTCATAAAAACAATGGTTCATATAATTATAACAATTCATAACCTTTAATTATAATCACATTTAATTTTAATACATGCTCCACAAATTATTACAACTATAACTTGCATGGTATAGTATATCTTAAATTATACACTATATCGCAGGTAAACCACAAGCCAAAACTCATGTCAAATAGCTCAATCAATCATCTATTCATGGCACAGAAAAGAGTCGCGATCGCGACATAAAGTTAGATGGCCTCTGTCGCGCTCGCGACACCAGTCGTGCTAGCGACAGAGCCAAACCATACACTAGGAATTGCGCTCGCGACCTGAGTCATGACCGTGATAAAACCAGATAACCTCAGTCGCTTGCAACATGCCTAAGCATCACCCTCCTTTCATCTCTCACTTGCATACACTTCACATAAAAACATACTTACTTTTGTCATGTCCATAATTAATTTTCTTGAACATTATTTTCCCTAAATTCGTACATAGAACCCAAGAATTCCAACACAAGTATCCCAATAACTCAGTTGATTATGAATCATTCCGTCATTAAATAATCAAATTAAAAATCGTTTAAGATACGAAAGGTTCATTTCAATTTCGGTTTACGACACACTTACTTCATTATTAACATCTCATACAAATTCTAAACTATAAATAAATCTCCTCAAGTCTTGAATCATTAAATACTCACAGACTTTTGTAGGTCTTACACAAACGTGCCACAATTATTCTTAACAAACACCAAAACACTAGCAAGGTTCAATTGATATACTCTCTTTCGCACTCACGACAAAGAGCTTCCCCAATTGCCATACGAAAACAGACTTACGAGACAGTTTTTCGTATTTGACTTTGTATCGCTTAAACAACCCACTAAAACCTAATTTTAGCCAAAACCTCTTTCTTATCAAATTTTTATTAGGATGTTAGCTTTCAAATACAACAAATTTCAGATCAATTTGACGTCTAGAACTCCAGATGTAAGCTACACAATCTACACTGCTCCCATGAACCCGTCTAAGTACAGACACCACGGTTTTTAACATTTTCAAGGATCCTAGAGCCAGAATTAGGTTTCGGTTCTTCAGAGAAAATTTTAGATATATGAATTAGATTTCAAATGGAACTATATCATATAATTTGGACATCTATAGCCGTACGTAAGACTAAAACATTCACTAAAGGGCTAGTGAAATCTGGATAGAGTATCCCCAGAAAATTCCGATTCCCTAAACCCAAGCCAATCCACACCACCACATCAACACAACCAATCAAATTTTAAGCCAAAATACACTTCAAAACAGAAATTCATCCATACACAATTCTATAAACAAAATTCATATCAAAGCACATAAATTTCCCAAACCTCAAACTCCTTTGCTCCTTTAGCTTCAATAGCTGCACTTCTTGCTCCCATACTCCTCCATAGTTATGTAGATCCCAATTCCTTATCAAAACACATAATATTACTTAAGATTTCTAATTAAACAAAGAGGAATTGCAGAAATCAAAAGTTGTAACTTACCCTTCTATCTCTAATCTCTCATAAAAGTACTTGAGCTACAATCCATTATACACAACTTGGGCTTGCAAGGAGATAGAGAGGGGCTGGCATGAGATGAAGAAGAGGGGTGAGCAAAAAATCTGCTCTTTCTCTCACACACTCACTTCTCTCACCTTGATTAAGTCAAGCCTATCTCAAATGCCACATGTCCTTTTCCTATTGGCCCTCACTAGATTTTTATGACAATTCTCCTTTTTGGTCCCTTAACTCTTCTTTAATCTTTCATTGGCATAATACATAATTATAATTTTGCATTGACCCACAATTACCACCTTACTCCCTTCAATTAAGTCCTAACTTAATACCTTTCAATTTTCGGAATTGGCCGCACTTGTCGAAACTTTTACACTAATACCGAATTCGTCCTTTCGGCACACCTGACATCACATTTCACATACATTCTGTCTAATATTACTCCATTTTCATAAATTACCCTCGTAATTATTTATTCGATTTTATCAAATCCATATTTACAAAATGACCAAAATACCCTTGGCTCCCTTTTTCTTAATTCTGATCGTATCTTTTCCTCCTACTTAATCACTCCGACCATCACATCACACGATTTCGATCATCAAAATCCCCAGAAATACACAAATCCTTCTAGGATACCTTTTGGGGTGTTACAAAACATGCTTTATGAGGGTTTTTATTCTTATTTTGAACCTCATGTTTGGCATGAATTATTGCCCACCTTTACCCTCCTCTAGTTTATGTATTTTGGTGTGTTTTTCCTCCCAAAACACACCCGAATTTCACTGAAACATTCTAAGACTTATCCATCACGTGTTTGGAGTTTGTAAAAAAGTAAATAAATGGTTATCATTTAGAAATACAAGTGATTAAAGTAATAAATATGAATAATTGCTAAGATACTTAAAGGTATAATTAGTTGAACATTTCTTAATGAATCCAAAAGTGACATGTCATGATATGTTAATAGGTTGTAAGTGTAAGTACTTTAAATTGCACATTGAACCTTTAGAACTATGGGGTTCTGATTCCTAATCCCTTGGTATATGTAGGAAGCTTGGAATACCATTCGAAGTCCGAACCAAATCATAGAAACTTATTCATACATAAAAGATGATGTATTAATTGAGATCTTGATTATGCCTAGGTGCTTGTTAAAAATAAAGGTAGCATGTATGTGCCGATGTATAGAAGGTTTATTGGGCTATTAATGATTCGAGCCTCAAGTAGACTTATTTATGGTTTAAAATTTGTATATGATGTTAAGATTAAATTAAATGATTTTGTTAAGTGTGTCATAAACTGAAAATGAAATGAATCTTTCGTATCTCAAATGGTTTTTAAATGACTATTTAAATAATGAATAATTATAGATAAATTAGATAGTTGAGATGGTTGTCTTGAAGTTCTTGGTTTAAATGCATGAATTTGGGGAAGTTTTGTTTATGAGGGCTATATTGAAAGTGGCGGAGCGTGATGCTCGGCTCTGTCGCGAACACGACCTATGTTACGAGCGCGATAGAGAGTTCCGTAATACGGATTTCACCAAGATGTTCTCTATCACGAGCGTGACAGAGACTATCTAGTTCATGGTCGCGAGTGCGACTAGTAGTTGCGGGCACGACGTATGGCATATTTTTGCCTCTGTCGCAGGCGCGACCATGGTTGAGAGCGCAACCCTTCTTTATGCTATGAATGTTCATTTATTTGATATACTCTGCATAGTTTCCTACTTATAAATTATATATGAATAAACAAATAAACTATAATTTGTGATACCATGAAGGCCATATAGGTAAGTAAATTACTAAGTGATATGATATTGGCTATTTAGATTAAATGATGTTATACTATGTGATTAACTAAACAATAATTGGATAAATAATTTAGCCTATAAGTCGAGTCGTGGATAGATACAAATGCCTATAAAGTTCTGTTAGCTACAACCCAATGCATTCTGGACCCTGATTAGGTCCACATTTGGATTCTTGAGATCCCTATGAGTTGGATCTTGTTTAGAATCCCCCAATGTGAAAATATTTTTGAAATGAAAAGAAAGAAATTATTTTTGTACCTATGAGTACCTATGTGTTCACTTGTTATCCACTTCATTGAGTTTGCAGGAAAAACTATGTGTATGATTATGACATGAAATAATACGAATTATGAAAATGATACTACCTAAAATGTATAAGATACATTTTGTTATGGTGAATTAAGTGCTTCTTTGATTTGATAAAATAATGTGACAAGGCATCTATTTAAGTGAGGTGTGTTAAATAAATGTGGTAAACTAGAATAAATATGAACAATTGAACTGAATAACATGTATAAGATACGAGAAAGTATAAATAATGTGAAAGTAATTTATTAACATTGAGGTGTGAATAAAAGCATTTGTTAATTAAATAATGTATATGCAAAGGACGTGTGTATGTTTTGATGAACTCCTTGAAAGTGCTAACTTATTATAATCGGCATGATTATACTTTCTATCTCATTCTTTTCTTTGGTCCTTTTTGACGGCCATACTTAGTGGTGGTCCATATTTGTGTGTTTTTCGCTAGGCTTTATCCTTAGAATGGATTTTCTTTTAATCCGTGTAGGTGCAAGTGATCGAGTCTCTTTTGAGGATCATCCGCAGTTGTCCAGGCCAATGCAAGTTTATGAAGAGATCTTAGGGCAGGAATTGTGTAGCCTTAGGAGTATTTGTAAGATTTGTAATTTTGAAATATAAGTTTGTAAAAGCAATTGAACTATCTATAATAATTTTTGAAAAAGTATATTTTGTATTGTGTGTGCGTAACAAATTTATAGTTAACTTTGTTTGCGTTTTTGAAAATGAAAGAAATTTTTATAACTTAGATTTTGGCTTAAAGTTTTATAAGCTTTGCATGATTGTATCGGTAACGCCCTTGATTGTCGCCGTGAACCCACCGAATCACGTTGTGGTTTACTACGTACGAGTAATGGATGTTACACGTTACACTGCACTAAAGGGTAATTTTTTTTTCAATAATCATTAACAACTATACATGAATAATATAACAAGAACACTAAATTATACGTATTGTACCCATTTGTTTATTCAATACATATGTCTGACTAACATGTAACGATAACTTGTTTCACCAACTCAAACATATAAATTCCATATCCGTCTATGCCATCAAGGTTGCTTCAAACCGGTCCTTACCAATTACCAGCACAATTTCGATCACCTAACGTCTCTTAACTTTCTATAACTTGCACACAGTAAAACCACTATGCGCTGAGCATATAATGCCGAATGGTGGATACACATATAATATTTTCCATCAGGCAAAACACACACATGAAATTCACACATTCATGCACAATCACACTTGTCATTACTTTTAATTTCTTCCTAGTTTTATTTTTCTTACTAATTTCTATTAAGCCATCCAGTGACTTTACATTTATTTCTTAATTTCATTATTATTTTAAAACTTATCAAATTACTATTTAGTTCTTAATTTAGGTCACTTTTGTCAAACTACCAATCTAACTTCATCCATTATTCACTATTACTACCTTTTCAATTTATTCCATAAATTCTTTTCTTTACCTTTAATTGCATTCTAAACCCTCCATTTGCCTTTGTATTCAAATTCTCTTGTTTAGCCACTAATTTGGTTGATAAATTGTTTGTTATCTCATATCACTATATTTTTCACTACTATTGTTGTTATCACTTTACTTATTATTATTAATTCTTATTCTCTTATAATATCATTTCTAGTCTTTTAATTCTTGTTTCTTTACTTAATTATCTAACTAGTTCTTAATTTATACATTCATTTCACTTTATCACTTGTGCCCCTAGTAATGTCCGGTAGAAATCTTTGAACCGGATACGCGGAACAGAACACTGGGGAGTGACCCCGAGGGATCACTCGTATCACTGTCACTGTCACTAACACTGAAGCACTGAAATCACTATATCACATCACACTAAAATCACTAAGCACTGTAATCACACTATCACTATGGTAGACTGTCGTTGGCCTACCAATGTGAGTTGCCATGACTCGCTACCAAAGTATAAATGTCCCTATGGCTAGGCAATTACATCCTAAACTAAATTTAACTATCAGACTACTAAGGGCAATGTACACTTTTCACTTATGTCACTTTGCACTTATTCACTTATTCACTTATGCACTTAATTCTTTCAATATTTGCTATTTATTTTGTACTATTTATAATCACATACTCTTATTTCCATGTCTTTACATTTATAACTTATTCTTATGACATGCCTTATATCTACTAATTAACAATATACATACATATACTTTATGTTCATTGCTTTATTTACATAGTCATGTTTATACATTATTACATCAATATAGAGTTCTATATATGCATATACTTCCTTTCTTAATTTCTTATATCTTCCTTACCTTTAATTATCTGATTTTCTTTCTCATTAAATTTCTTAACATAACTAGCATTAGCCAATATTCTTTTTACCACTGCTATCATTACTTTTATCATTATTATTATCAACAATCTTATTGTTATTAGAATTATTTTTCTTACGATCATTATCGTTGCTTGTAATTTCTCATTTTACCATTTCATACATATAGACATATATGTATACACTTAGTTCTAAAATTATCCAATTAATAAGATTATTGTTACTAAGCTACTTATCATATTTATTAATATCATCACCATTATTTTTATGCTTATTACATTTATTATTTCTTTAATTAGCAACATTTTTTATTAGTGTCACTTCCAATAATTAAACTATTCTTATTACTATAATTATTCATTTATTTCTCTTATTATTATCTTCATTTCTTTTATTACTATCATTACCAATATTATGCTTATTAATGTTTTCTTTCATATTTACTTGACTAATTTATATTCTATCCTATAAACCCTTACTTTACAATTATATTACAATATTTATATTTGAATATCTATAATTCTATTTAGCTCTTTTATTACCATTATCTCTATTAATATATTAATACTATTATTACTATTAACATTAATATAATTACTCTTACCATAACAAATTTTATTATTATTATTTCTAACATTATCATTTTTATTTTTGTCATAGATTTTGCTTTCTCTTACATACACGTGCACTACATTATGCATGCCCCTGTACATTATCTTGCCATGCAATCTTCCCATTTTTCCTGAATGCATTCTCAAAACCGTATTAAGTCTGCATGCATACTATTTTAAACCATAAGGTCCTACACACTTTACACACATGCATTTCTTCACTTATATATATATTTTTTATATAATTTTCTTCCCTGATACTTTTATGTTTCTTACCAATTTTGTTAATGTTAATATTATTATTATTATTATTACTATTGTTATCTTTATTTCATTTTAATTAACTACACTACTTAAATAAACTTATTTATTTCACTTAATTTAATTATTAGATAAATTATTACCTAATAGGTTACCACTTTAATGCATGATCAATACTATATTAATTTGCATGTATATTTGTTATGTCATCAGGTCCCAAACTTTTAACATTCACATATGTCTTAATCCATGTTTTGGTTACTTATATTCATTATAACTTATACCATCTTTCTACTCCACTGTCACCTTTAAATTTCTTACCAATTCAATTAACATTATTATTAATATTATTAACCTTATTCTATTTCAATTAATTTCATTTCTTATTAAGGTCTCTTAATTCTTCTAATTCAATTAGCTACTATATATTTATTCAAATTACCTTTTTAATCCTTCTTTTAATTCTAAAATGGTTAAATTATATTTTAGCCTTAAAATTTTATTAGTTTACGATTTTACCCCTTACCAATAATTACTATTCTGCCACTACCTAACCATTTCTCACCTTTAATTCATCATTTCACATGCAAAATTACCATTTTACCCTAATTGTTTTAAATCTTTACAATTTAATTCTTTTTCACTCCATTTCCTCTTATTTTATCTTATTCATTCATTTTAAACCAATTTTCTTATTTCCACACTTATATTCTTTTATACCCTTTCAAAACACATTTTATTATATTTTTGTTTCACTAATTTCAATTTCATGCTATTAATCATTTATTTCTTACCTCAATTTTACTATTATTTCACTTTGGATACACTTATTCCATATTCTTTACTTTGAACATAATACACTACCAAGCTAAAAGATATTTAAATAAATACTATAAATCCTCAATAAATTATTATACACTCATTTTTAGTTCTACATTCATTTCCATACATTATATTCCATAAATTATCAAAATATTCCATAATCCCCTTAGGTATACCTTTCGGCCAAGGCTATCTTTTACTCTTCAATTTTATTGTCTCCTTACTTATAATATATTCTATTATTTCCCAAGCTAATCAACATGTGTCTATGATTAGATTACACTAAACGTGTCACACCCCATTTGCCCCCTAGTAGTATGATCCCATTTGTGTGTGCATGCATGGTATGTGTTTAGCAGGTCATAAGGGTATTTTGGGTATTATGCGTGATTGTGGGTTTTATTTTAGTGCGGGTGCTCATATAGTAATAGAGTGTGTGTGTGTGTTGGATTAGCATTGTGTGTTGTTGTGTGTTGATGCTTGGGTGTGAGTGGTCAAGTTCCACCAATCTTAGGATGACATGTTGTTAGGATTTTTTGAAATGGGTGTAAAAAAAAAGAGAAAGAAGGGGCAGCCACTTCTTCTACCTCTAATCCCGTTTTCTCTTCCTCATTACTCCTTCTTCCTCTCTTCCCTTCCCATTTGTGTCTTGGTATTCGATTCAAGTGATTTGTGGTGGGAATTGATAGCTCCTCAACCTCCGTTAGGTAAAGTTTTTTGCATTTCCATCATCTTTTGCATATTGTTCATTTTCTTCTTCGCATTTTTAGATTGGGTTTTGATCTAGGGTTTTTGTTTGTGTGTTCTTGGTGTGTCGGCTGTTAGTTGAGCCTCCCCGTGATCCTAAAGGCAAGGAGAAGGTGGGAGGAAGTGGTACTAAGTGATTAGAGCTTCAGATTTCAGGTTAGGGAATTTCTGCATTTTTGTGCTCTTGATGTGCATAATTATGGATGAACGATCTGCTAGAATTTGATGAACTTATAATGCATGTCGTTTAAATGAAATGAGTATTTGATGACGCAAGTTTTTATGCATGACTTTTGAGCTATGAGAACATTTTGGGTTTCGCTGTGAATCGTTTGTATTTTCTTGCTTTGAGTTGAACATTATGTGATTCTGTTCATTTGATCTATGTGTGTATTTTATGGATTAAATTTGTATTTGTGCGTTTATTTGTGGCGATGGCAATGTCTAACCCGAGGTATGTTGGTTTTGGATTGGTTTTGAAGTTTTGAGCAAAGTTGGAGTTCATGATTATAAGTTATTTGAATTTGCAGAACCTGTGTAACCGAGTCCCGATCGAATGCCATTCGATCTGGAATTGGTATGAGCACGATTCGTGCTCTTGGGTGAGAGCCAGAACACGCGACGTGCTCAAGAGCACGACCCGCGTCATGGCCAAGAGAATGAACACGATTCATGCTCCTTGGCATGAGTCGTGTCCCCTTTCTTCCCCGAGCGTTCTATTTTCCGATCCAATGGGTTCCTCTTCTTTCTGTTCGGCACGAGTCGCGTACACCCTCGGTCGTCCTCACGATTGATTGTCCAACTGCCGGTCAAAAGGAAGAGATCCGATCGAAATTGCCGAAGCCTCCATTCGGCTTGTGCAGATCGGAAGCCCTTACTCCCTTCGCTAGGAGCATCAGCACGAGTAGTGCTCATCAAGCCAACCCGTGCTCTTGCTCCCCTAGCGTGTGCTTCCTTTCGGTCTGTGCTTCAAAGTTGCTCTATTTTGACTAAAACAATTATGTGGTCTGCTCCGTATATATTATTATTACTTTATGAATTATAGAATGCTTATAAATGTATAATATTTTGATTTCCTCATGATAATTGGGCGTTATATCTTGGAAATGCTCTGTTTTATTCATGACCTGCTAGAGTCAAGTAAGTGGATAATTAGGCATGCCTAATAGAGTCTTTAGCTGCAGCCTCAGTTTCGTTTGGACCCCGATCAAATCCCCATTCGGTTCCTTGCGAACCCACAGTATTTGGATCTTGTTTAATGTCCCCTCAGTAAAATGTTTTGTAAATGACAAAATGAAATGGTTTTCGATTCGTACCCGTAAGGTACTGTCAGTATTCGATTCGTACCCGTAAGGTACTGTCCGTTCACTCGTTATCTGCTATTCTAAATCAACAGGTATTATGTGGTCTATTTGCGTTGTTTCTCCGATATGATTATACGAATGTTATATTCGATTGAGTATAATTATGAGATGTGTATTAAGTTAAAATGAATATGGATATGGATATGAGATGCGGAATGTATTGCCTTAACATGGAAGCATGTTTATATATATATATATACTATGTTATGGATATTTGCATATGCCATCATGAATGTGTTATGCCTTGACGACCATTGTGAATGGCCGTCTATATTATTTAAGTGTTTCCCCACTAAGCGTATATCGCTTAGCATGGTGTTTTTACCCGTGCAGGTGCAGAGGATGTTTTGCTTTTGGAGAGTCACCGCGAGTCAAGCGAACACAGGAGGGATTAGTGTTAGGGCTTTATTCTTTTGATAATATGATGATTTTTTTGTAATAGAACACTCTTATACTTATGTTTTGTAATAGCTTCTGCGATTGTAATTTTGGATATATTATCTTTTGTAGCAGTAAGTCTGAACAGAACATTATTATAATGGTTTTGTTATATTAATGTATGATCAGCTATTACTTCTATTACCCCTTAAAGTTTTTATTTATCTTGTACTTCTATATGTATGTTATGAATGAATGTATGTATGATTTGTATTATATCTGTGTGGTGGTACCTTGACTCATACGGCATCTCACTCCTTATCGGATGGGATCGCCTTCGTATGGGTAGGGTGTGTTACAGTTTTTGGTATCAGAGCCTAGGTTTAGGCATTTCTAGGTGTTGTTGATGTGTTGAGGTGCATAGATGTATATATGTCTAGATCTGTGTTGGCTGATGCGATTGTCTTCTTGTTTGTTTTAGATTGGCTTTACCAATGGAGTTGGCAAAGTTGCACGATGTATTCGACGTTTTGATGCTTCATCGGTACATATCCGATCCGTCATATGTCCTGTCGGTTCGAGATGTACAAGTGCAGCCTGATTTTTCTTATGATGAGGAACCGAGAGCCATCTTAGCTCGAGAGGTGAGGAAGTTAAGGAGTAAGCAAAACCCATTGGTAAAAGTGTTATGGAACCATCATGGAGTCAAGGAAGCGACTTGGGAACCAGAAGAATCGATGAGAGCTTAGTATCCGCATTTGTTCAGTTCAAGTGAGAATTTTGAGGACGAAATTCTTGTTAGTAGGGGAGAGTTATCACACACCATTTGCCCCCTAGTAGTATGAGCCCCTTTGTGTGTGCATGCATGGTATGTGTTTAGCCGGTCATAAGGGTATTTTGGGTATTATGTGTGATTGTGGTTTTTATTTTAGTGCGGGTGCTCATATAGTAATAGAGTGTGTGTGTGTGTTGGATTAGCATTGTGTGTTGTTGTGTGTTGTTGCTTGGGTGTGAGTGGTCAAGTTCCACCAATCTTAGGATAACATGTGCTTAGGGTTTTTGGAAATGGGTGTAAAAAGAAAGAGAAAGAAGGGCCAGCCACTTCTTCTACCTCTCATCCCATTTTCTCTTCCTCATTACTCCTTCTTCCTCTCTTCCCTTCCCATTTGTGTCCTGGTATTTGATTCAAGTGATTTGTGGTGGGAATTGATCGCTCCTCAACCTCTGTTAGGTAAAGTTTTCTGCATTTCCATCATCTTTTGCCTATTGTTCATTTTCTTCTTCGCATTTCTAGATTGGGTTTTGATCTAGGGTTTTTGTTTGTGTGTTCTTGGTGTGTCGGCTATTAGTTGAGCCTCCCCGTGATCCTAAAGGCAAGGAGAAGGTGGGAGGAAGTGGCACCAAGTGATTAGAGTTTCAGATTTTTAGGTTTGGGAATTTCTGCATTTTTGTGTTATTGATGTGTATAATTATGGATGAACGATCTGCTAGAAATTTGATGAACTTATGATGCATGTCAATTAAATGAAATGAGTATTTGAGGATGCAAGTTTTTATGCATGACTTTTGAGCTATGAGAACAGTTTGGGTTTCGCTGTGAATCGTTTGCATTTTCTGGGTTTGAGTCGAACATGATGTGATTCTATTCATTTGATCTGTGTGTGTATTTTATGGATTAAATTTGTATCTGTGCGTTTGTTTGAGGCGATGGCAGTGTCTAACCCCGAGGTAAGTTGGTTTTGGATTGGTTTTGAAGTTTTGAGCAAAGTTGGAGTTCATGATTGTAAGTTATTTGGATTTGCAGAACATGTGTAACCAAGTCCCGATCGAATGCCATTCGATCTGGAATTGGTATGAGCACGATTCATTCTCTTGGGTGAGAGCCAGGACATGCGACATGCTCAAGAGTACGACCCGTGTCATGGCCAAGAGAAGGAACACGATTCGTGCTCCTTGGTACGAGTCGTGTCCCCTTTCTTCCCCGAGCATTCTGTTTTCCGATCCGGCGGGTGCCTCTTCTTTCTGATCGGCATGAGTCGCGTACACCCTCGGTCGTCCTCACGATTGATTGTCCAACTGACGGTTAAAAGAAAGAGATTCGATCGGAATTGCCGAAGCCTCCGTTCGGCTTGTGTAGATCGGGAGCCCTTACTCCCTTCGTTAGGAGCATCAGCACAAGTAGTGCTCATCAAGCCAACCCGTGCTCTTGCTCCCCTAGCGTGTGCTTCCTTTCGGTCTGTACTTCAAAGTTGCTCTATTTTAACTAAAGCCATTATGTGGTATGCTCCGTATATATTATTATTACTGTATGAATTATAGAATGCTTTTAAATGTATAATATTTGGATTTCCTCATGATAATTGGGTGTTATATCTTGGAAATGCTCTGTTGTATGCATGACTTGCTAGAGTCAAGTAAGTGGATAATTAGGCATGCTTAATAGAGTCTTTAGCTGCAGCCTCAGTTCTGTTTGGACCCCGATCAGGTCCCCGTTCGGTTCCTCACGAACCCTCTGTATTTGATCTTGTTTAAGGTCCCCTTAGTAAACCATTTTGTAAATTATAAAATGAAATGGTTTTCAATTCGTACCCGTAAGGTACTATCAGTATTCGATTCGTACCCGTAAGGTACTGTCCGTTCACTCGTTATCCGTTATTCTGAGTCAGTAGGTATTATGTGCTCTATTTTCTTTGTTGCTCTGATATGATTATACGAATGTTATATTCGATTGAGTATAATTATGAGATGTGTATTTAGTTAAAATGAATATGGATATGGATATGAGATGCGGATTGTATGGCCTTAACATGTAAGCATGTTTATATATATATATACTATGTTATGGATATTTGCATATGCCATCATGAATGTGTTATGCCTTGACGACTATTGTGAATGGCCATCCATATTATTTGTGTGTTTCCCCACTAAGCGTATATCGCTTAGCACGGTGTTTTTACCCGTGCAAGTGCGGAGGATGTTTTGCTTTGGGAGAGTCGCCGCGAGTCAAGCCAACACAGGAGGGATTAGTGTTAGGGCTTTATTATTTTGATAGTATGATGATTCATTTTGTAATAGAACACTCTTATACTTATGTTTTGTAATAGCTTTCGCGATTGTAATTTTGGATATATTATCTTTTGTATCAGCAAGTCTGATCAAAACATTATTGTAATGGTTTTGTTATATTAATGTATGATCAGCTATTACTTCTATTACCCCTTAAAGTTTTTATTTATCTTGTACTTCTGTATGTATGTTATCAATGAATGTATGATTTGTATTGTATCTGTGTGGTGGCACCTTGACTCATACGGCATCTCACTCCTTATCGGATGGGATCGCTTACATATGGGTAGGGGGTGTTACAAAACGTCAAAATATTCCATATTAATCCCTAATCACTAATTCGGCCATTATTAAAGTTTTCCATCCAATTTAATTCTTTTCATTTTTAGTAAGTTACCTAACATATTTCAAGCTCAATTAACATATTTCCAAGTTTATTTCAAATTATACATGCATATTCCATTCAAACATACAAGAACATACACTTAAACACGCTCAAAATTAATGAAAAATAGAAGATTCTGTATCCACTAACCTTAAATTCTTATTTTCCACACTTCACTCTACCTTTCCCTCTCCTTTACTCTTTGATTTCACATCCTCTTAATTTCTCCACCATGGCCAAATTCACCCTTACAAGAATCCCTCAAAATTTTGGATTTTGGTACTACACTTTCTCTTCTAAATTTCTTCCACTATATTCACTTCAATTGATCTCAAGAGATGGAGATAAATGAAATTAGGGCCATAGAATTGATTGGGGTAGAAAATTGAGTGGATTGGTGAGATTGTATGAAAATTGTGAGAAAAAAGGCCATGGTTTGAAGGTTGAAGAAGGGAGAAGAATGTTCTGTAAACTCCAAAATTTTCCCATTATTTATAGCCCCTTAGATGGTCTAGGTTTGCTTCAATCAATTGGGCCAACCCAAAAGGGCCCAATTTAGTTAATTAAGCATTATTTGGGTACAATTTAATTCGACGACTTCCCAAGCTCAATTTCTCATATAAAAGCATCTATAATTCTCAAAATATATTTATTAGGCTCCACGAAATTTTTAGATCAATCGAAGATAGTTTTTAAATTTTCTATGTCATCGTAAAATTAATTTTTCACTGTCATAATGTTTCCCATATTATTTAATGTGAGTCCATGTATTCAAATAATTTTTCATAGGTCTCTAGAACCCTCTTTAGGCCCGATCAAACCCGTGGTCAAACTTGTCACTATTTATCCCGAACCGTGACTTTTCTTTATTTTTAACATTTGATGACCTATTTAATCTCGGCTTCACCTTAAATTTCATCCTTAAAATTCTACTAACTTGCACTTCCCACTAGTCCAATAAAATATTTTTCAATTTCGAGTGGTACTATTCACCCCGATATCACTATTCACAGCCCAAGAAGCACTATTCAAGAACATTAAAATTTGGGCCACTACATTTATTAATATCCTGTTATTTTTTACAAACTTTATGAAAGAATTTTGTTAATTTATTGAACTTTAGTATATTGCTTTTGTAAGTGAATATTCAAATATTGATTCTTATATGTTGATGAAATATGTAAAGTCATATTTGTAATGGCCTAAAGTGTATCCTAGTAGAGTTAGAAGTATAATGGACTTATAAATGTACAAGAGTAAATGGAATAAGTGTGAATTTATGAATAAAAGAGTATGTAATTGAAAGGAATTAAAAGTAATTAGAAGAAAGTATTGATTGGAGGGACTAAGTAGGAGAATTGTCGAGGACCAAGTGGGATTTATGCATTGAGTTGGACAAGTGGCTTGTGGTTTGACATGTGGATTGCTGTGGGCTTGCCACCTAGGAAACCACATGCAATAAAAGGGGACTTAGTGGGAAAATCTGTCCCATTTACCACATGCAACCAGATTTCTCACTTCTCTCACTCTCTCTCTCGGTTTCTCTTCTTTTATTTCTTCTTCATTTTAGTTTTTATTCTTCATTTTGGTTGTTGTTATGCTATTTTGGATTGATTTGAAGAGGTTTGATAAGAGAATTGAGAAGGTATTTATGGGTAGATAGTTATAGGATCTCTCTCTCTCCTTCTCAATTTCTATTATGGATGTGTTTTAGTAGTATAAATTCTGGATTAAGTGAATTTTATTGGTTGATTTGTGCAAGAAGCTGTGGAAAAGAGGAAAGACAAAGGCAAGGAAAAGATTTGAGTTGTATTTTGAGAGTGGCCAAGCTGCTTTTGAGGTTTGGGACCGTATGTGGTTTCTTGTTAAATGCATGTTTGTTGAGTTGAGTTGTACTTGATTTCTTGTAGATGCATGTTTGGGATTATGTACTAATCTTTGAGTAAATGCATGTGTTGATAGTTTAGGACATTGTTATTTGAATTTCTATTATTAGTCTCATGTTGATTATGTGGAAAAATTATGAGTATGTTTTAGATTGTGCATGTAAAATACTTGTTTGTGATAACATTAATCGATGACCATTTTGGTTGATAATAGTATTTGATTGTGTTTATAGTTGAGTTGGAGCTTTGTAGTGTATATGACATGGTTTTGTAGTTATGTGCGTGATTATTAGTTGATACGTGAAAAGTATATGCATGGGAGATTGTGTAGTTTGGAGTTTGAACACAAAGTTCGGTTCTATCGCGAGCACGACATAATACTCCTTAGGCAAGGTTTTTCCTTGCCGAGCCTTATTGCGAGCGCGAGCTTAGTCTCGGGCACGATAGAAGCTATTTTTACATTCTATCGCGAGTGCAACATAGCCCGCGAGCGCGACAACTATGTGTGTTGGGTTCTATTGCGATTGCAACACTATTCAGAGTTTTGAATATAAGTCTTTTATCCTTATTTATGTGTAATATTGCACTGGGTTATATATGATCATCCCACTGTTGATTGTAAAAGAAAGAGAGTGACTCTTAAGACTCCAGGTGATCAGGAGGTAGTTATTGTGGCTGAGAGAATAGATTTCCTCTTTGATGTGATTTCAGCCACTGCAGCTAAGAGGCTTATTAGGAAAGGTTGTGTTACTTACTTATGCTATGCAATGGAGTCTAGAAAGGAGGAACTTCGTGTATCCGATGTGCCTACTGTTCGAGAGCTTCAGGATGTTTTCCCTGAAGAACTTCTAAGGTTGCCAATAGATAGAGAGAAAGAGTTCTCTATTGATTTGGTACTTGGAACTTGTGACGCGCGCCGAACCTAGCAAAGGCCCTCGTTGAACCCGCTTTTAGGATTCAAGGAATTAGTTCACATCTTTTTGATCTTGGGTGCCATGAGACATCTTGGATGCCTCCTTCCCAATAGGACATTGGAAAGGATCATCTAGCCTCACGACGCCTTTAGGTATCTTTGAGGTATTTTGGAGTTGCCACCTAATTTACAAGAAATTGGGAAAGGTTTCTAACCTCTTATTAGTCTAGACCAGAGATTGGTATTCAGAACTTCACTCTTATTTATATTTTGGTTAATTATAAATGAGTCTTTAATTTCCTAAAATTCTACCTCTTATCTCACACGATCGATGCATTTAATTGAAAGCGCATTGCAAACATTCAAAATAAATAAATAAAAGCTATAAAGAAAAGCGGTAAATAAAGCGATAAAGGAAAGCAATAAACATGCAAGCACACAATTACATGGAAATTGAGGAGAAATACAACCCCATTAAAAGAAGATAAAAGCGTAAATTGGGAAAGAATACAATCCCTAATTAAATAATATTGCCCCAAAATTAATTACAAGGGCCCAAAGGAAAATATTTGAACATAAATTTAAAACAAACAAAAGCGAACATAAAAAAGGACATACATAAATCGAGGCAGTCGTTCGATTTAGGAACATTGGTTTTTTCGCACTTATTTGAAGGTTTTGGAACATTGGTTCCTTCGTGCTTATTTGAAAGGGAGTCGAAGAGTTGTTTGATTGATGGATTGAAAACCGGGATGAGTGATCCCATTTTTGGAGAAAATTAACTCTTCGTTTTATTGTGATATTTTACACTTTTTTGCTAAAATGAGGGACATTGGTCCCAATTTTATTAATAAAAATTTCAATTTAATTATAAAACATTTTTTCTGACTTTTTATCTCACGCGTGCATAAATAAAATATTTATTTACAAGTATATACAACACAAAGAGAAGTAATAAGAAGGGTTTCACCAAACGAAGCGGTCTCTTACGTGTGGTGACGCATCCGAGAGGTCACAGGAATGCTCACACAATGCGGCTCAAATTAAATCTCAGACAGAAAATAATATCAAAAATATTAGTAATAGTTCTAAAAATTAATCAAGTAAATAAATATTGGGCAAATTAATTTAATGAACAAACAATCTACATGCAAGATGGGATTA
Organism: Excoecaria cochinchinensis; assembly: GCA_947683425.1. Classification (NCBI taxonomy): domain Eukaryota; kingdom Viridiplantae; phylum Streptophyta; class Magnoliopsida; order Malpighiales; family Euphorbiaceae; genus Excoecaria; species Excoecaria cochinchinensis. Next base: position 12,660,219 of record CANTUQ010000014.1, on the reverse strand, counting down.
GAAATAAATCGTGCCAAAAACAAGGATGATAACACAAAGGATGGCAAAATGAAATGATGATGATGATGATAATAATAATAATAATAATAATAATAATAATAATAATAATAATAATAATAATAATAATAACGACAATGTGAAATGATAATAATAATAATGATACAAAACAAGTATACATAAAATAATAACAAATAAATAATACAGTGATGACAATAATAATAATAATAATAATAATAATAATAATAATAATAATAATAATAATAATAATAATAATGACGACAATGTGAAATGATAATAATAATAATAATGATACAAAACAAGTATACACAAAATAATAACAAATAAATAATATAGTGATGACAATAATAATAATAAAAATAACGATAATAATAATAATAATAATAATAATAATAATAATAATAATAATAATAATAATAATAATAATAATAATAATAATAATAATAGTAAAGGAAGAAGAAGACTATCGGCAAACAAATAAAAAGGAAACTAAAATCTCAAGGATTAAACTAAAACTCACAAGAAAATCAAATAAATAGCTACATAAACGTGTTAACAATGGCAAAATATAAGGAAAATATCGAACAATAGACATGGTATTCATAGCAAGAGGCAAAAATATGGATGACAATAAATAATATACAGGAGAAAATAAATAAATGAGAAACGGTTACAAGTGATTACCATCATAAATTATAGGTAGGATGAAATTGTGTCTCGATCCGTCCTCCTTGCCGAATTTACGGTGATAAATACCCAAAAAAAAGATGAAAATCAAGGTTTTAAATAAATTAGTTCAAGAAAAATTAAAACTTTTGAAGTCCCTAGGATTTTTCTTTTTTCGTCAAACTCCGGCTGCTGTTCTTGGTTGAGAGAACCCAGTTCTTTTTCCTTTTTTTTTTGAATAAAAATGCTACTCCTCTCAAAAAATAAAGACCCTAAACTCTTATAATTTTATGTTTTGTAAAAATGGAAAAAGACAAAATTAACTTTCTAATTTTTATTTCTCCAAAATAGCCCAAAATGTGAAAAACACTGATTTTTTTCAGTCCCAATAATTAATTTTGCAGCACGTGATAAAAGAGTGGGAAAACTGTGGCATGGAGGCCGCGTGTGGAGGGCCTCCACACACCGCCCCCATGGTGGCTGCATGTGGAGGGCCTCCACATGCAGCCCTCTCACATGGCCACCAAAACCTACTTTTGTTTTGCATTTCCAATACAAGCTTTTGTCCTCACGTTTTCAACTTTTGCTTTTAGGTTTTTTTTTTAAATCTAATTTTCCTTTTCTTTTTTTTTTCTAATTAAATCTTTTTTTTTCTTTTTCTTAATATTAAATATTTTTTAAACCTTTATCTTTAATTAATTAATTTAATTCCCTTTCTTAAATATAAATATTTTTTAATAAAAATTTTGATATATAAAAAAATAATACTTCCTATTTATTTATTTATTTTTAATTTAACTTAATTTTATTTATATATATTTATTTGTCCATTTTTATTCAAAAATAACAAGGGTCTCGACAAGGAAAACATCATTTTTGACACCTTTGCCTATGAGCCGGTATCATTTTCATCATCGGGCAATTTTGATCTTAGACCAACTCGGGACTCGGTGTCCACAGTTGCCCCCTATTTTGGAGAACTAAGAACTTAGGTGTCTAAGTGAGTCAAAATTCAGAAGAAGAGGAAAGAGACATGTACCTGAGGCGGTCGGTTTCCCCGTAATGGATGGTATTGTTGGAGTGGCGGTCGCCATTTTGTTGGCGGGTTGTCCTTTGTTGAAGCGGTAGTGCTGTGACCGTGCTAACCCTCTGTTGAGCAGTATTGCCGTCATCGTGCTAATCGTTTTGATGTGGTATTGCCGTGGTCGTGCTAACCTTCTGGTGGTGCCGCCATCGTGCTAACCCTCATGAATTGGTAGTGCCGTGGACGTGCTAACCTTCTATAGAATGGTAGTGCCGCCATCGTGCTAACCCTTGTGAAGTGGTAATGTCGTGGCCGTGCTAATCTTCTGTAGAATGGTAGTACCGCCATCGTGCTAACCCTTGTGAAGTGGTAGTGCCGTGGTCGTGCTAACCCTTCTGTAGAATGGTAGTGCCGCCATCGTGCTAACTCTTGTGAAGTGGTAGTGCTATGGTCGTGCTAACCTTCTGTAGAATGGTAGTGCCGCCATCGTGCTAACCCTATGAAGTGGTAGTGCCGTGGTCGTGCTAACCTTCTGTAAAATGGTAGTGCCGCCATCGTGCTAACCCTTATGAAGTGGTAGTGCCATGGTCGTGCTAACCTTTTGTAGAATGGCAGTGTTGTGGTCGTGCTAACCTTCTGTAGTACCGCAATCGTGCTAACCTTCTGTGGACCGGTAGTGCCATGATCGTGCTAACCCTCTGTGGAGCGGTAGTGCCGTCATCGTGATAACCGTTCTGAAATGGTAGTGCCGTGGTTATGCTAACCTTCTGTAGTGCCGCCATCGTGCTAACCCTTATGAAGTTCTTTGGCTGATTGTTTGGATCGGTGTTTGGATTGATGTCGTGGCTTGACTTTTGTCGGTGTCTGCCTCGAATCTTTTTTCCTACAAAACTAGAAACTCGAGTATGCAGGAAAAATAGTGAGGATGCACGTGAGATGCATATGTGTGAAGTAATGCAGGGCAAGAACTCATCTAAGTGGATCCAGAGGCGACAGCCGGTGTGGTCATAATTTGTAGCAGGATTGGTGCCTCCGAAAATTCTTTTGAATTTCATGCCTTTGGGGATTACGAGATTCTCTTCTAAAACCTGTAGTCATTCTTTTGAGGTAGTGCGTCCCTTGTGGAATTTCATACTAGCTTTTCTTAGCGGGAAATGCGTCCTTTCTGGACTTTTGCATAACCCTGTGCCTTATTTTTTGCCTGGAATAGACCCAACCTAATCTAGCGGCTTTTATTCATTTAATTTTTTTGTAGAACAGAATGCCTGTTCCCAGGTTTTCACCCTGCCCTTTGGCCTAATTTTTTCTTAGAGCGCCTATCACGGTTTTCGTCTCTAACAGCCTTATTTTTTTAGAGAGAAAGTTATTATGGGAACTCCTATTGAGGGTGATCAACGCATATGTGTTCAGACACTTTTTGATGAAAATTACTAGACAATGGTCATTAGATAAATGGTATATTTCTTCTTAAGATAGAACTAAAAACTGATGAAAACGCAAATGGAATTCTTTTATTCATTGCGAAATTGTGTGCATTTCTATATGATTTCCTCATACATGATCTTCATTTGATAGGAATTCAACAACAGAAGACTACACCTAATCTCGGGATAGATCTTCTAAGCATCAAACTCCAGTTATCAATCGGCTCTCTCGAGTTTTCTCGATTGAATATTTTCTCTCGACCCTTAATTTTTGCTCAGGATGCCTTTTTTTCGGTTTTCACCCTGACAGGGTGCCCAATTTTTGCAAGGCTACCTTTTTGGTTTTCGAACCGCAGAACATTTATTCTCTTCTTTTTATTATGGTCTTTAGCCATGGATTCTCTTTAACCTGTCAATATTGACCGATTCTCTGAATTCATTTCCATCACTGTCTATTAAGATTGTTGCTCCCTTTGTCAGTAACTTCTTCAGTACGAATGGACCTCTCCAGGTTGGCCTGAATTTTCCTCGTATGTCTGGCACTCCCGGCCTCATCATCTTAAAAACCAAATCCCCTTCATTCAATGGGTGCTTTCGGACTTTCTTGCCAAAGGATCAAGCTAGCCTTTTCTGATAAACCTGACTGTGATAGTACACTCGCAACCTATCCTCATCCAACAGATTTAGCTGCAATAATCACTGTTGTGCCCATTCTATCTCTAGAATCTCGGCTTCCATGACTACCCTTAAAGACTTTAGCTCTATTTCAACTGGCAGAACTGCTTCAGTCTCATATACGAGAGAGAACGGCGTTGCTCCAGTGGAGGTTCTGACTGTGGTTCTGTAATCCCAAAGTGCAAAGGGTAGTTTTTCTGCCCAGTCTTTGTAGCTTTGAACCATTTTGGCCAATATCCTCTTGACGTTCTTATTCACTGCTTCGACCGTGCTATTAGCTTAAGGTCGATAAGGGGAAGACTTGTGGTGCTGGATTCCATATTTCTGGAGCATCTGTTTGGTTTTTGCTAAGATTTTTACTCCGTTATCGGACACAACGTGGTGTGGGAGGCCATATCTGCATATCAAATTCCATTCAATCAACTTAGCCATATCCTTAGCATCAAGCTTTTTGAAGGACTCAGCTTCAACCCACTTGGTGAAGTAATCAATGGCGACTACGATGAACCTGTGCCCATTTGAAGCTGTAGGATGTATCTCACCTATGATATATATTCCCCAAGCTGCAAAAGGCCACGGAGAGGTCAAATTATGTAGCTCTGAAATAGATGCATGTCTTAAATTTGCATATTGCTGGCACAACTGGCATTGCTTCACATAGTTTGAGCAGTCCGCATCTATTGTGAGCCAATAAAATCCTTGGCACATGATCTTTTCTGCTAAGGCCAAGCCATTCATGTGAGCCCCACAAACATCGGCATGAACCTCTTTCATAATTCTTTCAGCTTCTTTCTCTGCCAAGCATCTTAATTGGATTCCATCAGCTTGCCTCTTATACAAAGTCCCGTTTACACTGATGAATTGAGAGGACAACTTTCTAATCTTTCTTTGGTCCTTCTCAGTGGCTTCCTCTGGAAAAATTGATTTCTCTAGGTAATTCTGAATATCATAAAACCAAGGTTTTCCATCGGCGGCCTCGACGTCCAATATTTGCTCAGTTTCAAAGCAAGACTTTTCCGCACTAGAGATCAGCACAGGTCTCGTAGCAACCCCCGTTGGATTATCCCACATGGATACTAATGTCGCAAGAGCGTCAGCCAACTAATTTTCATCTCTGGGGATGAAGTGAAAAGTGCAAGTCTCGAATTGGCTACTTAGCATTTTTAAGTGCTTCATATAAGGCAGCAGTCTCTCTTTCTTGACTGACCATTCCCCTCTGATCTGATGGATTACTAAAGATGAATCCCCGAAGACTTCTATGGTCTTTGCCCCCAAGCAAGCAATGCTTCAAATCTGAAAATACAAGCTTCGTATTTCGCTTCATTATTGGTTGCCTTGTACCTCAACTTTTTAGCTAACGGAACCTTCTCACCGTCCGGTGTTGTAAGAATAATCCCTGCTCTTGCTCCTTTTCTGTTAACTACCCCATCAAAGAACATCTGCCACCCTTGTACTGTTATGGCCATGACATCTTCATCTGGGAAATTGTATTCGAACTGGTCTCCCTCAATAGGGTGTTTAGCCAAGAATTCAGCCATAGCTCTTCCCTTGATGGTTTTCCTGGTAATGTATTCAATATCAAACTCCTGCAATAGTAATAACCATCTTCCCATCTTTCCCAGTAGAGAGGGCGCCTCCTAAAGGTACCTAAGCGGTTATGTTTAGTGACCGCTTGCACGCTAAAAGAGTGAAAATAGTGTCGCCACTTCTTGGAAGCCCAAATTACTGCCAAATAAATCTTTTCTACTTCGACATATTTGGCTTCATACGGCAGGAATTTCTTGCTAAGGTAATAAATAGCAAACTCCACTCCAAATTCATCCTCTTGGGCCATCATAGCACCCATTGAGCTGTCTTCTATTGCCATATACAAAACTAGCGGCTTAGCATAACGTGGCGGTCTTAAGACTGTTGGATTTAAGATATAAACCTTAATGGTATCAAAGGCCAACTGACAATCATCATTCCACACCACCAGTTGATTCTTCCTGAGAAGCTTGAAGATAAGCTCACATACCGAAGATAGCTTGGCGATAAACTGACTGATTTACTGACGTTTTCCCAAGAAACTCCTGACCTCTTTCTCTTTTTGAGGTGCTGGCATCTCCCTAATGGTTCTGACCTTATTAGGATCTACTTTAATTCCCCTTTGACTTACCACATGGCCCAGTAGCTTACCCGAGGTAACTCTAAAGATGCACTTCTTGGGATTGAGGCACAGATTATACTTGTCGATCCTTTGAAAGAACTTTTCCAAAGCCTCAAAGTGACCTTCCCTAGTAGCTGACTTGATCATCATGTCATCAACATACACCTCCACCTCTTTGTGAATCAGGTCATTCAGAATTCTAGTGGCCATTCTTTGATAGGTTGCTCCTGCGTTCTTTAATCCGAAAGGCATAACCCAGTAGGCAAAAGTACCCCATTTGGTGATGAAGGTTGTTTTGATTCAATCCACAATCTTTTTAAGGATTTGATTGTACCCAGCGTACCCATCCACAAAACTGTACATCATACAGGCAGCCGCACTATTTACAAGCACATCAATATGAGGCAAAGGGAAATCATCTTTCGGGCAAGCTTTGTTTTTTTCCCGATAGTCTACATATACTCAGACCTTTCCATCCTTTTTAGCCATAGGAACTACATTAGCTAACCAGGTCTAGTATTTAACTTCTACCAGAAACTTAGCCTCAATCTGCTTATGGATCTCTTCCTTCACCTTTTGCGCCCATTCTGGTCTAAGTCTTTTGAGCTTTTGCTTGACTGGTTTAGACTCTGGGTAAGTTGGGATAGCATGTTTGGCAATGTCTCGATCAATTCCCTGCATGTCCTCATAAGTCAAGGCAAAGATCTTTTCATATTTTCTTAAGATTCTCTCAAATTTTATTCTCTCCTCAAGAGTTACGTCTGATGCTATAAAAATTTCCTTTAGATTTTCCAATGTTCCGAGATTAAATGCAGTCGTGCGAGTTGAATTAATATCAAAAATGAATGCATCATGTTCATGATCATGAGAGATAAAATCATCAGAAACACCATACAAATAAGCAAAGTTGTTCATTTCATTAACATAATTAGCAACATTAACATTGTCATTATTAAAGAGTTATGGCATAAAAAGACTATCTAAATAACTATTGTCTTCATCTTTTGTCATCGCTGATGTTGCAGCCGATTGTGCCTTGTCCTCTTAGCTTGGTGGATGCTTCTCAACTAGCTCTGGTGAAATTTTTGGGTCTTCAATCTCCAAATTTGGCTCTGCCATCTCTGCCATCTTCTCTTTCCCCTTCAGTCGGGTGGCTAACAGCTTCTCTGTGATGATCTCCTCGGGCTTATCCCTATCCCAAACACTGCACTGCATCATAACCTCTTCATCCCAAAAGTCCTCTTCAGATTTGATAATTCCAACATCCCAGTCGAAGGTTAAAGATTTCAAAGCTTGGAACAATCTTTCCATTCACCCACTGAGGTTCTTCCTCTCTAGTGTAAGCATAGACTGAAGAGGCAAGGATAAAACTTTCTAAAATATGGGGGATTTCCTCTAACATCTTCTTCTTACCACGCTCACCTTTATAGCCCAAACCCTTTTGATCTTTCTGGCCTCGCGTAGTGATAGCAGACTGCAGTCCTTGTGAGTTCTTACCCAGACCAGCTCCTGGGAGGAAGTGCATCTTCTTCATCATATTTACTGCTTGAGGGCTATCCACTGGACCCCGCTCTTCTTCCATCATTGACACATGAAAACCACTAAATGGCTGGTTGGAAATTCCCAAGGCGGACACTTAGTTTTCTCTTACTGCTCGGATAGTCACCACCTCCCCTTCATGTGGTATCCTGATCATCTAATGTAGTGTAAATGGCACTCCCCCCAATTTATGGAACCATGGCCTTCCAAGTAGAGCTAAGAAATTAGCCGGGATGGATAAAACCACAAACTCTGCCTCCATTTCAATGGGTCAAGTCTTGACCAGAGCTCTGAATGCTCCTGACGCTTGTTTATGAGAGTTTTCATAGGCCATGATGGTTAAATCGGACTTGCTAAGCATGCTCTCATCAAATCCAAAAGCCTAAAGTGCCACTAGAGGACAGACATTTATGGATGAACCATTATCAACCATGACACAAGCGGTATGCTTGCCATTTACTTGCACCTTAATGTACAATGGCCGGTTATGATTGCGGCCCTCAACCGGTAGGTCAGCATCAGAGTACACTAATCTCTCTCCTGATCCCCCTTTAACAAGGTCTAATAACTCGGATGGGAAAATTATGGTGGCCATGGTTGATTCACTTAAAGCTTCTACCAACTTCTGCCTGTGGGAAGGGGACTGTCTCAAAAGGTCCCATATAGATATCTGAGCCGTGGTCTTTTTTAACTGCTTAACTATGGAATTCTCTTCCGGCTCCCTTTCTGCTGGTGCTTGAACTGGGTCCTGCGACCTCTCCACTTCTAGGACTACTTTTTCGCTTCTCATCACAGCCCCTACTTCCTTCCCTTCTCCATCTGACTCCCACAGATCCGCCAACTTTACTTCTATCTAATCATCTTCATCTTCTCCCCCACTCTCACTGGTGGACCAACTATCTATTGCCCCCACGGGCATCCCTACTTCCCTTGCCTCGGGGTGGGTGATAGCAACATATTCATTTCCATACAAGTCTCGTAGGACATACCATTCAGGCAGACTTGACCCGATCATAAAAATAGGGGTGGCACTGCATTATAGTTAGATTTCTTCTTACCCTCTCTCCTCTTGGGATCCGTGATCTGCTTATTGTCGATCAGATCCTGGATTCGGTGCCTCAGCATCATGCAATCATGTAACACCCCCGCCGCCGCCCCCGTTAGAAGGGCGCCGGCGGGCGCGCTACCCGGCGCTCACTCACGACGCGACGAAACATACAGCGGAAGCATTCAATAACCAAAATAAAAAGGAACCATAGAAAATATACTTCATCATATAATTAAAAAAATATAAAGTTATATATATACATACAATATCCAAAAAGATTACAAATTTAAAATCCTTTACAAATAATACATATACAAAAAGAATTACAGGAGGAGACAAAAATAAATAACTCGACTCCTATGTGGCCTGCCTGTAGATATGCGACACGAGCAACTCCCAAAAATCCTTCACGCTACCTGCACGGGATAAAAGCCCGTGCTAAGCGATAACGCTTAGTGGGGAGAAACAAACACAACAGAACACTATACAAGAAAACATGCACTAACATACATAATTCATTATGAATCAGAGTACAGAGATATAGATATATATTCAGGATAAATAACACAAAACACTAAATCATTAAACTATTCAGAGTCACTCAATAATCAGAACACTTCACTAAATCAATACCAGACAGTTCACACAATAGCCTGAAATCAATGGTGGAGGATACGGGAACACCGTACGGGAGACCGAAGCCTCAAAAACACTTTAATACTCGAAGGTAGCGCGGGAGACCGGAGTCTCAAAACATTTTATCACTACACGGAAGATGACCATCTCGGAGGTCGACCGCTTCGCCCAATCGGGGCGGACCGAACAGTTGTACACTAACCCTTCTTAAGCATGCTTAATTATCCTATACCTTGACACTTCAGGCTCGATAACACATTGACTCACACAACATTACACAATCAACAACAAGATTCAATTCAAGACTCTAATCATCAAATAAAAATAATAACTAAGACACTCTACATTGCTATCACAGGTCATAAACACAACACAGCTCATGCAATAGTGAGAAACCGTGCAAAGCGGAACAAAAGAAACACATTTAGAAAACAAGGCAAATAGGAAGGGCCTCTGTCGCGATCGCGACAAGTGTCACGCTCGCGACAGAGCACGGGGTACTTCCTCGCGAGGTCGCGCCAGGGGGCCTAATCGCGACGAAGCACTCGCGGCAGAATTTCACGGAGCCGAGCTCTGTCACACTCGCGACAAGCGTCGCGATCGCGACAGTGACCAGTTCCTTCCTCCTCGCGCGCACGCTCGGCAGCCCACCCGCGCGGAGGTTTCCGCTACCGAGCTCTCTGTCGCGCTCGCGGCAATGTCGCGATCGCGACAGAGGGCTCTTCAAGGACAAGGGGCCAAGTCCGCCTTCTGTCGCGATCGCGACAGAACCCAGATTCGCCCAATTCTGCACTTTTCCCACCCTTTTCACGCACAATATTCCACACAAGCAAACAAGAGACATAAACGCTTACCTCAAGTCTCCTGCACATTACCGCATCAATCTCAAGGTCACAAAAACCCATTTTAAATAATAATCCATCATCAATTATCAAAGATTCACTCACAACCCAACTCAAAATCCTTAACATGGCATAATCATGTTCTCAAAAACACATAGTAATTTCACTATATCACTAACACTTCACTATAAATCACTACTTAAATTAAACATGCATTCATAAAACACTCAAGATTACAACTGACATGTAATCACCACATAGAGTTGATCCAAGGAGGACAATTAGGGGAAAAACACAAAATCCACAACATAGCTCCCATACTTGCATGCATTCAAAACCCATACCCAATAAACGCTCAAGAACACAGCTCCCATACCCGGAAAACGAAGCTTCAAACCGTGCTCCTCACGAAACCACTTTATCCTTGCCCTTGCTCTTTCTTCTCTCTTCCGAAACTTGCACAAAACCCAGCCACAACACACACAAATCAGACCCAAAACCACAATCACAACCAGAAATGAAGGAGAAAGAAGAACTGAAATACCCAAAGCACTCCAAACCACTTACCTCTTACAATCCTTCAAGACCTTGACTCAAGATTCCAAGAAAACTCAAGAGAAAAGGGATGGAAGCAGAAAATGGAAGCAAGAGAGAGGGGAGAACGGGAAATGAAGAAGAAATGAGAGAAATGAGATAGCTTCCACGGGAAGCTAGGCAAATTTCTGCCCTTCCCTTCCCTCTCTCTTACTTTTCATTAAATGCTCACCAATCTCCAAGCCACTTGTCACAATCCTAGAGAATCAATCAATCCATCTTAACATAACCACTCTTGGCACCATACACTAAACACACCCAAACCTTTCTTACACAAATATCTTCAATGCACCAAAACTCACTCTCACCTTAACATTTCTTATAAACTCCTATAGGCACCATGCACCACAAACCACACAATAAAAGCCTTAAGTCCACTTACACCCTACAACCATACACTATAAGCACACACTATTATTTCCTTTAACACAATTCCTTATTTTCCTATTTTCCTCATACTTAAATTACGAAAATACTCTCACTTACCGACTTACCATGTAAATTCCGACCAGGCCCTATTTGGGTTGTTACAAATCATCTGTCAAATGCCCGGTATGTTAGTGGAAGGCACAATATTCATTTCCCTTATGCCCTGGCTGCCCTTGGCCATTATGTATTTAAACAATTCAACCAAATCGGGATGGACCCAACGAGGCATGAAAGCCTTTGACGAAAACCATTTAATTTGATTGATTTTGCTCATTACGTGATAGCCCAAATAGCAAGCATGATATTATGGTACATTTCACCTAGTGGAAGTTTTTATTTGCCATTACATGAGTTTTGGTCCAAGGTGGTGATACTTTAGGTCTAACCAAGCATGGTCCCTGCCAATGGGTCTAGCTCATCACGAGCAGGACGACCGATCGAGTCTCCAATTAATATACCGCGAGGGACTAGGCTTGGGCTGGTGATTATCCCTAATACTTCCCTACAATGAGTGAAAGTAGGGTCATGCTTCGGAAATGCACTAGGGTAAGATAGGGGACCAACTAACATAATTCTAAGGCTCTAAAATGCAATGCAAATTTTTCGAAAAGAAGTAGAATTTTAAGCTTTAAAAACTCAAATATAAATTTTAACCAAAACACTTTCAGAGCAAAGTCACAAACAATCCCCAGTGGAGTCGCCACTATAACGCACGCCAAACCTAGCAAAGGCCCTCGTTGAACCCGCTTTTAGGAATCGAGGGATTGGTTCGCGTCTTTTTGATCTTGGGTGCCATGAGACATCTTGGATGCCTCTTTCCCAATAGGACATTGGAAATGATCATCTAGCCTCACGACGCCTTTAGGCACCTTTGAGGTATTTTAAAGTTGCCACCCAATTTACAAGAAATTGGGAAAGGCCTCTAACCTCTTATTGGTCTAGACTAGAAATTGGTGTTCGAAACTTCACTCTTATTTATGTTTTGGTTAATTATAAATGAGTCTTTAATTTCCTAAAATTCTACCTCATATCTCACACGATCGATACATTTAATTGAAAGCGCATTACAAATATTCAAAATAAATAAATAAAAGCTATAAAGAAAAGCGGTAAATAAAGCAATAAACATGCAAGCACACAATTACATGAAAATTGGGACGAAATACAACCCCATTAAAAGAAGATAAAAGGGTAAATTGGGATGAAATACAATCCCTAATTAAATAATATTTCCCCAAAATTAATTACTAGGGCCTAAAGGAAAATACTTGAATATAAATTTAAAACAAACAAAATCGAACATAAAAAAGGACGTATATAAATCGGGGCATTTGTTCGATTTTGGAGCATTGGTTCCTTCGTGCTTATTTGAAAGGGAGTTGAAGAGTTGTTTGATTGATGGATTGAAAATCGGGATGAGTGATTCCATTTTTGGTGAAAATTAACTCTTCGTTTTATTGTGATATTTTACACTTCTTGGCTAAAATGAGGGACATTGGTCCCAATTTTATTAATAAAAATTTCAATTTAATTATAAAAATGTTTTTTGTGACTTTGTATCTCACGCGTGCATAAATAAAATATTTACTTACAAGTATACACAACACAAAGAGAAGTAATAGGAAGGGTCTCACCAAACGACGTGGTCTCCTACGCGTGGTGACCCATCTGAGAGGTCACAGGGATGCTCACACAATGCGGCTCAAATTAAATCTAAGACAGAAAATAATATCAAAAATATTAGTAATAGTTCTAAAAATTAATCAAGTAAATAAATATTGGGCAAATTAATTTAATGAACAAACAATCTACATGCAAGATGGGAAAATGAAATGATGATGATGATGATGATAATAATAATAATAATAATAATAATAATAATAATAATAATAATAATAATAATAATAATAATAATAATAATGACGGCAATGTGAAATGATAATAATAATAATAATGGTACAAAACAAGTGTACATAAAATAATAACAAATAAATAATACATTGATGACAACAACAACAACAACAACAACAACAACAACAACAACAACAACAACAATAATAATAATAATAATAATAATAATAATAATAATAATAATAATAATAATAATAATAATAGGCCAAGTTGCTAGCAAATACACATATAATAATAACAACAACAATAATAATAATAATAATAATAATAATAATAATAATAATAATAATAATAATAATAATAATAATAATAATAATAATAATAATAATAATAATGATACAAAACAAGTATACACAAAATAATAACAAATAAATAATACAGTGATGACAATAATAATAATAATAATAATAATAATAATAATAATAGTAGTAGTAGTAGTAGAGGAAAAAGAAGACTGTCGGCAAACAAATAAAAAGGAAACTAAAATCTCAAAGATTAAACTAAAACTCACAAGAAAATCAAATAAATAGCTACATAAACGTGTTAACAGTGGCAAAATATAAGGATAATATTGAACAATAGACATGGTATTCATAGCAAGAGGCAAAAATATGGATGACAATAAATAATATACAGGAAAAAATAAATAAATGAGAAACGGTTACATGTGTTTACCCTCAGAAATTATCGGTAGGATGAAACGGTGTCTCTATCCGTCCTCCTTGTCGAATTTGCGGTGATAAATACCCGAAAAAAAAATGAAAATCAATGTTTTAAATAAATTAGTTCAAGAAAATATTTTTTTTGGTTGGATGATTGAGAAAAAGAAATTAATTTTCCAAGCTCAAGTCATCCGAGAAAATGAAAGTGTTCTTAAAAAGGAAGAAAAGTTAAAACTTTTGAAGTCCCTAGGATTTTTCTTTTTTTCATCAAACTCCGGCTGCTGTTCTTGGTTGAGAGAACCCAGTTCTTTTTTCTTTTTTTTTTTTAATAAAAATGCAGCTCCTCTCAAAAAATAAAGACCCTAAACTCTTTTAATTTTCTATTTTGTAAAAATGGAAAAAGACAAAATTAACTTTCTAATTTTTATTTCTCCAAAATAGCCCAAAATGTGAAAAACACTGATTTTTTTTCAGTCCCAATAATTAATTTTGCAGCACAAGGCAAAAGAGTGGGAAAACTGTGGCATGGAGGCCGTGTGTGGAGGGCTCCATGCGCAGCCCTCTCACATGGCCACCAAAACCTACTTTTGTTTTGCATTTCCAAATACAAGCTTTTGTCCTCACGTTTTCAACTTTTGCTTTTACGTTTTTTTTTCTAATTAAATCTTTTTTTTTCTTTTTCTTAATATTAAACATTTTTTGAACCTTTATCTTTAATCAATTAATTTAATTCCCTTTCTTAAATATAAATGTTTTTTAATCAAAATTTTGATATATAAAAAAATAATACTTCCTATTTATTTATTCATTTATATTTAATTTAACTTAATTTTATTTATATATATTTATTTGTCTATTTTTATTCAAAAATAACAAGGGTCTCGACAAGGAAAACATCATTTTCTACACCTTTGCCTGTGAGCCGGTATCATTTTCATCATCGGGTAATTCTGATCTTAGACCGACTCGGGACCCGGTGTCTACAGTACTGCACCTATCTCTATTGCTTCTTACAGAACGACACCTTCAGAACTCAGAGAATTGAAGATTCTACTGCAAGAGTTGCTTGAGAAAGGCTTCATTAGTACGAGTGTTTCACCTTGGGGAGCACCAGTCCTCTTTGTGAAAAAGAAGGATGGATCACTTCAGTTGTGTATCGACTACAGGCAGTTGAATAAGGTGACCATAAAGAATAAGTACCCACTGCCTCGGATCGATGATTTATTTGATCAGTTGAAAGGTGCCGGTGTGTTTTCAAAGATTGATTTGAGATCTGGCTACCATCAGTTAAAGATTAAAGAAGCAAATGTACCAAAGACAACTTTTCACACTAGGTATGGTCATTATGAGTTCATGGTCATGCCTTTTGGATTAACGAATGATCCTACAGCTTTAATGGACCTGATGAATAGGATTTTCCATCCTTTCATGGATCGATTTGTTGTAGTCTTCATTGACGATATTTTGGTGTATTTGAAGACACTAAAGGAGCATGATGAGCATCTAAGAATTGTTCTGTAAACATTGAGGGATAGACAGCTATATGCGAAGTTCAATAAATGTGAGTTTTGGTTGAATGAAGTGTCATTTTTGGGACATGTAGTATCAGCCAATGGTATCAAGGTTGATCCTAAGAAAATTGAAGCGATCTTACAATGGAGAACACCCAAAAATTTTACAAAGGTCAAAAGCTTCCTTGGGTTGGTAGGTTACTACAGAAGGTTTGTGAAAGGTTTTTCTTCCATGGTTTTTCTTCCATTGTAGCTCCTCTAACTCGATTGCTACAGAAGGATGTCAGGTTTGCATGGTCTGATAAATGTTAAGAAAGCTTTGAGAAGCTTAAGAGTATGTTGACAGAAGCTCTAGTGCTAGTGCAACCTAAATTAAGTAAAGACTTTGTGATCAACAGTGATGCTTCTGGAAATGGTTTGGGTTGTGTATTGATGCAGGAAGGCAAGGTGATTGCTTATGCCTCCCGACAGCTTAAGACTCATGAGAAGAATTATCCTACTCATGATCTTGAGTTGGCAGCCATTATATTTGCATTGAAGATCTGGAGACATTACCTTTATGATTAGAAATGCTACATCTATACAGATAATAAAAGTCTGTAATATTTGCTTACTTAGAAGGAGCTCAATTTAAGACTGAGATGTTGGCTTGAGTTGATCAAAGATTATGAGTGCTTCATTGATTATCACCCCAGGAGAGCCAACATTGTGGCAGATGCTCTTAGCAGGAAGTTCATGGCTTCTTTACAGGCTATGAATGTTAGATTGGGTATGTTAGATGATGGAGCCTTGATAACAGAGAAGCAATTGACGCCAGATTTCCTCCAGTAGGTTAAAGTTGCCCAGAAATAGGATGACAAGTTATCTTCCCTTGTGGCTCAGGTGAAAGATGGCAATGTAAGTGAGTATTCCTTGGGTTCAGATGGCAGTCTTTTCTATAAGCAGAGATTATGTGTTCCTGATCGGGCTGATTTAAGAAGGAATATTCTTTCAGAAGCCCATCATAGCAGCTTTGCCATGCATCCAGGTAGTAATAAGATGTATTAGGATCTGAAGATGCTTTACTGGTGGCCTAGCTTGACACGTGACGTGATAGAATTTGTGAGCAAGTGTCTGATTTGTCAGCAGTTTAAGGCAGAGCATCAGGTTCCTTCAGGTTTGCTTCAGCCTATCACGATACCTGAATGGAAATGGGACAAGGTAACCCTGGATTTTGTGTCAAGATTTCCTCTCACTAGTAAGAAATACGATGCGGTTTGGGTGATTGTTGATCAACTCACTAAATCAGCTCTCTTCTTGCTAATTAGAATGGATTATCCATTATCCAAGCTGGCAGAGTTTTATATTAGTGAGATTGTGAGATTGCATGGTATCCCATCATCCATCATTTCAGATCGGGATCCGAGATTTACTTCCCAGTTTTGGAAGAGACTACAGGAAGCTTTGGGGACAAGGTTACATTTCAACATAGCCTTCCACCCACAGACTGATGGACAATCTAAGCGTGTGATTTAGATTTTGGAGGATATGCTGAGATGCTGTGTACTTGAGTTTTATAACAGTTGGAAGAAGTATTTACCATTAGCTGAGTTTTCCTACAACAATAGTTACCAGACCAGTATTAAGATGGCTCCTCATGAAACTCTGTATGGTAGAAAGTGTAGAACTCCTCTTTGTTGGTCAGAGCTTAGTGAGAAAAAGATTGTGGGGTAAGATTTGTTTCAGGAAACTGAAGAGAAGGTTCGAGTTATTAAAGATAGATTGAAAGAAGCCATGGATCGATAGAAGTCTTATGAGGATTTAAAGAGAAAATATGTAGAATTTCGTGTGGGAGACAAGGCATTTCTGAAGGTTTCTCCATGGAAAAAGATTATTAGATTTGGAAAGAAAGGCAAGCTGAGTCCGAGATTCATCGGTCCTTATGAGATTGTGCAACGGGTTGGACCAGTAGCCTATAGACTGAAGCTTCCACAAAAGTTTGAGAAGATTCATGATGTCTTACATGTTTCCATGCTTAAGAGATATCGATCGGACCCCAGTCATCTCATCAAGCCTAAAGAAATTGAAGTTCAGCCAGACATGACTTATGAAGAGTTCTCAGGGAAGATTTTAGTTCGGGAAGTAAAACAGCTCAGAAGTAAGCGGATTCCACTGGTGAAAGTTCTTTGGAATCACCACAACATTGAAGAAGTAATGTGGGAACCCGAAGAGACAATGAGACAACAGTATCCCCAGCTATTCAATACAAGTAAATTTCGAGGACGAAATTTTAATTGGTAGGGGAGAGTTGTAATGGCTTGTATGTTAGCCTCGAAGTATTCAGTGTTTTCTGTAGAGTCTATTGTCCGGGTTGTGGCATGATATGATGTTTTTGGTATCTTGAGTTCTGTAGAGTTTAAAGGTTAAACGTGCTAGAGGCATAGCAATTCTAGGATGGGTGACCTATTGGGTAGCAGTATAGCCGATTGTAGCAGCTGTATGCTAAAAAAAATATTATTCCATAAAATCGATTTGTGAAATGTCAGGAGTCTAGTGATAAAATTTGGTGCGAAAATGAGGTCAAATAGGTCCCCAAAAGTCCATCTAAAGTTGGCCTCTAGTTCGGTTCGGTTGGACCGAAATTTGACTAAACTTTGAGTTGAATTTTTAAAAATGGCTAGAATGGATAAAAAGGTATACTTTGGGAAGTGTAAAGACTTAGAATAATTTTTAGAAATTTTTAACAGTATTAGAATTGTATTTTATGGCAGAATCGAATTGAATCGAACCGGACCGATTTAGGTGAACCGGGCCCCAAATGAACTCAGTTTGAGCTGAAATTTTGTGTGGAGGATATATTTTGTATTTTGTGAATGAGGGAATTTGTTGGGAGTGAAAATTAGTTTAGGAACACTCAGTTACCCTAAAACAGTGAAAAATGGCTCAAAAATCGAAAATAGACCCAAACCGGTTCGACTACTTCGGTTGGAACTAGTCCGATTCAATTTCCCTCATATAAATATCCCCATTTTGCTGGATTTCTCCAGAAATCTCCAACAGCCACCGCCTCCCACCTCCTCCCTCTTGGTCGAATTGGTCTCCTCCCCATTTCCTCTATTTTTCTTCCAATCTCTCTCCATCTCACCCCATGTTCAAGCCTCCCATATTCAAGCCTCCCTAAAATACTTCAGCTCCTCTAGATTCCATTGGTGGCCTTAAAAGTCCATTTGAAGGTTTAAAAGTGGGTAAAACCAAGACTTTTAAGTAAAGGTGTGATTTTGAGGGGTGTGATTTAGGTGTTTTTAATTTAGTTCAAGGGATCCTAAAGGTACTTTAGGATGTGAATAACATGTTTATGAAGTTTTTTTTGTTAAAATGAAGCTTGATATTGATGAAATCTTCATCTTTATATTTGAGCATGGTTAGGTCATCAAGGTGAAGGAACTTCTAACCAAGCAAAAGATAAAGAAAAGTAGTATTGAGAGGTGTATTGTAAGGATCTAAGGTTTGTGATTGCAAACTCCACTTATTTTCATGGTTTAAGATTTGTTTTAGGTTATGTTTATAAATTAATTATGTGTAAAAGGCATGTTTAATTGAAAATAACTTGATATTCATGCTTAAGGATGTCAAAAATGATAAAATGAATGCTTAAAATGGGAAAAAATTTGTATGAAAAGTTACTATGTTGGCCGAATGGTATATCATGTTTTCTATGCGTTTTAATGATGTTTATGGCATGTTTGTGGTGTATACATGATGTTTGGCATGTGATCTAACTAATGGTATGTGTTAGAGAGAGAAAAAGTTACATGATGCATGATGTACATGTTAGGCTGAATGGGTTATGCATAAAAAGTTATGATTTTGATGTGTTTTTATGTGAAATACTGGCATGGCTATGTTATTCAACATGTAAATTACCAAAACAAATGTTAAAGTTGATGAAAAAAATTAATGGTGAAAAATTCTTATCATGGCTGAATGGTATGTATGTATGTATCCTTATGTACCATGACGAATTCATGAGTTTTGTGGCATGTTATAGTATATGGATGTGAATTACTTCTATAATGATCTTATGGTATTGAAAAGAATGGATTAACATGATGAATTTCCATGAAAAGCATGATTGATAACTTAAAGATATGAAAAAAATGGATTAATTATGCCCTATAAAATAATTTGGTAGTCAAATCTAGTTTAGGATATGTTGGCTAGCCATAGGGACATAAGACCGCAGGTGCGAGCATGATGTCTTACTTATTGTAGGCCAATATCGGTCCTATCTCATTGTATTTAATAGTTTAAAATATTTTGGAATGTATTTAAAGACAGCGGTGGTCCTTCAGGGTCCCTCTGGTATGTTGTGAGCCTTTAGGGTTCACGTCTCGTTTATTCCGTTCATAGATTTCTACCAATTTTATACAAGGGCAAAATGGTAAAAATGAGCTTAAAATGGTTAAATTGTGACTTAAATGCTATTTGTATGAAAAAAGGGACATGATTGGAATTATATAAAAAGTTTGAGGGCATAATGGTAATTTTGTCTATAAATATGTTAATAACGGTTAATAAGGGTAAAAATGTAATTAATTGGTTAAATTTGAAAATTGGCCACTTTTTAGGGACTAAAATATATTTTCACATGAAATTGATAATTGGAAGGCATAATCGTAATTTGCATATTAATTATTGGTAAAATGATGAAATAAAATGAACTAATCGCATAATTATAATTTTGGTAAAGTATGAGGACCTAATTGTAATTTTGCCATGTTTACGGATAAAATGGTAATTATGGTCATTTATTTGTACTAAATGGTAAATTGCCCATAAATAAGTAATCACATGATAAATAGGTATAATATTGCATGCATAATTAATAAATAATTAATTATCATTTTAATGTGAATATTTTTATTATGTTTATATTATATTATATTAATGCATGAATAGTTAGTTTAGTGGAAATATCTAGAATTGCAATCACCACTGGGCATATTAAATGCTCAGCACCTAGTTTTATTTGACTGAGTGTAGGTACTCCTTAGGATCACGAAGCTAGCATACCTCACAAATTTTGAGAGCTACACCGAAGAAAGTGAATTGAAGGAATTGATGTATGTTTAAGTATTTTGGGCATGTATATGAACTTATATTAGTATGGTTTTGGATACTTGTATGTGTTGGCTTGTTTAGACTGGTATTAGTTTAGAAATTTTTTTGTAATCGTGTTGTCTGTCTAGTATGTTTGTGTGTGTGAATATGACATGTTTTGTTAACCGGTAGAAAATAGGTTAATATAAATGGCTAAATAGTAAGGTAAAATGTGAAGTTGCATGTTAATGCAAAATTGACCAAATGAATAGTAATTTGGGACAGTTATAGGTCAATCGGTAAAAGTGATAATAAGTTAAAATGTGATTAGTAAATTCCAAAGTTAATCTGATATTTCCAATAGACTTAGACAGCTAAAGTATATTTATAAATCAGTTTTTAAAAAAAAAATTTATACCGATTTTCACTGTAATTGACTGTTTAATAATCCAGATACTTAATTAGGCTAATTGAATTGGAATGGTTTGTTAGTTAATTGAACGTAAGTGTAGACACCGGGTCCTGAGGCAGCTCAGACCGAGGTTACCCAATGACGAAAATAATGCATGTTTATGGGCAATAGGACAAATGGAAGTGATGGTTTCCTCGAAAAAATGTTTTTTGTTTTATTATTATTATTTTATTTTTTAGAAGGAGGAGGGAGAGGGAGCCTTGGGGGCTTGTGTGGTGAGGCCCATCTCACTAAGTGAGATGCAGCCTCACGTTAGTGAGTCCCATCTCACTTACGTGAGATGCTGCCTCACATTGGTGAGGCCCTTCTCACCAATGTGAGAGGCAGCCTCACGTTAGTGAGGCCCATCTCACTAACGTAAGATGCAGCTCTCACGCGCCCCATGCTTCCAGCACATCTCCGTTCCGATATTTTAGGGATTTGGTGGGAAAAGTATGGTTTATGTTGAATTTGGTGAAAAACGAGCTAATCTGTCTGAGACATTAAAAGAGAAGTGAAAGCTGAAGAAAAAAAAAGGAGGAAAATTATTGGAAGAGAGCCAAATTGAAAAAAAAAGGAGTAAAAAGCACAGAGAAAAAAAGAAAACTTTGAGAGCAAGAAATTCTCGTTTCTCAAATAGCTTATAAGATCGTCTCTTAAATCCAGGAAATCCATTCCTGGTGTTTCGGATTCAATCACATTTTGTTTTCCTCTTAATATAAACATTTTACCAAAAAGCTTTTGAGTTTCTCCTTTAACCACCATTTCAAGAAGAGCAAAGAAGGAAACCAGAAATCTTTCATTTGCATATCAAAGATCAACATCTGAGGGTAAATATTGAATAGCCATTTCTCTATTTCTTTTCTTTCTTTCTTCTTCTTCTTTCTTTCTTTCTCATCTCTTTCCTTCATTTTGCTGTGTAGTTAATTCTATTCCTTGTACATATTGTATAGATATTTCTTATTTGATCTTATTGACTCGTTTATTGCATGATTTTTGCTGTTATGATTTATTAATTGCTTTATTATGCATGTTTCGATCGCATGATATTGTGTTTATTAACCTGATGTTGTGTTTATTAACCTGTTTTTAGTCCTCTGTTTACCCCTGTTTTTCTAGTTGTTGAAGTCGTAAGTTTTGTTTTTCTTGGATTGTGGTTGCCGATCGGATTTTGCCTTCATTTTTGCTTGAGTCTTGCTTCTTCGGTTGGATTTCAATTTTTTTCGGTCAGATAGTGCCGTTGAATCCCTTTTCCCGATCGAACGTTATGGAAGAGAGCCATGTTTTCCCCGATCGGACTACACGAATTGTACTACCTCTTCGTAGCGCCTTATATGTACTTTTTTCCAAGTGCCCGAACGTAGGAAGTTGCCAAAAATGCATGTGATGTAATATAATTTGCTCTATTTTTCATTGTTAATTTCTGTGTTAATTCACTTTATTAATTTTTTAGTTTTTATTCAATTGATCTCTATTAATAATTGTTAATGTTATTGTTGGTTGTTGATTCATTTGTATATTTGTTTGCTGTTTTTTTCTTTGACTAGAGCAATTAGCATGAATTTAATTTAATCTATTTTATCTTTATTTATTTCCATTTACTTAATTGTTTATATTTGATTAGTTTAATTGATTATTATTTGATTGATCTATTAATCTTTTAATTATATTATTCAATTAATTAATTTTTTCATATTATATTAATTATTAAATTTACTTTACTAACATTCATTTTATTTTTATTTTGTTGTCTCAAAATTATTTATCTTTGCGAGTTACACTCGTGCTCGGGTCGGAGAATCGGAGAATTAGAGGCCTTCACATTTAGGGTTTGCATTTTAAATTTCATTTTTTCTTTTATTCTATTATTTTTATGTATTGTACGTAAAATATATTTTCTATTATCCGTATTATAGAAAAATCACATTTTTAATAACTAATAACTTGGGACTTTTCTACTAATAAATTGGACCAATGTCCTAGTTTAGCCAATAAAATCTCACTTTCATATGGAGAACTAAATTTTCATAAAATGGGATCACTCATCACAGTTTTTGCAATCAATGCCCAAAAAATAGTTCTCTAATTTTTAAGTTAATAAAAGAGGAACCAATGTTCCTAAAGATAATAAATGACCCGATTTATGTATGATTCATTTTAATTACTTTTATGAATTTTAATTATTTTTATTCTTTTTTTAGGCAGTTGTATTTAATTTTGGGGCGAATGTCTTCAATATCACCGAGCTATTGTCTAAGCTACAAAGTGATTGCACCGAATTGCTGACAAGTTTACAAAGTGCTGATGTTCTTGAATATCACCCAGTCGTTATCTAGGCTACAAAGTGATTGCACCGAATTGCTGACAAGATTACAAAGTGCAGATGTCTTCAATATCACCGAGCTATTGTCTAAGCTGCAAAGTGATTGCATCGAATCGCTGACAAGATTACAAAGTGTAGGGGGGCATCCTCAGATGGCGATGCGCCGAGTCTGATCCAGACTTGCCAAACGCGAAAAGTGCTCTCTAGTATAACTTCAGTTGTTTCCTGAATCAAACAATCTTTGATTAGACCAATTTATTATTATGATCATTTTGATCATTGAACTTCCATGAAGGTTCAATTGTTATAATTTTACCGATTTGTGGCTTATTACATAATTTCCATCTTTGTCATTTTATTATTTATGGCTCACCATTTTTTATCTCTTTTATTTAAAGGGTATCCAAACATGCAAGGCGCCATAAAGTTCATCCATATAGATATTATTTTCGTGCATAAATTACATCAAAAATCATAAGTCTCCCTGAATATCGATCAAAAGGATCATAGTTTGTGTGCATTGCTTTATCCTTCCTGGCTCATAGGTGTGTAGGAGGCCCTCGTGGGCTCCTCGGGTCTGTCCTGGTGCTGTTGCATCTCCTTCACAAACCGCCCTATGCACTGCAATCTCTCGTCTATGGCTTGTAGTCTCTCATCCATACGTCGTTCCATAGCGATTAGCCTTTCATCAGAACGCTGCTTCATGATCATCATTCTCTCATCCATGCGCTGATCCATACACTGCTCTATAGCTATCAGCCTCTCATTCATGCACTGCTCTACAGCCATCAGTCTCTCATCCATGCACTGCTCCACAGCCATCAGCCTTTCATTAAAAGTGCTGGGATCTGACCTCCAATGCTGCCAAAATCTCCCCCTGTATGGCTTGGATGAGGATCTCCATATTTGTCTGGCTCTGCTCCATCCCAGGCCTAAGTGGTGGTGGCGGAGCTGCTGAAGTAGATGCCCCCAGAGAATCTAGACGATTATAGGGGTGATACCTCCAAGATGTCTGAGGACCCATCTCCAAAGTATGCATGTAAGGAGGAGGGCGCATTTGATCTTCCGCAGGAACTGGCTGTGATAATGGAGTGTGAAAAAGATCACTCAGATCAATGTCAAAGTCATCCAGATTGATGTCCATAGTCATACCATCTAGCGGCGAATGAGGCTTTTCTTCCTCTGGCTGTAGATGATAACACTCCCCATTCATCTGAGGTTGCGAAGGCTCTCCTTCCACTGGATGCAGATGATAGTACTCCTCATCTGTCTGAGGTTGTGGAGGTTTTTCCTCGCCCTGAAATCGATCTTCGGATGACGTTGCAGCTGTGAGTCAAGGTAAACGGTACATCTGTCGAGTTTTAACCATAGTAAGAAGTCTATACTCTCCTGCCTGCCCAGGCAACTGCTCAACCATGCCCGCCCAGGCAACTGCTCAACCATGCCCATATATTTGGCAAGGGCCCAGTCAACTTAAATGTCTCTGTCTACAGGTGGGCCAAACGTATCGGGGTCGTGTCCTAAGTGCAATAGCAACTTGGTGACTACCCCACCTATACATATTTGTGTCATAGTCCTCCAACTTTTTCTAACCAAGCCGGCCATAATTTTGTGACTGATATTGAGTGGGGTCCCCATTGCCATAGCCCATAGTCTCCAAATCTCTGTCGTACTGATGGCACTAGGACTACCAGTTCTTCCCAGATAGCTGCTAGCTAAAACCCTCTGAATATTCCTATACACCTGTGAGGCTAATAGAGTACTTTTTGCTGTATTACGGTCATAATGGTCCCCCGGTGCTGTGATCACTTGTCTGGTACCTGTACTTGGTCCCCAGTTGGAATACCTATGATCTGTACAAAACTTTGGCGACTCATCATATGCTCCGTATCTCAGACCCGAAAGGATATAGCTTCAGGGTCTGTATCTGATCTTGAAAGCCCCCCATACTCAAGCGTAGCCAGGAACTCTCTAGTAACCTCCGGGTAGGTGAGAAAAGCTGGTGTGAGGAAATTCGTCCAATCTATAGCTGTTAACAACATGCTGACCTCCTCCCACATGCCCATCTGCTCTAGGAATGTCTGGGATAGGAATTTACTGGACAAAAACTGTGAACCACATAATGCTTTAAACTTTTGTCTCTGCGAAGCATTCATCCATGCTGGAAGTGGAGCATTTGCTGGTTCCCTTGATGGAGCGCGTCGTGGAGGCATCCTGAAAAGAGGAATAATTCACCCAATTATTTATTTATATACATTTCTTCTGCATACTCCCTGAATGCCTGGGTGTTCTTCCAGATAAGCTTCGCTGCCTAATATCTCTTGCAAAATTAAAATCAATACCCAAAGGCAAATTATGCGTGTGAATGTGCACATGCTTATGCAAAACATGAGTGATGAATCCATCTGGTTGGTCTGGGTATCGAAGCACAATTTCATTCCTGACGATCTTAATTGGGATGCTCTTCGGCTTAGGGATTCTGACCCATAATCTTCTCAGAGTGAATCATCAGGCACGCATCTTTGCCCCTCGGTCAATGGGTATATGGCCTGAATTTTGACTCATCTCCTGAATTAGGCCTTGTCCTGTCCTAAGTGAGATCATCAGAATTTATGCCGCCTTATCTCTCCATGCATCGGAAGTCATTATTTTGAAGGTAGTGCGCCTCTTGTAGGTTTTCACACTAGCTTTTCTTTGCGGGAAATGCGTCCCTTCGGGGATTTTCACATGACCTGTGTAACGACCGGGCCCGTACAGAACATGTTAACTCGACTCCCCGGAACACATCCCGTCGGGAGGAGGACAGAACTGGGTCCCAGCCATTACTCACAGAACTTTACACTTCCCCCTGTGCATTTTTGCCTTCCGTGGGATTCGAACCAAGGACCTGGGGATAAGTCCTTTAATTCTTAGAATCCCACTACCATTAGGCTAGTAGCCTAATGGTAGTGGGATTCTAAGAATTAAAGGACTTATCCCCAGGTCCTTGGTTCGAATCCCACGGAAGGCAAAAATGCACAGGGGGAAGTGTAAAGTTCTGTGAGTAATGGCTGGGACCCAGTTCTGTCCTCCTCCCGACGGGATGTGTTCCGGGGAGTCGAGTTAACATGTTCTGTACGGGCCCGGTCGTTACAATAAAAGGCGCCTTTTTATGTAACGACCGGCCGCACCACACGGATTCGCGGCCGTCTCTCACGGTCTTCGCACCCCCCTTCACTAGTGCATTTTTGCCTTCCGTGGGATTCGAACTCAGGACCTGGGGATAAGTCCTTAAATTCCTAGAATCCCACTACCATTAGGCCAGTAGCCTAATGGTAGTGGGATTCTAGGAATTTAAGGACTTATCCCCAGGTCCTGAGTTTGAATCCCACGGAAGGCAAAAAGGCACTAGTGAAGGGGGGTGCGAAGACCGTGAGTGACGGCCGCGAATCCGTGTGGTGCGGCCGGTCGTTACAACCTGTGCCTTACTTTTGCCTAGGAACAACCCAACCCATTCTAGCGGCTCTTGTTCATTTTTTTTTTGTAGGGAAGACTGCCCGTATCTAGGTTTTCACCCTGCCCTTTGGTCTAATTTTTGCTTAGAGCGCCAATTACGGTTTTCATCTCTAACGGCCTCATTTTTTTTTCTTTTTTTTTATGGATGAAGCTCCCTGCTGGCTTTAACAGTGATTGATAGATTGCACGCATTCAATGGGAAGTGATGTATTACCTTCTCGGGGAAAACTATTGACTTTTATTGAATGAAAAGAATTATCTTGAGCGTACAATTGCATACATGTACATGCTTTGGTGCGATTTCATTACACATGACCATTATCTAACATCAAGCTCAAAATACGAGAGCACATCTAATCTCGAGATGGATCTTGAAAGCATCATAAACCCTGTTATTAATCAGCCCTCTCAGGTTTTCTTGATTGAAAAGTTTCTCTCAAGATTTCCTTTCTTTGCTATTATTATATTTTTTAGCCTTTAGCCATGGAACCTTTTCAATCGGTCGAGGTTGATCGGCTCCTTGAATTCATTTCCATCGCTATCTATCAGGATCACGGCTCCTTTATACAAAAGCTTCTTCAGAACAAAGGGGCCTTCCCAAGTTGGCCTAAACTTGCCTCGAAGGTCCGGAACCCCCGGCTTCATCTGCTTGAAGACCAAATCCCCTTCCTTTAACGGGTGTTTCCTGACTTTCTTCCTAAATGATCGAGCCAGTCTCTTCTGGTGGATCTGGTTATGGTAGTATGCTCACATCCTATCTTCGTCTAATAGGTTTAACTGTAGCGAACGCTGCTGTGCCCATTCTACTTCTGGTAACTTGGCTTCTGTTACCATCCTCAGGGATTGGAGTTCGATTTCTACTGGCAAAACTGCTTCCATCCCATAGACCAGGGAGAAAGGTGTAGCTCCTGTAGAAGTTCTGGCAGTGGTCCTGTAGCTCGATAAGGCAAATGGGAGTTTCTCGGACCAATCTTTATATGTTTGTACCATTTTAGCTAGTATCCTCTTAATGTTCTTATTGGCCGCCTCGACCGCTCCGTTAGCCTGTGGTCGATAAGGAGAGGATTTATGATATTGGATGGCATATTTCTTAAGCATCTGCTTGGTCTCAGCTTGTAACTGTACCCCATTATCCGACACGATGTGATGCTGGAGCCCATACCTACAGATAAGATGTCATTCAATAAATCTAGCCATTTCTCGGGCGCCTAGTTTTTTGAAAGATTCAGCTTCTACCCACTTACTGAAGTAGTCAATGGCGACTACAATAAATTTATGCCCATTAGAGGCTGTCGGATGTACTTCCCCTATGATGTCAATCCCCCAAGCTGCGAATGGCCATGGAGATGTGAGGTTGCACAATTCTGAAACTGGCAGGTGCCTTAGATTGGCATACAGTTGGCACACCTGGCACTGCTTCACGTACTTGGAACAATCTTTGTCCATCTGTCGCATGATTTTCTTTGCCAAAGCTAGACCATTCATATGGGACTCCACAAACCCCTGCATGGGTTTCCTCCATAACCCTCTTGGCTTCCTTCTCATCCAAGCAGCTTAACTGTATACCATCAGCTTGCCTCTTGTACAGTATATCGTCTACACTGATGAACTAAGTGGACAGCTTGCGAATCATCCTCTAGTCTTTTTCAGTGGCCTCTTCTAGGAATACCGACTTTTCCAAATAATTCTGGACATCGTAGTACCACGGCTTTCCGTCAGCAACCTCAACATCCTCGACCTGCTCAGTTTCAAAGTATGGCCTATCTGAACTGGAAATGAGTATAGGCTTCATGGCTATCCCTTCTGGGTTAGCCCATATAGACACTAGAGTGGCTAGGGCATCTGCTAATTGGTTCTCATCTCGGGGCACATAGTTAAAAGTGCAGATTTCGAACTGATCACTTAATTCCATTAAGCACCTTACATACGATAATAGCCGCTCTTCCTTAATGGATTATTCACTCCTGACCTGATGGATTTCCAAGGACGAGTCCCCGAAGACCTCCACTACTTTTGGCCCCACCGCTGAGAGTGCTTCCAACCCGAAGATGCAGGCTTTATACTCAGCTTCATTATTGGTGGCTCTATATCTCAATTTCTTAGCTAAGGGGAGCTTCTCACCCTCTGGGGTTAATAAATTTATTCCCGTTCTGGCTCCTTTGTTATTTGCTACCCCATCGAAGTACATCTGCCACTTCTGCACTGTGATGGCTGCCACGTCCTCATATGGGAATTTATACTCAAACTAGTCACCTTCTACCGGGTGGTCGGCTAGGAATTCTGCGACTGCCCAACCCTTAATGGTCTTTCTGGTGATGTACTCCACATCAAATTCTTATAGTAATATCAGCCACCTCCCCATTTTTCCTAGCAAAGAGGGTGCCTCCTGAAGGTATCGAAGAGGGTTTTGTTTAGCAACACACTTTGTAAGAATGGAAGTAATGCCTCAATTTTTTTTAAGCCCAGATTACCGCCAGACAGATCTTTTCCACTTCGACATATTTTGCCTCATAAGGAAGGAATTTCTTACTGAGATAGTAAACTGCAAATTAAACCCCAAATTCATCTTCTTGGGCCATCATAGCGCCTACTGAATTTTCCTCTATTGCTATGTAAAGAATTAATGGCTTGATAGGCCGTGGCGGCCGTAGAACTGGGGGTTTCAGGAGGTAACAGCATTATACCCGGTCGTCTTTTCCTTTTCCCTCTTCTTAGGATTAGAAATCTTTTTACTGTCAATCAAATCTTGAATATGGTGCCTCAGCCTTGCATAGTTATCTATCAGATGCCCAGTGTGCTGGTGGAATTCATAATATTCATTGTCTTTGTGCTCTGACTGTCCTTGGGTTCTAGCTGGCCTAGGTGGCAGTGGTTGTAGCTTTCCCTCTTTCATCAATCGCTTTGATAGGAGCTTAATTGAGGTATAATTTAGTGTATGTTTTGTATGAGTTTGTGAAATTAATCATATAATTGTGTGTATATTTGATGTCATATGTGTTAGTTTATGTTTATTTGTATTAGATTGCGTGTTTTTGTGTTAACTGGTATTTTTAGGTGAAAATGAAGAGAAGAAGCATAAATGTGGATAGGATCACGAGAGCAGAGAAGGGTCACGACTAGTGATGCTAGATCACGAGTCGTGACTGACGAAGAAGAACGCAAAGGAAGGAAGAAAAGAAAAGAAGAGGGGCTGAGGAAATAGGGTCACGAGTCGTGAAAGACCATCATGACTCGTGACGACACAGAGAGGCCAGGAAAGAAAGGAAAAGAGAAAGAAGAGAAGAGAAAGAGAGGAGAAGGCGAGACGTGAGCACCAGTCACGACTCACACGCGAAGTCACGCCACGTGATGGGAGGTCCCGACTCATGAGTGGCTAGAGAGAAGAAGAGAAGCGAAAGAAGAAAAGAGAGAAAGGAAAAGGGGAGCGCGTTCTGTCGCGAGCGCGACAACGTTGCGAGCGCGACAGAGACGACCGTTGGGACAGTTTTCTCTTGAAAAGTCACCTCCTCTCACCAACAATTACAACCATTCTCACGGGACATCTGTAAGAGACGCAAACTTCAAATTATCATCTATAAATACTTAGTTTAACTGTAATTTTAATATATATGAAATTTTAGTTAAAGAATTTTCTTTATTGTAAAAGATAGATTTTTCTTAGTAAAACTTCTACTTAGTTCTTATGATTTGAAGAAGAATATCAAGGAGAAGAAAATCTATTTGAAGAATTGAGAAAAGGGTTTGAAGGACTTCTATCTTAATTTCTTATCTTTTATTTCTTCTCTGTCACTTAATGAATACTAATTTAATGAATTTATTGATTATTAACATTCTTTAATTCCATCTATTTTAAAGAGGTTTTGATTGCAGATTTTCTATTAGTATCTTTTGTATGATCTTTATAAGTTAAAGTAATTCAAAAGTTTGCTTTATCTAAAATCTAATAGAATTTCATTATTAAGATATATTTGAGAGATCGGTATATTGAGATAATTTCTATAGTAACGTTAGTGTTTATTCTTAAAATGTGTAATTAGAAACCTCTAATTCATTAATGAAAATTGTGAGTTAGAATTTTAATTGTATGTTTTAGGCATTTTAATTCATGTCAAGAGAGTGAGTTAAAAAATTATTCTAACTTGGCTTGCATAAAAAGATGAAAGATGTTAATCAAAATGATGGAATCGAGTTCATTATCTTTAATTCTTCATGATTTATTTTATCTTCTTTTGACTATCAATAATTAGGCTTAATTGGTTTACATGTTAGATTAGTTTAAAATCACCTTTCTATTTGATAATTGTAAACAAAATTAAAATTGAGTAGTAATAGTGTGTAAAACACATTCCTCGTGGGATCGATATCTAAAGTACTATTTCGGTACAGCATATACTTGCGGTATAATTAGCATCTATAGAAAATGCTCAACAAGCTTCAATACCCAGGATAAAGGTCAACCCAAGTTTGAGAAGTACCTCTGATTAACCCCAGTTGCTGATACCTCTGCCGTCTTCCCACTTCTAATACCACTGCCGGAGCCTGCTGACTTGTTTACCCCCTGGTTAGCATAACCTCTCTTAGCATAGGCCTCACCACTTGCCTACCTCGCAAAGTACTCTCCCTTAGCCTCTATCGCAATGTCCTTCAAAGACTCCCAGTCTCTTAACCCCTTCATCTTTAGTCCCTCTCTCAGATAAGGGCTAGCATTCTGAATGAACAGTCGAATTTGGTCTGGGGTGTCAAGTTTGCATTTCATTTCCATGAATCTGTTCCTCCATTGGGTGAGGTATTCGTGAAAAGACTCTCCAGCCTTTTGTTGCAGCAGCTCCAGGTCCTTCAGAGTTACCTCCATCCTTGTACTATAGTCATACTGTCTGAGAAATTCTTCCCTCAATAAATCCCAATCCTATTTCATTCTTCGGTCCAACCCGTGATACCAATCCACTGTTGGACCAGTTAAGCTCAGACAAAAGTACTCGACCTTCTGCGTCTTTGTCAAGGTGGTACCCTTCATCACTAGTGAGTATTGCTTTATATGCGAAATGGGATTGGAGGTGCCGTCCAACTTGGGAACGTCAGGCATTTTGAAATTCTGAGGGACCAAATCATCACTGTCTAGCTCCCTATCCTCGGGGTTCATTCCTCCCCCTACCCTCAACATCTTTGACACGGCTTCGAATCTTTCCTCCATCTTCCTCCATATTGCATCCTCTAGCTTTGGCGACTTCCCTTTTACCACCACCAGCTCCTCTGGCTCCTCCCACACATCAACTTCAGACTGGGCCTTCCCTGCGTTCGACAAGTGCTGGTACCCTTGGCTCAACTGCAGGCAGATCAGCTACAGCCAGGAGATCCTCTCGAGCAATCCCTTGTTCATCTTGTTCTCTGGCTGGAGCACCAACCTGTTGCCCTGCAAGTGGGGCTAAGTGGTAAGGTTGCCCATTATCGCCATCATCCTATCCTCAAACTCTTCCATTCGCTTCCCTGTGTCTTCGGCAATCATTGCCCTAGTTGCATCAGAACCACTTGCTGGATTAGACATACTCATTTCAATTGATGATTCTGAAGACAATATCTCACCGCCTTCTGAAAAGGAATCCGACCCTTTGTCACACCCCAAAATAGCCCTGGTCGGATTATGCATGCTAAGTCGGGATCGGAAGGGTATTTCAGTAAATTGTGTTTGAGAATTTGGAGTGCTAAGGATCTAATTGAAGAGATAATTAAGTTTTAAGGAAAGAATTGTGTAAGTGAGTGAAGTGTAATTTGTCTAAGGACTAAAGAGCAATATTTGTTTGGAAGAGTTAAGTGGAGTTTGGGGTCCAATAGGTTGTTGCCAAGTGGACTGTTAGGTGAGTATTGAAAGAAGAAAAAAGAAGAAAGGGAAGAGAAGAGAGGGAACACAGATTGCATTTCCCGTTCGTCCCTCTCTCACGCTCCTCCTTCTTCTTCTCTTCTTCCTTCTCTGCTTTTCCTTTCATTTTCATTTGGCTTGGAGTTGTGTGTGCTTTGGTTGTGTTTTGGGTCAGCCTTGAAGAGGTAAGTTGGAGTTTCTAAGTTCTGTTCTTCTTCTTCTTCTTCTCTTTCTCCTGGTTTTGGTTGAGTTAGGGTTTTGAAGTGTAACTGTGGATTTTGTTTGTGCAAGCTTGGGATTGTAAGAAGAAGCAAAGTAAAGGCAAGGAAAGGATTGAGGACTGATCTTAAAGCTAATTTTGGATCTTCGATTCCAGGTTTGGGAGCATTTTGGATTGCATGCAATGTTTGGGAGCTCTGTTTACTGCATTTGAAGTTCTTAGTGTTTTTGCCCTAATTCTCACTTAGGATGTATATGTGTTTGCATTTCTGGAAATTGATGTGTTTTAGAATGTGTATATGCAAGATTATGTGTTAGTAATGTATGAACAGGATGGAATTGGAAGTTCTGAGTTTGGGTTTTGAACTTATTGTATTTTTAGGGTTTATGCTCTAGAATGGATTAAATGTGTTTAAGCATGGTTTTAATGATTTGATTGTTGAGTTAAGTTGCAATTGTCTTGTTTATGCTGGTTGGGACATCGATTGAAAGGTAAGATGAGTTTGGTGGTGTTTTGAATGAGATTGAAAATGAATTTATCGAGTTCTTGAAGTTCTGGGTAACTGGGAATGGAAAATCGCGTCTCTGTAGGATTTCCAGTTCCAGTTTGTGTTCTGTGAGAAGCGAGTCACGTCGCGTGACTTAGAGTCACGACGTGACTCATGTGAAGGGCAGCGTGACTCCCAGTGGCGAAGCGTGACTCTTCTCTCTGTGAGAAGAAAGTCACGTCTCGTGACTTAGGGTCACGACGTGACCCTTGTGAATGGCGAAGCGTGACTCCAGTCGCGAAGCGTGACTCCTCTCTTTGTGAGAGGGAAGTCACGTCTCGTGACTTAGAGTCACGGCGTGACTCTGGTAAGGGCAATGCGTGACTCCTCTCTCTGTGAGAGGGAAGTCACGTCACGTGACATAGAGTCACAGCGTGACTCTTGTGAGGCCAGGCGTGATAAAGAGTCACGTCCCGTGACTCTCTAGCAGGTCACGAGACGTGACACTAGGTCACGCCGTGACCCTCCTGTGAGGTCAGTCATGAGTCATGATATGACTTGTGACCGACCCCTCTTCAGCTCCTTTTTCCGATTTCGCCCAGTTTTTAACCAAAATGAATTTCCTATCTTTTCTGTATGGGTCTTCACTGCTGTATAAACTATGTCATACTGTTATATGCTCCTGTATAGCTTTTCTGTTTTGATTTGTGCCCCGTGGCTAGTTTGTTATGAAATGACTTTCAAGTGCTTTTATGACTCTTTTCTCTATTGTGTGCTATCTTATCTGATTGGTTAGCCTATCTTAGTTGTGTTCAGCATTATGTTATGCCTGTCCTGGATCTAATTCTTATCTAAATTAACATGCCATGTTAAGAATATTGTATCAATCCATGATTCAGATTATACGTTTTTAATCATTGGCATTATATGATTACACATGTGTTCTTGATATACTCTAGTAATTGGAGTAGTGATAAAATGTGATTGATTGACCTATTGCATGCTTCAGAATATGACTTGAATAAGGTATGATTGATATTATGCTATGCTATATTTATATGAATAATATGGTAAATGTCTGAATGCATGGTTATGCTTTAGCCTTGGAACTCAATGTGTTATGTTTAGATGTAATTTGGACTATGCATGATTTATGCTTAGTATCTGCACCTAATGTATGATTAAGATTTTGTATTGCTAATTATTGGTATGGTAGTGCTTCTTTACCTGATTCTTGGCATGCTTTAGAATACTGTTTAATGTTAAAGTGTATGGACTGTAATATGTTTTGCAATGCGGAATTGTATGAGATATGATCAACTTTATGAGCATATGTATATGTCTATTGTACTCTGGCTTATGCATGATGTATATATATACAGTTATGCATTGTGCGATTCGTAATGTGAATGATTTATGCATGACCTGCGAGAGTCAGTCTAGTGGATAGTTAGGCATGCCTAATAGAGTCTTCTGTAGCTGCAGCGCCCTTTGAATGATTTGGACCCTGATCAGGTCCCCGTTTGGTTCCTTGCGAACCCTTTTCTGTATTGGATCTTGTTTAAGGTCCCTTGTGAAAATATCTGTGAAAGTTAAAGTATAATGGTTTAATCGGTTCGTACCCGTAACGTACTGTCTGTAATCGGCTCGTACCCGGAAAGTACTGTCTGTACACTCGTTATCCACTACCTAGAGTCAGCAGGTGTTCTTTGAATGTTTATCTGAACTGCTCTGATCTGATTTGGCTATAAATAGATTATCTAAATGAGTATATTAATGTAATGTATATCGGATTTTTCTGAATGAATATGATTATGAAATACTGATTGTATGGCTTTATTATATGAGCATGCTTATATAGATTATGTTTTAGCCTTCGAATGTGATATCCGTTTGAGCTTGATAAGGATTTCAGGAATTAGTTTATATGCATATGAATGTGACTATGGGCTTCAGAATGTATGTCTGTTTTAAGTAAGCATGACTTTACATTTAACATGATTATCCGTACTTGTCATGTGATTTGCTATAAGTTTCTGATTGCTTTGAAATGATTTGATTGATGTATTTAAGTATATGACTTCAGCATAGTTTTGTTATATATATATTAGCATGTGAACCGAAGCAGCTGTGATGGTAAGTATGTGATGATTATTGTACTTTCTGCATGATGATGATATGAATGTATTACTAAGTGGTTACGTCTTCAGTCTCCGCTATCAGAGTATTTTTGCATGATGCTTTATATATATTAGAGTTGCGCAGCGGTATTGTGAAGCTCTAAATGTTATCCTTTGGATATTTGACTAGTGTATGTGTTTGGCATGTCTAAGTATGTTAAATGGCTAGCATTCTTAACATGATGGTTGGTTGTCAGTTCATGCATGGGTATTTAGTTATGTCAATTGCATGAGTAAAGCTCTTGTGACTCTGCACAGTAAGATGTTGATATTTGCGACCCATGTAGGTTTATGCATGGGATATAGTATGTGGTTCAGCATGATGATGCTTGTAATGTGTATTGTATTATGTCTGTTTTAGTCTATCCTGAACATGAAGTTATGGTTAGATTGTGAGTATTGAAATGAATGCCTTTAATATGCAAGTCTGATTATTTATATGTTGTGAATATCCGCATTTGCCATTTGAATGTGTTATGCCTTGGCGACCATTGTGAATGGCCGTCCATATTCTGGTGTGTTCTCCCCACTAAGCGTTTATCGCTTAGCACGGATTTCCTTTCCGTGCAGGTGGCAGGTTTGGTTCTGTTCGAGTCGCGTTTCTGCAAGGTCGGCCACGTAGGAGTTAGAAGTTCTGTATTTGGTTCAGCTTCTGTATTTCAGCTTTTGTAATTCTGTAGTAATGTATATGTAATTAATTATGTTTTAATCTTGAGTTTTCTTTTGGGAATGTAATAGTTAGTATGTCCTTATGTTTAGTTATTCCTTTGTTTTATTATTTCGATTATGCTTCCGTTGAATGGTTATATGTATGCTTCTGTGTATGCTTTGCATAGTGCTTGCATGTGCGTGAGTAATTGCATGTTCAGTCTGTACCGCAGGGTAAGTCAAGGTAAGTTTTTAATTAACCTGTATTTTCGTATGTATGTTATGTATGAATGTATGCTTCCGCATTGTGCATGTGTATAACGGTAGATGTGAGCGTCGTGTAGCGCGTCCGTCGGCGTCCTTCCAACGGGGACGGCGATGGGGGTGTTACACCCTTGATCTGAAACCAGCTCTGATAATCCCAAAAGTGGAATCTTTCTTAATCGACCGTCGGGACCTCTAAACCACCTGGATGAATCTCTGATGGTTGCAAAACACATCTCTGTTAGTATGATAAATGATTTGAAGTGCAATGCATGGTCGTGTTGGTGCAGCATAAACAGACACATGTAAGCAAATAGATCCTTCCAACCTTATTTCTCCCACACACGTGGTAATATAGTCTCTTCCCTAGGTGGGCTTTATCCAAGGGTTAACAGGGAACCTGTTGGACACGTATAGTGCACGGTGGAAAACCGGCAGCATAACACCTCTTGTCTAATGTACATGTGCATAGGTGTTTGGCCACTATGTATTTAAACAATTCAGCTAAATTAAGATGGGCCCACCGGGGCATGAAAGCCTTTAATGAAGACCATGTTAATTTTATTGATTTTGTTCAATATATGATGGCCCAAATAGCAAGCACGATATTATGGTACATTTCACCTAGTGGGAGTATCTATTGTCATTACATGAGCTTTGGTCAAAGGTGGTGATACTTTAGGGCTACCCAAGCATGGTCCTTGCCAAAGGGTCTAGCTCATCACGAGCATAACGACCGATCGGGTCTCCATTTAATATACCATGATGGTACGAGGCTTGGGCTGGTGATTATCCTTAACACTTTCCTACATTGAGTGAACGTAGGGTCGTGCTTTGGGAACGCACTGGGGTAAGAATAGGGACCAAACTAGCATAATTCTAAGGCTCTAAAATGATGCAATGCAATTTTCAAAGAGAGATAGAATTTTAGGTTTTAAAAACTCAATTATATGTTTTAACCAAGACACTTTCAGAGCAAAGTCACAAACAGTCCCCAGTGGAGTCGCCACTGTGACGCGCGCCGAACCTAGCAAAGGCCCTCATAGGCGAGACCGCTTTTAGGGCTCGAGGGATTAGTTCGCATCTTTTGATCTTGGGCAACATGAGACATTTTGGAATTCCTTACCCAATAGAACATTGGAAAGTTCATCTAGTTCCATGAAGCCTTTATGCACCTTTGAGGTATTTTGGAGTCGCCACCCAATTTAAAAGAAATTGGGAAAGGTCATCTAACCTCTATGGTCTAAACCAGAGAGTAGCTCGGAACTTCACACTTATTCATGTCTTTGGTTAATTATAAATGAGTTTTTAAATTATAAAATTTCATCTCTCATCTCACGCGTTTAATGCAATTTATTTAAGGCGC
Source organism: Excoecaria cochinchinensis (assembly GCA_947683425.1). NCBI lineage: Eukaryota > Viridiplantae > Streptophyta > Magnoliopsida > Malpighiales > Euphorbiaceae > Excoecaria > Excoecaria cochinchinensis. Next base: position 12,622,724 of record CANTUQ010000014.1, on the reverse strand, counting down.
ACTTTAAATATCGAGAAAGCAATAAAAGAAAAATACAAATAAAGCGGTAAATAAAATGGTAAACACACAGAGCCATGCCATTTACAAAAGGAAAAATGGGACAAATACAATCTCCTAAATGAGAAAGAAAAGCTGAATAAAATTTAAATGGAAATCGGGACAGAATACAATCCCCAAATGAAAGAAAATAAAATTGCCCCAAAAATAATTAATTACAATGGCCCACAAAATATAAACCTAAATTTAAACAATCACGCAAAATTAATCAAAAGGGGTAACATACATAAATCGGGATATTTATTTGGTTTAGGAACATTGGTTCCTTCATGCTCACTTAAAAAGGGATCGAAGAGTTATTTTGGTATTTGTTGTGAAAATCGGGATGAGTAATCCCATTTTTAATAAATCAACTATTCGTTTTAGTCCGTGATATTTTTGCATGTTTTGGCTAAAATCTAGGACATTGGTCCCAATTTATTAGTAAAAATCCCAATTTGATTGTACAAAATATTTTTGTGATTTTTTATTTTGCACGTATGTAAAATAAACTATTTTTTTACAAATAAACACAATCACATAAATAGGGATAGGAAAGGTCTCACCCAAGTGATGTAAATTCCTACATGTCGCGAGGAGTTTGGTCACGATAAATGCTCAAACGAATAAACACGACATTTTAGCCCCAATAAAAAAAACAACAATAAAAAAATATTAGAAATAATTCCAAAATCAAGTAAATAAAGAAAATCTAGTATAAATTAATACGCCAATAAAATATAGAATAAGTTAAATTAAACACACTATTTTAATATATTAACATCACACATAAAATAAAAAATCATGCAAGGTGCATTAATACTAATAATCATAGCTAAATCATGAAAGAACACCATGCAAAATATAATGACAATAATGAAAATAACAACAACAACAACAACAACAACAACAATAACAACAACAACAACAACAATAATAATAATAATAATAATAATAATAATAATAATAATAATAATAATAATAATAATAATAATAATAATAGTGATAAATGATGATAGTAACAATAAATAATAATAATAATAATAATAATAATAATAATAATAATAATAATAATAATAATAATAATAATAATAATAATAATAATAATAATAATAATAATACTAACAAACCAATAAAATTAAATGGGTAAACAAAAGGAAGGCAATCAAACATGCAATATACAATAATAATATTTAAGCATACAAAAAATCATAAAGATAATACTAAAAGAGAAAATCATGCAAATCTTATTTTTCATCTCCTAACATCATATATATTTATCCATTTTCATGCCAAGGACAAAATAAAGATTGAAAACTCATGCTCAAAAATAAATCTCAACTAAAAAAAACAACATACATTCATTAATGCAAGATAAAATCAAATAAAATAAAATAAACTCACATAAATAAAATGAAATGAGATAAAAAAAAATGGATCCAAGAATCTTTACCCTCAGAATTAAGTAATATGAAAGCAAGATGTCTCAATCTATTCTCCTTGTCAAGATTCGAGAGTAAACTCGAAAAAAATGTTCAAGAAAATCTTGAGTTTATGTCTCAAATAACTCATGAACACTAAAATTTAAAAATGATTTTTTTTGTATTTGTTGCTTAATTTATTTGGGATAACTCAAGTTAAGGAAATTAATTTTCCTCTCTCAAACTTCCAAACTCAACAAAAGAAATTTTTAGATCAAAGAAAAAATAGAATAAAATCAAAGAAGAAAATTTTTAGATTTAAGAAAATAAAATTAAGGAAGTTAAATAAAATGATTTTAAATCTCAAGAACAAGAAGAGGTGAACTCCAAGAACAAGAAATTATTTGTTTTTCTAGAAAATATGCACCCTTTTTCTCAAGAACACCTTCTGCAAATCCCTTAGAAAAAATCAATTCCCTTAGAGAATGTTTCTTAGCCAAAAAATCAATATTTTCTTCTTCTTTTTCACCAAATGAAAAAATCCTCCGTAAAAAACTCATTCCCTCCTCAATTTAGTCCACCTTCAGCTCTTTTCAATTTCCATCTTCTCCAATTTCAACAAAAAATACTCACATATTTAAATAAAATCCTAAAAGTCAAATATTTACAATTAATATTTTTATTATTTTAAATTATTTTTTGACTTTTAACACCCACCCAATTTGACTAATATTTGTCAAATTTCAACAAAATCTAAAAAAATCATAAGAAAAAAATCATTTTTTACCCTAAAAATGTGAAAAAATTGATTTTCGGCGGAAACTGGGCTGAGCTGGTGAGAATTCTCGCAGGTGGGGGGCGAGCGCTGTGCAGATGGGTGAGAAATCTCACCCATGGGCGTGATTCCGTGCAGCGCACGCAGTACGCGGCAGCCCGATCGCGGTCGAAAATATTGTTTTTTTTATTTTTTTTTCAGAAAATACAAAAAAAAATTACAAATAAGGATAAAAATAAAGATACAAATAAAAATAAAAATAAAAATAAAAATAAAGTTAAACATTTTTAAAGCATTTTGAGACAAATAGAAGAATTTGATAAAAAGATGATAAATTCCTCTTTTCTCGCTTATGAATTAGTCTTTATCTTCATCATCGGGTAATCCTGATCTTGGATCACCTCGGGACCCGGTGTCTACAACATGTTTGTTGAGTTGAGATTGTACTTGATTTCTTATAGATGCATGTTTGGGATTATGTACTAATCTTTGAGTAAATTCATATGTTGATGGTTTGGGACATTGTTATTTGAATTTTTATTATTAGTTACATGTTGATTATGTGGAAAAATTATGAGTATGTTTTAGATTATGCATGTAAAATACTTGTTTATGATTACATTGATTGATGACCATTTTGGTTGATAATAGTATTTGATTGTGTTTATAGCTGAGTTGGAGCTTTGTAGTGTATATGACATGGTTTTGTACTTATGCATGTGATTATTGGTTAGTATGTGAAAAGTATGTGCCTGGGAGATTGTGTAGTTTGGAGTTTGACCACAAAGTTCAGCTTTGTCGCGAGCTCGATAGGAGTGGTAAGCATGACAGAATACTCTTTGGGCAAGGTTTTTCCTTACCAAGCCTTGTTGCAAGCGCGAGCTTAGTCGCGGGAGTGACAAAAGCTATTTTGGCATTCTGTCGCGAGTGCGACATTGCCCACAAGCGCGACAACTATGCTTGTTAGGTTCTGTCGCGAGCGCGACACTGTTCAGAGTTTTGAATACAAGTCTTTTAACCTTATTTATGTGTAATATTGCATTGAGTTATGTATGACCATGCTTAGTAAAGTTTATATATGATATCATAAATGAATTTATGAATCATATGCTTGATGGTTTGCTTAGCTATTTCATGAAATGAGTTGATGTGTAATAATAGTTTATATACTTGAGTAAATGTAAAGTATATGATATAGTGAATAGAGATATTATGTAAAGCCTGAAGGATTCATAGTAGTGGATAAATAAGCTTGCTTATAAAGGGTTAGAGTTCGCAGCTGCTAGAGTTGGCCCCGTTTGGGTCTAGAGCTGGCCCGTAAAGGTCTAGAGCTTGTTACCTTTGGGTATCTAAATGATTTGAGACTTCGGTCTCTAGATGTTTGGTACTTCTAGTCAGCATCTAGGGCGCCCGTATCCACTATTTATGTGAATTCAAGCTATAGTTATTGTATGTTTGTGTATGAGCAAGTAGAGCTATGATCTATTGTATGTATATGAATGTGCATGTATATGACTTTATGTGAGATGTAATGATACTCTATCACTTAGAATTTATGATAAATGTTAAAGTTAGTGAATATGTACATACAGATGTGCACGTATTTGATAAAGGCATGTTGGTATGTTATATGCATGTAAATTATGTCCATTCAAAGGTGTATGTAAATGATATAGAAGTACTATTACTATGCTTATATTGATGTATATGTTAATGAATGTTGATATATATGTTCCATACATGTGTGTTATTGATAGGTAAGGTGTGCTGTTGTGACTTCGTTATAAGTCCTTTGCATCTTTATATCCCTATTAAGCGTTATCGCTTAGCACGAGTGTTTTCCAATGTAGGTATGCAGGTTCGGTTCGATTTTAGGTGTTGTTCGTCTGTTGGCCACTAGGAGTTAAGAAGTGGAGTTTTGCTTTTGTGTATGATTCTTTTTATAATGTTAAGTAAAGTGTATATGTAATGAATATATTTTTGTATAGAGTAGTGTGATGCACCAGAACTTGCTTATGTGTTTCCCGGAGGGCCCGCTTTTAGGGTCCGAGAGGGGTTCGCATCTAGATCTTGAGTAACATGAGATATTTTGGAATCCCTACCCAATAGAATATTGGGGAAGTTCATCTAATACCATGAAACCTTTAGGCACCTTTTGAGATATTTTGGAGTCGCCACCTAATTTACAAGAAATTGGGAAAGTTCATCTAACCTCGAACGTCTAAACCAAAGAGTAATTCGGAACTTCACTCTTATTAATGCTTTGGTTAAATTATAAGTAAGCTTTTAACAATTAATTTTCTATTACTTTTCTCACACGCCATGAAATTAATTTAAGCACGCTTTCAAGCAACGAGGAAAGCGATAAAAAGCAATAAATAAAATAAAAAAGAAATTACTAAAATAAATTAAAAGATAAAATTGGGACAAAAATACAATCCCCCAAAATATAAAATAAAAATAAATAAATAAATGACAAAATCAAATAAATAAACAAGTATACATAAATCGGGATATTTATTTGGAGTAAGAACGTTGGTTCCTTCATATATACTTAAAAAATAAAGAATTATTTTTAGGCATTTATTGAGAAAACCGAGATGAATGATCCCATTTTATGAAAATTAATTTTCCTTTTGAATGTGACATTTTATTGGCTGAACTAGGACATTGGTTCTATTTTATTAGGAAAATCCAATTTATGAATAAAAAATATTTTTGTGATTTTTAATTAAAAGTGCATAAAATAAGTAATTTTATTACTAATTACATGACAAAATAAATAAAAAAAAAAAAGTAAAGTAAAGAAAAATAATACAAATAAAAAAAATGATAAATCAACCAAAATAAATCCCCTGAAATCTCCTTCTTCGTTCGCATGGCTGCTCAAACAAGGAAAAATAAAGATTTGAAACCAAAAATAAACAAAAATAAAATTTATATTAGTAATTAAATCAAGAAAATTAATTAAACACAAAAAACAATAAATAATAAATTAAAATAAAGAAAAAATATATTATAAATGATAAATAAATTAAATTTCTTAATGAAACAAATAAATTAACATATTAACAAATTAACACAAATAAAAACATAAATAATAATAATAATAATAATAATAATGACAACAACAACAACAACAAAAATAATAATAATAATAATAATAATAATAATAATAATAATAATAATAATAATAATAATAATAATAATAATAATAATAATAATAATAATAATAATAATAAATAACAAAAGAAAAGATAAAAAAATGTAAATGAAAAAAGAATAAAAAAAATGAAATAAAAAAGTTAAATTTGTGACGAATATCACATAAAATAAATAAAAACATAATAAATCTAAATATCTACATTTTGATTAAATGATCAAAAATAAGAAATAAAAGTAATACAATTAATAAATAAATAAATATGTAAACAAATAAATAAAAATATGAGATCGAGCCCAGTATGTTTACACTCGGAATTCAGATTTGATAAAGGAAAGAAAATTGTGGATTTCCTTCTCTTGATTAGCAAAAATGATATTAGAAAAAAATAAAAACTTTTTCTTTGGAAAGAAAAAAATTTGTTGAAAACCCGTTTTAAAATATCAAATAAAAAATTGAATTTCAAGAGCAAATATTTTTTTCATAAAAAAAATTCAATGTAAAATCTTTGGAAGAAATTTAATTGAAGAAAAAAATAAAGAAAAAAAATAAGTGAGAAAATTGGATTTTAAGAGCAAAGAATTATTATTTTTTTTTGGTCTCAAAATCAATATTTCATCAATAAAATTTAATCTAAAATGTTTAGAAGAAATCCTATTGAATAAGAAGAAGAACAAGAAGAACAAAAATTGAAAAACTAAGGAAAAGAAAAGAAAATTCCCCCCAAAAAAATCCTTCCAAAAATTTCTTAAGTTTTCCTATTTATATTATAAAAAAAGGAAAACCTAATTAATTATGGAAGAAATCATTAATTAAATCAAAATGTTTCTTTTTTAAAAAAAACATGAAAATCCCAAAAAAATGGGATAAAAAATTAGATTTGGGGAAAAAATCTGAAAAATCGGGTGAAAGTGGCATTTTCGGCAGACTCGGGGCGGCCGACGACCTTTGCTGGTGAGCGACAGTCGTCGATCATGTGCACTGGCAGGGCATGCAAGCGTAGCGTCGCCTGCGTGCAGGCGAGCGGACTGCACACTAGGCACGCCTGCTTTGCGGAATGCTGACACGCGCCAACCTGCGTCGACGACAATTTTTTTTTTAAGAACAATTTTGACAAAAAGCACTATCACTTCTAACTTCTCTTTTATATTATTTAATTTTTAAAATATATATTTTTTATTTTTATTCTTTTATTTCTAAAAAGCAAATTTGACAAGGAAACTATCACTTCCAATTTTTTTTCCTGTGAATAGGCGCTTAGTTTCATCATTGGGTAACCCTGATTTGGGCTGTCTCAGGACCCGGTGTCTATAGTTGCCCCCAGTTTTGGAGAGGGTAGTGCGGGGGTGCCTAGGTAAGCCAAAACTCAGAGAAAAAAAGGAAATAGACACATACCTAAAACAACCATCTTTCAAAATTGGATGATGTTGTTGGGGTGGTTATTGCCATGTTGTTGGCGTGTTATTCTTTGTTAAAACGAGTTATTATGATGTTTTAAACCCTTGTTAAAGTGGTATCTGCCGTCAGCGTGTAAATCCTTGGTCAAGTGGTAGTGTCGTGATCGTGCTAACCTTCCGTGAAATGGTAGTGCCGCTATCATTCTAACCCTTGTTGAAGTGGTAGTACCGTGTTCGTTCTAACCTTCCTTAGAATAGTAGTTTCGCCATCGTGCTAACCCTCCTGAAGTGGTAGCGTTGTGGTCGTGCTAACCTTCCGTAGAATGGTAGTGCCGCCATCATGCTAACCCTTATGAGATTTGAAGTGGTGGTGCGGTGATCATGCTAACCCTTCATGGAGTGGTAGTGCCGCCATCGTGCTAACACTTCTGAAGTGGTAGTGCTAACTGTCACACCCCGTTTGCCCCCTAGTAGAATGAGCCTGTCTGTCTGTCTGTATGTATAAGCATTCGCATGTGTTCCGCATAGCATAAGGGTATTTTAGTAAAAATGCATGTTTTTGGGTTTATTATTATGTGGGTGCATATATGGCATTAGTAATGTGAGTTAATTGGGGATTGCTTGTGTAAATTGGAGCATACCACTGTAGGGTGTTTTTAGTTGAGTTTGCATTAGATGTGTGTGATGTGTGGGGTTAGGGTGTGAGTGAGTAAGTTCCACCACCAAGAGAATGACATGTGTATTAGGTTAGGGAAAATGAATAAAGAAAAGAAGTAAGAAAGAAGAGAAAATCATATTCACGTTCTTTCTCTTCAACCTTCATCTTCTTCCTCCTTTTCCCTTTCCTAAATACTGCTAACTATTAGTCAAGTTTTGTTGTGGAAATTGCTCACTCTTGCTTCTAACTTGGTAAGTTACTGCATTCTCCACCTTATTCTCCAGTTGCTTTTATCTTTTTCTTCTTCCTTGAGCTTAGGTTTAACTTAGGGTTTGCATTGCTGTGTTTGTGTTCTAGCTGAAGCTCCTCGTGATCCAAAGGGTAAAGAGGTTGCTGGACCTAGTGGAGCTAAGTGATAGAAGCTTAGATTTCAGGTTTGGGAATATTTGCTTGTGATTTGTATGATTTTGAGTTTACTGTAAATTTTTAGGGTTTATGTTCTTGATGAACTTGATTGCATATGTTCTTGATTTGGTTGATTAAATGTTGAAACTGGGTTGTATATATGTTGCTTATATTGTTTGGGATGTTTTCCAGAAGGTAAGAACAGGTTTGATTGGTTTTGAATCAAATTTGGGATTGATTTCTGTATTCTGGAAAACTGGAAATCGAGTTACTGTAGAAATCCCGTTTTCCAGATTTGGAGTCGCGTGACTAGCCAAGGAAGAGAGGGCAAGTCACGAGACGTGACTTCCAGTCACGACTCGTGACCTGCCAGAGCAAAGCCAGTTACGAGTTGTGATTGCCTATCACAACACGTGACCGGCCTTGAGGAAGGCAGTCACGAGACGTGACTCCCCGTCACGCCTCGTGACCGGCCTGATAAAAGGCATGTCGCGTGATCGGCTGAAGAGAGAAGCAAGTCACGAGACGTGACTTCCAGTCACGTCGCGTGACCAGCTTGAGCGTCGCGTGATCAGCGAGATCACGCCGCGTGATCTGCGAGGGACGAAGCAAGTCACGAGGCGTGACCCACAGTCACGTCTCGTGACCTACCTTGTGGGGAGGCCAGTCACGCCTCGTGACCAGCCAACCTCACCCGTTACCCCGTTCAGCCCTTTTTTCGAAATTTCCCGGCTTTTGACTCAGAAGTGGTTTTGGTGTTTCTTCTGAATGGACTTATATTGCGGTATGATGCATGCCATACTTTTATATGCTTTGATATAAATGATACCATGAATTTCTGATGAATTCTATTTCGTACCCTAAAATGTGATTTAAATGACGCTTAACCTGCTAGAGTCAAGTAAGTGGATAGTTAGGCATGCCTAATAGAGTCTTTAGCTGCAGCCCTCAGTTCAGTTTGGACCCCGATCAGGTCCCCGTTTGGTTCCTCGCGAACCCTTCAGTATTAGGATCTTGTTTAAGATCCCCTCAGTATATATATATAATAAGGTGTTTTGACTAATGAAATGACTTATGACTTGTACCTGTGTGGTACCCTCAGTATTCGATTCGTACCCGTAAGGTACCTTCAGTACACTCGTTATCCACTATCTAGAGTCAGCAGGTGTTCTTTAAATGTTTAATAGAATTGTTCTGATCTGATTTGGCTATTAAATGGAATATCTGAATGAGTTTAATGATGAAACACATGTTGGATTATTCTGGAATGGATATGATTATGAGATACTGATTGTATGGCTTTTAAATATGAGCATGTTTATATGGATTATGTTATAGCCTTTGCATTCTGCCATTGTGAATGTGTTATGCCTTGACGACCATTGTGAATGGCCGTCCATTATTTATGTATGTTTCCCCACTAAGCGTTTATCGCTTAGCACGGTGTTTTTACCCGTGCAGGTGCGGAAGAAGTTTTGCTTTGGGAGAGTCGCCGTCATCAAGCCAACACAGAAGGGTTTTAGTGTAGGGCTCAGTTTTGTAGCAGTGATGATTCTTTTTGTATAGAACTCTCTGTATCAGTTTTGTTTTAGCTTCCGCATTTGTAATTATATTTTGGATATGTAATATTTTTATATCAGCTAGTTGATCAGAACATTATTGTAATAGTTTATTATAGTAATGCATGATCAGCTTTTGCTTTCTGCATGTAAAGTTTTTAATTATTCTGTATTTATGAATGTACGTTATGAATGAATGTATGTTTTTGCTTTGCTATTGTTTGGTAACACCTTGACTCATACGGCATTTCACTCCTTATCGGATGGGATCGCCTACGTATGGGAAGGGGGTGTTACAGTTTGTGGTATCAGAGCCTGGTTTAGGCATTTCTGGGTGTTGTTGTGTAGTTATGATTGTTCTGAGTTGCTTAGATGTGAATGAGTATAGATCTGTGTTGGCTGATACGGTTGTTTCTTGTTTGTTTAGATGGCTTCTAATTCTGCTCGTGGATCACTTGAGGAATCCGCTGAGAGTGTGAACCCTCAAGCCGTAGATCCATCGATTTCTGTGTGGGCTCAGCATGCTAGGGTCCAGCCCGAGGCCGCATCCATGCCCTTTGAGGCTATGTTCAGGTTGCATCAGGACATGGCTAGGGTTTTGGAGAGAGTGACTGCTCCTAGAGCACCTATGGAGAATTTGAGGAGGGCAGGAGTTGAGGATTTCTATGGCACTGGTTTGAATGAATCTGAGATGGCAGAGAAATGGTTAGATAAAGTGAAGCGTGCTTTGAGAGAGATTCGGTGTCCTCCCGACCAGCAGGCAGAGTGTGCGTTAGTTCTTCAGCAAGGGTCTGCTTTTGAATGGTGGGAATTGGTTTGCAGGCATCCTCAGCTACCGGATCCGATTACTTGGGAGTTCTTTGAGGGTGAGTTCACAAAGAAGTATATTACTCAGACTTATAGAGATTTGAGATGTGCGCAGTTTTTGAATTTGAGACAGAGGGCCATGTCAGTAGCAGATTATGAGAAAGAGTTCAACAGGTTATCTCGCTATGCTCCGTGTGGAGTTATGACTGATGACTTTAGATGCAAGCATTTCGAGGCAGGGTTAAATAAGTCTTTGAAGATTGCTTTGATTTCTTTGATGTGCATACCTGGGGTTAGCTACTATCAGATAGTAGAGGCTGCTGTGAGAGCTGAGTTATCTGAGACTGTGATGAGAGAGAGAGCTCAGAGGAGGAACTCTTCTCGTGGAGGATCTTCTTCGGGTAAGAGATCTAGGAACCCACAGGACGAGTCAGCATCTGGTCCGGCTTCTAGAGGTAGACGACAGGGTTCTGCAGCTGTATCAGGGTCTGGTAGAGGTGGTAGATCTGAGAATGCATCAGTTTGTCCTCATTGTAGTAAGACTCATCGGGGTGAGTGTAGGTGGCTCTCCGGTGCGTGCTTCAGGTGTGGGAATTCTGAGCATCTTTTGGCCAGTTGTCCGAGATTGCATGAGGATTCAGGTTCCCAGAGAGAGGGCAGTAGGGTCGGTTCGAATGCTTCTCAGGCTACTCGTGGTAGAGGCAGAGGTAGAGGCAGAGGTGGTCGGAATAGAGATGGAGCTGCTTCTGAGACTGTTGAGCATCCTCCTCAGGGTGCCATTAGAGCATATGCTATGAGAGCCAGAGATGAGCAGGATGCGCCTGATGTTATTGCTGGTAAGTTCCTACTCCATGACACTGAGTTGTATGCTCTAATTGATCCTGGTTCCACACACTCATACTTGTGCACAGATAAAATTGTTGATAAGTTGCATGCAGTTGATCAGTTAGATTATGAGATTTGTGTGACCAGTCCATTAGGGCATAGTGTCAGTGTGAGTAGAGTCTTTAGGAGTTGTCCTTTGATAGTTGAGGGAGTTGTGCTTCCAGCGGATTTGATTGAGTTACCCTTCAGAGAGCTTGATTTGATTCTAGGTATGGACTGGTTGGGTAAGCATCGGGCTGTAGTTGATTGCCATAGGAAGACAGTTGTGCTTCGGGATAGAAGTCAGTCTCTTGTGTTTCTGAAAGGTTTTGGTGCTAGTTCGTTGAATAATGTGATTTCTGCGATGTAAGCCAAGAGGTTTATTAGGAAAGGTTGTGAGGCTTTTCTAGCAGTTGTGTTAGATTCTAAGAGGGATCAGGTTCAGATTGAGGATATCCCTGTAGTGCGGGAGTTTAGTGATGTGTTCCCGAGCGAGTTGCCTGGTTTGCCTCCTGAGAGAGAGGTTGAGTTGTCCATTGAGATTATGCCAGGTACTGCACCTATTTCGAGAGCACCTTATCGGATGGCTCCTGTAGAGTTGAAGGAACTTAAAATTCAGCTACAAGAGCTATTGGATAAGGGGTTTATTCGACCTAGCATATCTCCTTGGGGAGCTCCAATTCTTTTTGTCAAGAAGAAAGATGGATCCCTGCGGATGTGTATTGACTACCGTCAGATTAATAAAGTTACAGTGAAGAACAAGTATCCGTTGCCTAGGATTGATTATTTATTTGATCAGCTTCGAGGTGCAGGTGTCTTCTCTAAGATAGATCTTCGATCAGGGTACTATCAGCTTCGAGTTCAGGATGCAGATGTGGTTAAGACTGCATTTCGGACTAGGTATGGCCACTATAAGTTTCTTGTGATGCCGTTTGGTTTGACAAATGCTCCAGCGGCTTTTATGGATATGATGAATCGTGTGTTTAGGCCATACTTAGATCGATTTGTAGTAGTGTTCATTGATGATATCTTGGTGTATTCCAAGGATGAGAGTGAGCATGAGGAGCATCTCCGATTGGTTTTGCAGATGTTAAGAGAGCATCAGTTGTTTGCCAAGCTTAGCAAGTGTGATTTCTGGCTTCGAGAAGTATCATTCTTGGGTCACATTGTTTCAGCTAGAGGTATCCAGGTAGATCTAGCCAAGATTGAGGCGATAGTTGATTGGAAAGCGCCTAGAAATGTTCAGGAAGTGAGGAGTTTCCTTGGTTTAGCAGGTTACTACCGTCGCTTTGTTAAAGGATTTTCTGTGATTGCTGCTCCGATGACTAGATTGTAGAGGAAAGGAGTCAGATTTGAGTGGTCAGATTGATGCCAGGCTTGTTTTGATCGGTTAAAGCAGTTGCTTGTTGAGGCTCCTATCCTTACCCAACCCATCTCGGGTAAGGAGTTTGTTATTTATAGTGATGCTTCGGGTGTTGGTCTTGGATGTGTGCTGATGCAGGAAGGAAAAGTGGTGGCTTATGCTTCGCGACAGTTGAAGCCACATGAGAGGAATTATCCGACACATGATCTTGAGTTGGCAGCCGTGATCTTTGCTTTGAAGATTTGGCGTCATTATCTGTATGGGGAAAAGTGTAGGATCTTCTCGGACCACAAGAGCTTGAAGTACTTCCTTTCACAGAAGGAGTTGAACATGAGACAGCGCCGATGGTTGGAGTTGTTTAAGGACTACGACTGCATTGTGGATTACCATCCTGGTAAGGCTAATGTAGTCGCTGATGCTTTGAGTCGAAAATCGGTTTCAGCCTTGTTCTTGAGGCGATTCAGATGGAGATTTGGTTCTGATGGGGCTTTGCTTGCCCAGTTGCGTGTGAAGCCCACCTTGAGACAGAGTATTGTGGATGCTCAGAGAGATAACCAGAGGCTTCAGCAGATTGTGCATGAGGTCAGATCGGGTAAGCAGTCAGAGTTCTCAGTTCAGGATGAGGTGCTTATGTTCAGAGATCGTTTGTGTGTGCCAGAATCTGAGGATTTGAGGAGACAGCTCATGAGTGAGGCGTATAGTACAGTTTTTACTATGCATCCGGGCAGTGAGAAGATGTATAGAGACATGAAGCAATTCTATTGGTGGTCCGGTATGAAGCGTGATATAGTGGATTTTGTTTCCAAGTGCTTGACTTGTCAGCAGGTAAAGGCCGAGCATCAGGTTCCTTCGGGTTTGCTTATGCCTTTATCCATTCCTGAGTGGAAATGGAATGATATCGCCATGGACTTTGTTTCTGGTTTGCCTTTGACTCAGAGGAAACATGACTCAGTTTGGGTTATTGTGGATCGACTTACGAAGTCAGCTCACTTTTTGCCAGTTAGAGTGGACTACTCCATGGACAGATTGGCCAGTATTTATGTGGATGAGATAGTTCGGTTGCATGGTGTGCCTTTGTCCATAGTTTCACATCGGGATCCGAGGTTTACTTCCAAGTTTTGGAAGGAGTTACAGAGAGCTTTGGGCATTAGGTTGAACTTCAGTACAGCGTTCCATCCTCAGACCGATGGTCAGTCAGAGCGAGTCATTCAGATTCTGGAGGATATGATGAGGGCTTGTGCTTTAGATTTTCCGGGTAGTTGGGACAGATATGTGTCGCTTATGGAGTTTGCCTACAACAACAGTTTTCAGTCGAGCATCGGTATGGCACCATATGAGGCTTTGTATGGTCGTCAGTGTAGGACTCCGGTTTGTTGGACCGAGCTATCCGAGAGATCTATGATTGGACCAGACTTGGTTAGAGATACTGAAGAGAAGATCAGAGTGGTGCAGCGGAATTTGAAGGCAGCCAAGGATCGACAGAAGTCTTATGCCAATTTGAAAAGGAAAGATGTGCATTTTGAGATCGGGGACAAGGTTTTCCTTAAGGTTTCACCTTGGAGGAAAGTGTTTCGGTTTGGCAAGAAAGGCAAGCTTAGTCCTCGTTTCATTGGACCTTATGAGATTTTGGCTAAGGTAGGACCTGTAGCCTATAGATTGGCGCTACCGTTGGAGTTAGCCAAGTTGCACGATGTGTTTCATGTTTCGATGCTTCGTCGGTACAGATCAGATCCTTCGCATGTACTTTCAGTTCAGGATATTCAGGTTCAGCCAGACTTCTCTTATGATGCGGAACCTCGAGCTATTCTAGCCCGAGAGGTGAGACAGTTGCGAAGTAAGCAGATTCCCTTGGTTAAAGTGTTGTGGATCCATCATGGAGTCGAAGAAGCAACTTGGGAACCAGAAGAGTCGATGAGAGCTCAGTATCCACAGTTGTTCAGTTCAGGTGAGAATTTCGAGGACGAAATTCTTATTAGTAGGGGAGAGTTGTCACACCCCGTTTGCCCCCTAGTAGAATGAGCCTGTCTGTCTGTCTGTATGTATAAGCATTCGCATGTGTTCCGCATAGCATAAGGGTATTTTAGTAAAAATGCATGTTTTTGGGTTTATTATTATGTGGGTGCATATATGGCATTAGTAATGTGAGTTAATTGGGGATTGCTTGTGTAAATTGGAGCATACCATTGTAGGGTGTTTTTAGTTGAGTTTGCATTAGATGTGTGTGATGTGTGGGGTTAGGGTGTGAGTGAGTAAGTTCCACCACCAAGAGAATGACATGTGTATTAGGTTAGGGAAAATGAATAAAGAAAAGAAGTAAGAAAGAAGAGAAAATCAGATTCACGTTCTTTCTCTTCAACCTTCATCTTCTTCCTCCTTTTCCCTTTCCTAAATACTGCTAACTGTTAGTCAAGTTGTGTTGTGGAAATTGCTCACTCTTGCTTCTAACTTGGTAAGTTACTGCATTCTCCACCTTATTCTCCAGTTGCTTTTATCTTTTTCTTCTTCCTTGAGCTTAGGTTTAACTTAGGGTTTGCATTGCTGTGTTTGTGTTCTAGCTGAAGCTCCTCGTGATCCAAAGGGTAAAGAGGTTGCTGGACCTAGTGGAGCTAAGTGATAGAAGCTTAGATTTCAGGTTTGGGAATATTTGCTTGTGATTTGTATGATTTTGAGTTTACTGTAAATTTCTAGGGTTTATGTTCTTGATGAACTTGATTGCATATGTTCTTGATTTGGTTGATTAAATGTTGAAATTGGGTTGTATATATGTTGCTTATATTGTTTGGGATGTTTTCCAGAAGGTAAGAACAGGTTTGATTGGTTTTGAATCAAATTTGGGATTGATTTCTGTATTCTGGAAAACTGGAAATCGAGTTACTGTAGAAATCCCATTTTCCAGATTTGGAGTCGCGTGACTAGCCAAGGAAGAGAGGGCAAGTCACGAGACGTGACTTCCAGTCACGACTCGTGACCTGCCAGAGCAAAGCCAGTTACGAGTTGTGATTGCCTATCACAACACGTGACCGGCCTTGAGGAAGGCAGTCACGAGACGTGACTCCCCATCACGCCTCTTGACCGGCCTGATAAAAGGCATGTCGCGTGATCGGCTGAAGAGAGAAGCAAGTCACGTCGCGTGACCAGCTTGAGCGTCGCGTGATCAGCGAGATCACGCCGCGTGATCTGCGAGGGACGAAGCAAGTCACGAGGCGTGACCCACAGTCACGTCTCGTGACCTACCTTGTGGGGAGGCCAGTCACGCCTCGTGACCAGCCAACCTCACCCGTTACCCCGTTCAGCCCTTTTTCCGAAATTTCCCGGCTTTTGACTCAGAAGTGGTTTTGGTGTTTCTTCTGAATGGACTTATATTGCGGTATGATGCATGCCATACTTTTATATGCTTTGATATAAATGATACCATGAATTTCTGATGAATTCTATTTCGTACCCTAAAATGTGATTTGAATGACGCTTAACCTGCTAGAGTCAAGTAAGTGGATAGTTAGGCATGCCTAATAGAGTCTTTAGCTGCAGCCCTCAGTTCAGTTTGGACCCCGATCAGGTCCCCGTTTGGTTCCTCGCGAACCCTTCAGTATTAGGATCTTGTTTAAGATCCCCTCAGTATATATATATAATAAGGTGTTTTGACTAATGAAATGACTTTTGACTTGTACCTGTGTGGTACCCTCAGTATTCGATTCGTACCCGTAAGGTACCTTCAGTACACTCGTTATCCACTATCTAGAGTCAGCAGGTGTTCTTTAAATGTTTAATAGAATTGTTCTGATCTGATTTGGCTATTAAATGGAATATCTGAATGAGTTTAATGATGAAACACATGTTGGATTATTCTGGAATGGATATGATTATGAGATACTGATTGTATGGCTTTTAAATATGAGCATGTTTATATGGATTATGTTATAGCCTTTGCATTCTGCCATTGTGAATGTGTTATGCCTTGACGACCATTGTGAATGGCCGTCCATTATTTATGTATGTTTCCCCACTAAGCGTTTATCGCTTAGCACGGTGTTTTTACCCGTGCAGGTGCGGAAGAAGTTTTGCTTTGGGAGAGTCGCCGTCATCAAGCCAACACAGAAGGGTTTTAGTGTAGGGCTCAGTTTTGTAGCAGTGATGATTCTTTTTGTATAGAACTCTCTGTATCAGTTTTGTTTTAGCTTCCGCATTTGTAATTATATTTTGGATATGTAATATTTTTATATCAGCTAGTTGATCAGAACATTATTGTAATAGTTTATTATAGTAATGCATGATCAGCTTTTGCTTTCTGCATGTAAAGTTTTTAATTATTCTGTATTTATGAATGTACGTTATGAATGAATGTATGTTTTTGCTTTGCTATTGTTTGGTGACACCTTGACTCATACGGCATTTCACTCCTTATCGGATGGGATCGCCTACGTATGGGAAGGGGGTGTTACAGTTTGTGGTATCAGAGCCTGGTTTAGGCATTTCTGGGTGTTGTTGTGTAGTTATGATTGTTCTGAGTTGCTTAGATGTGAATGAGTATAGATCTGTGTTGGCTGATACGGTTGTTTCTTGTTTGTTTAGATGGCTTCTAATTCTGCTCGTGGATCACTTGAGGAATCCGCTGAGAGTGTGAACCCTCAAGCCGTAGATCCATCGATTTCTGTGTGGGTTCAGCATGCTAGGGTCCAGCCCGAGGCCGCATCCATGCCCTTTGAGGCTATGTTCAGGTTGCATCAGGACATGGCTAGGGTTTTGGAGAGAGTGACTGCTCCTAGAGCACCTATGGAGAATTTGAGGAGGGCAGGAGTTGAGGATTTCTATGGCACTGGTTTGAATGAATCTGAGATGGCAGAGAAATGGTTAGATAAAGTGAAGCGTGCTTTGAGAGAGATTCGGTGTCCTCCCGACCAGCAGGCAGAGTGTGCGTTAGTTCTTCTGCAAGGGTCTGCTTTTGAATGGTGGGAATTGGTTTGCAGGCATCCTCAGCTACCGGATCCGATTACTTGGGAGTTCTTTGAGGGTGAGTTCACAAAGAAGTATATTACTCAGACTTATAGAGATTTGAGATGTGCGCAGTTTTTGAATTTGAGACAGAGGGCCATGTCAGTAGCAGATTATGAGAAAGAGTTCAACAGGTTATCTCGCTATGCTCCGCGTGGAGTTATGACTGATGACTTTAGATGCAAGCATTTCGAGGCAGGGTTAAATAAGTCTTTGAAGATTGCTTTGATTTCTTTGATGTGCATACCTGGGGTTAGCTACTATCAGATAGTAGAGGCTGCTGTGAGAGCTGAGTTGTCTGAGACTGTGATGAGAGAGAGAGCTCAGAGGAGGAACTCTTCTCGTGGAGGATCTTCTTCGGGTAAGAGATCTAGGAACCCACAGGATGAGTCAGCATCTGGACCGGCTTCTAGAGGTAGACGACAGGGTTCTGCAGCTGTATCAGGGTCTGGTAGAGGTGGTAGATCTGAGAATGCATCAGTTTGTCCTCATTGTAGTAAGACTCATCGGGGTGAGTGTAGGTGGCTCTCCGGTGCGTGCTTCAGGTGTGGGAATTCTGAGCATCTTTTGGCCAGTTGTCCGAGATTGCATGAGGATTCAGGTTCCCAGAGAGAGGGCAGTAGGGTCGGTTCGAATGCTTCTCAGGCTACTCGTGGTAGAGGCAGAGGTAGAGGTAGAGGTGGTCGGAATAGAGATGGAGCTGCTTCTGAGACTGTTGAGCATCCTCCTCAGGGTGCCATTAGAGCATATGCTATGAGAGCCAGAGATGAGCAGGATGCGCCTGATGTTATTGCTGGTAAGTTCCTACTCCATGACACTGAGTTGTATGCTCTAATTGATCCTGGTTCCACACACTCATACTTGTGCACAGATAAAATTGTTGATAAGTTGCATGCAGTTGATCAGTTAGATTATGAGATTTGTGTGACCAGTCCATTAGGGCATAGTGTCAGTGTGAGTAGAGTCTTTAGGAGTTGTCCTTTGATAGTTGAGGGAGTTGTGCTTCCAGCGGATTTGATTGAGTTACCCTTCAGAGAGCTTGATTTGATTCTAGGTATGGACTGGTTGGGTAAGCATCGGGCTGTAGTTGATTGCCATAGGAAGACAGTTGTGCTTCGGGATAGTCGCCGTCATCAAGCCAACACAGAAGGGTTTTAGTGTAGGGCTTAGTTTTGTAGCAGTGATGATTCTTTTTGTATAGAACTCTCTGTATCAGTTTTGTTTCAGCTTCCGCGTTTGTAATTATATTTTGGATATGTAATATTTTTGTATCAGCTAGTTGATCAGAACATTATTGTAATAGTTTATTATAGTAATGCATGATCAGCTTTTGCTTTCTGCATGTAAAGTTTTTAATTATTCTGTATTTATGAATGTATGTTATGAATGAATGTATGTTTTTGCTTTGCTATTGTTTGGTGACACCTTGACTCATACGGCATTTCACTCCTTATCGGATGGGATCGCCTACGTATGGGAAGGGGGTGTTACACTAACCTTCAGTAGAATGGTAGTGCTACCATCGTACTAACCATTCTGAGATTTTAAGTGGTAGTATCGTGATCATGCTATCTGTGGAGTGGTAGTGCAGCCATCGTGCTGACCCTTCTGAAGTGGTAGTGCCACCATCGTGCTAACCCTTCTGAAGTGGTAGCACTGTCGTCGTACTAACCTTCCATAGAATGGTAGTACCGCCATCTGAGATTTGATAGTTGTAGTTCTGTGATTGTGCTAACCCTCCATGGAGTGGTAGTGCCATCATTGTGCTAACCTTTCTGAAGTCTTTCATTGATTGCCCCTTGAGAGGTGTTTGGTTGATTTTTGGATTGGTTTTTTGACTGATGTCGTCACTCGCCTTTTGTCGGTGTCCGCACTGGATATCTTTTACTGCAAACTGAAAAGCCAAATATGCAGGAAAAATAGTAAGCATGCACGTGAAATGTATGGGTCATGTAGAAATACAGGACAAGAATTCATCTAAGTGAATTTGGAGACGATAGCAGATTTGGTCGTAATTTGCGGTAGGACTGATGCCTTTTGAAGCTGCTTTTGGATTTTGTGCCTTTGGGGTTGCGAGGTTCTCATCTGATACCTGTAGTCATTTTTTTTAGGTAGTGCGTCCCTTGTGGATTTTTACACTAGCTTTTCTTAGCGGGAAATGCGTCCTTTTCGGATTTTGACATAACCCTATGCCTTATTTTTGGGGTTGATTTCACCCATGGTCACTCAAATTATCACTTATCGCGCAAAAGTAACCGACTTTTTTTTTCTTACTTAAATGTCACTGAACTTTTAACATTATTGCACAAAAGTCATGTTGACCGGAATCCGGCGATGACTCTTGCCGGATTGATAAGTTCAACAAATGCTACATTTAAATTAATTTCACTCACGGTCACTAAACTTATCATTTATCTCGCAAAAGTAATTAACTTTTTTTTTTCAACTTAAATGTTACTGAACTTTTAACATTTTTGCAAAAAAGTCATCAATCCGGCAAGGGTCGTCGCCGGATTCCGGTCAACATGACTTTTGTGCAATAATGTTAAAAGTTCAGTGACATTTAAGTAAGAAAAAAAAAGTCGGTTACTTTTGCGCGATAAGTGATAAGTTGAGTGACCATGAGTGAAATTGACCCCTTATTTTTGCCTGGAATGAACCTAACCCAATCCAACGGGTTTTGTCTTTTTTTCTAAAGGACAGACTGCCTATTTTCAGGTTTTCACCCTATCCTTTGGCCTAACTTTTTCTTAGAGAGCCAGTTACAGTTTTTATCTCTAACGGCCCTTCTGTGACGCGCACCAAACCTAGCAAAGGCCCTCATTGAACCCGCTTTTAGGATTCGAGTGATTGGTTTGCGTCTTTTGATTTTGGGTACCATGAGGCATCTTGCATGTCTCCTTCCCAATTTAACATTAGAAAGGATCATCTAGCCTCACGGTACCTTTAGGCACTTTTGAGGTATTTTGGAGTCGCCACCCAATTCACGAGAAAATGAGAAAGGCCTCTAACCTCTTATCGGTCTAGACCAGAGATTGGTGTTCGGGACTTCACTCTTATTTATGCTTTGGTTAATTATGAATGAGTTTTTAACTTCCTAAAATTCTATCTCTTATCTCACACGATTTATGCATTTGATTAAATCACACTACAAGCATTCAAAAGTAATAAAAGGAAAGCGATAAAGAGAGCAGTAAATAAAGCAATAAAGGAAAGTAGTAAACACGTCAAGCACACAATTACAAGAGAAGTGGGGGCGGAATACAACCCCAAATAAAAGAAGATTGAAAACAGGTAAAACGGGGATGGAATACAATCCCAAATGGAAATCAAATAATGTTGCCCCAAAATTAATTACAAGGGCCAAAAAGAAAATGAACATGAATTTAAACAATCAAACAAAATCAAACATGAGAAAAACATACATAAATCGGGACATTCATTTGCTTTAAGAACATTGGTTCCTTTGTTTATTTAAAGAGGGGTCGAAGAGTCATTTGATAATTGGATTGAAAACCGGGATGAGTGATCCCATTTTGGAGAAAAAAAAACTCTTCGTTTTATTGTGATATTTTACATTCCTTGGCTAAAACCCGGGACATTAGTCCCAATTTTATTAGAGAAAACCCTATTTAAATGTAAAAATATTTTTGTGATTTTTTACCCGATTTAAATGTAAAAATATTTTTGTGATTTTTTACCCCACGCGTGCGTAAATAAAATAATTATTTGCAAATAAGCACAACATAAAGAGAGGGAAATAAGAAAGTTCTCACCAAACCGACGTGTCCTCTATGCATGGTGATCCATCCGGGAGGTTACGAGAATGCTCACATAATGTAAGTCATATTTTAATTTCAGACAGAAAATAATATTAAAAATATTAGTAACAATTTCAAAAATTAATCAAGTGAAGACGAAATAAAATGAGCGACATCTTAATTTAATGTACAAATATTTACATGTAAATAAATTAACATAAGTCGTGCCAAATATAAAGACAATGATGAAAAGGGCAACAATATAATCATCACGACAATAATAATAATATAAGACAAATAAACATGAGGCAATAATAAATAAATAATATGATGATAGTAATAATAATAATAATAATAATAATAATAATAATAACAACAACAACAATAATAATAATAATGATAATAATAATAGTATAAGAAAATAAACACAAGATAATAATAATGATAATGATAATACCCTCAAATAATAATAATAGTAATAATAATAATAATAACAATGGTAAATGAGCATGCAAACATCAACAATGAATAATAATAATAATAATAATAATAATAATAATAATAATAATAATAATAGATGCATGATGGTAATAATAATAGTGATGAGAAGAATAATGGCAACAGTATGATAATAGGACAAGCAAAATATTGGTAAGGGTGAGAATAATAATAATAGAGGGAAGGAAAAGTGTACCGACAACAAATGTGAAGGTAAAACTATGAAAGACAAATTAAAAAGTATAAAGGAATCAAATAAAAAAGACCAAACATAAAATGGCAATAGTAGCAAATAACAACAAGATTGTTAGAAAATAGACATGGTAAAAATAACAAAAACAACAATATTAATAACCATAAATGATAAATGAAAATAAGCGAGAACGGGTCCAAAGTGTTTACCCTCAGAATTTTATAGATTGAAGAAAACAGTATCTTGATCCGTCTCCCTTATCGAATTTATGGTGATAAATATCCGAAAAAAATATAAAAATCTATGTTTTTAAATAAATTAGCTCAAGAAAATATTTTTAGTGGGATGAATAAGCAAAGAAAAATAATTTTTCTTACTCAAATCTAACCCAAGATGAAATGTTTTTTAGAGAAGAAAAGATTAAAACTTGAGAAAAAAAAAGCTTAAGAATTTTTTTTTTAAAAAGAAACAAAAGGTTTCCGGGAGAGAAAACTAAAACTCCTTTTCTTTTGAATAAAATTTCCGTCCTCCTTGAAATGAAGGGAAGCTCCAATTTGTTTCCCTGTCTTGTTCCCAAAATAGGAAAAGACAAATGCTCTTTTAATTTTCATTACCCAAAAATAACATAAAAGCATGAAACAAATTTTTTTAAAGACTGAAAAACTGACCAAGAGAAACACCGGCGAAAGTGACCGCGCAAAGGGGTAAAACTGCCCGCGTGAAGACCCTGCGACTCGAGCCCCAGGGCGCACGCGTCGCCTGGCAATGCGTGCCCCAGGGGGTACGGTGCGCGCGCGCCCTCGACAGTGCGCGTGCCCTGGGCAGCACCCCTGCAGGCGCACGCCACCCCCACGCGGGTG
Source organism: Excoecaria cochinchinensis (assembly GCA_947683425.1). Lineage (NCBI taxonomy): Eukaryota > Viridiplantae > Streptophyta > Magnoliopsida > Malpighiales > Euphorbiaceae > Excoecaria > Excoecaria cochinchinensis. Next base: position 12,599,975 of record CANTUQ010000014.1, on the reverse strand, counting down.
TGGCCCACACGCATGGCACGTGAAAACAAGCAAAAGTAAAAAAACAAAAAATCACCAAAAAAATAAAAATAAAAATAAAAATAAAAAATAAAAAATAAAAAATAAAAATACGAATAAAAATAAAAATAAAAATAAAAATAAAAATAAAAATAAAAATGCGAGTAAAAATGCAAATTTTTGAATTGAAATTTTAGAAGAACAAATGAGATTATCGACAAGAAAAACGTCATTATTGGCACCTCTACTTGTGGCAAGTACCATTTTCATCATCGGGTAATCCTGATCTTGGACCGTCTCGATACCCGGTGTCTACAGTTGCCCTCAATTTTGGGGAACCTATAACTTAGGTGCCTGGTTGAGCCAAAATTCAGAAATAAAAGGAAAGAAGCGTGAACCTAAGGTGGTTGTCTTCCCGGTTTGCCAATAAAAGCATCTCCTTAAGTCACCGTATAGACCGAGGAACGATTTTCATCCTTCTGGGTGATGCGTCGAGTCTGCTCCAGACTTACAAATACTAGAGTTGCTCTTTTGAGCTACACCGAGTCTGCTACAGACTTACAAAGTGCGAGGGGTCCATCTTCTGATGGTGATGCGCCGAGTCTGCTACAGACTTACAAAGTGCGAGGGTTCCATCTTCTGATGGTGATGCGCCGAGTCTGATCTAGACTTACAAAACACGAGGATTGCTCTCCTGAGCTGCACCGAGTCTGCTCCAGACTTACAAAGTGTGAGGGTTCCATCTTCTGATGGCGGTGCGCCGAGTCTGCTCCAGACTTACAAAACGCGAGGATTGCCCTTCTGAGCTACACTGAGTCTACTCCAGACTTACAAAGTGCGAGGATGGTGGTGCGCAGAGTCTGCTCCAGACTTACAAAATGCAAGGATTGCTCTCCTGAGCTGCACCGAGTCTACTCCAAACTTACAAAGTGCAATGTTGTTCTTCTGAACTTCACCGAGCCTGCTCCAGGCTTACAAAGTGCGAGAGGTGCTCTTCTGAGCTGCACCGAGTCTGCTCTAGACTTACAAAGTGCGAGCTAGTCCTTTTGAACTGCACCGAGCTTGCTCCAGGCTTACAAAGTGCGAGGATTACTCTCCTGAGCTGCACCGAGTCTGCTCCAGACTTACAAAGTGCCAAGTTGTTCTTCTGAACTGCACCAAGCCTGCTCCAGGCTTACAAAGTGTGAGAGGGGCTCTTCTGAGCTGCACCGAGCCTGCTCCAGGCTTACAAAGTGTGAGAGGGGCTCTTCTAAGTTGCACTGAGTCTGCTCCAGATTTACAAAGTGCGGAGGTTCCATCTTCTGATGGTGTTGGTTTTCACTTAGATATTTTCTTGTAAAATTATGCACAGAAGTATATACAAAAAATTATATGTATATGACATGAGATGTAAATGCTTGCAAAAATGGATAGACCACGTCCTAGGCGGTCAAGGGTCCGTAAAGGATGTGGCTTGGCTGCTCCACTATGCCCCCAAGGATCCAGAAGAGTTTATCTTTGTTTTAGGGATTCTAACCCAAAACCCGCTCTGAAAGACCCGCTAAGCGCACATCTTTGCCCCCCAGGATTATGACTCATGTCCTGCATTATACACTATCCACTGAAGGGAGATCAACTGTAGTAATGTCGCCTTATCGCTCCGGGCATTGATTTTCACACTAACTTTTCTTAGCAGGAAATGTGTCCTTTTCGGATTTTCACATAACTCTGTGCCTTATTTTTTGCTTGGAATTGACCCAATCCAATCCAGTGGCTTTTATCATTATTTTATTTTTTGTAGGACAGACTGCCTATTCCCAGGTTTTCACCCTACCCTTTGGCCTAATTTTTGCTTAGAGCGCTAATTATGGTTTTCATCTCTAACGGCCCTTTTTTTTTGGAGTTGTGGCTATAAGAAAAACTGAAGCTACTACCAGAGCCTCCTTCTATAGCAATTGGAAATTATTCATTGAGATATATTCCCCTAAATAATAATTACATCCCCTTGCCCGCTCTGACGAAGGTGTTGTTCGATTGGGTGAGGTGGCTAATAAGGGTCGGCTCCCTATGCCCTTGGCTCTCTTTTCTATTATCTTGTGTGGGATTTCCTGAGACCACTTTGAATATCATCGCCTCTTGGGTTTGATAGTTCGGCGGGATTCAAGATGTCGTGAGGCATCCTCTATCTGTCCAGGGTACCATCTCATCCACGGTCTTTACCCTTAAGTACTATAGCCCCGAATACGGTTGCTTGCAAGAAACTATCATATCGTAGATCAGTAACTGCACCTTTGCCCCCATAGGTGAGAATAATTGGTGGGTGTTTAGTCCCGTATTTGATAACAGGGCCCATCGACTTAGGCATCTGGCCAATGAAAGCAGGAGCAAAGTATAGCCATTTAGATTTCACACATTCAGTAATGAATGGCGTTTTTCTTTTTATAAAAGAACTAGGAAATGATGAGTTGAACTGCTTTTATTTTATGTATTTCCGCAAAATTGTGTACATTTGAGTATGATTTCTCCATACATGATCACCATTTAACATGGATTCGGAATGCAAAATTACATCTAATCTCGGAGTCGATCTTGTAAGCATCAGACTCCTATTTTCAATCATCCCTCATGGGTTTTCTTAATTGAATATTTTCTCTCTTTTTTATTTTTTTATTCTCTATTTAGCCTCTGCCATGGACCCTCCTTCAATTCGTCGGTGTTGATTGAATTTGTTTCCATCTTCGTTAGCCGGGAAAGTTGCTCCTTCGGAGAGTGGTTTTTTTTTTATCGAAATCTTGTTCTTGTCCCTTGTGCAGACTGGTTGAGGTGATGGGTCCCTTATTTGGGGCTTGGATGTGAAATCTCACACTTTGCTTTTATTTGCTTTGGTGGTTCAAATTCTAAAATGGTTTTTCAGCAGTTGAGATTGGGGACAGGTTAGGCTCGGATGATGGCAAAGGTTGTGGGTTTTTTTTTAGTTCTTTTGCTTTTGTTTTTATTTTTTTTTTGTTGAAAGGTAAAGAGCTGTCCTGCTAATTTGGCTGTAAGGGTCCCAGATGGTTAAAGGTCAGTCTTGATTGGTTTTGGGGTACACATTTCAAATGGTTGGGAGGAAGGGGTCATGTTGTTCGGTTCTAATGAGTTACATTTTCCTTGTGAAGGTCTTGAGTTTTATTCGTCCAACTTCTGATGTAGCTCTCGGGGTTTGATTTTATTTGGCAGCACCATATGCAACCCAAATGTTGGGGGTGCAAAGGAATGGCTTTAAAAATTCGGTTCATTGTCATGTTGGCACGTGGAAGTAGCATTGATCTCAAGAATGTCCTTGTCAATCTTCAGCATGTCATACCAGGTCCAGGCAAAGGCTCTGTTATTTAATTTTTTTTTATTTCTCTCTTTTTAATCTCTCTTCAGGACTCATAATTGATGCTACCAAGATTTTCTTTGGGTTCCCCAAAGTTTCGAGATTAAATGGAATGGCATCATTTGAATCATTATTAAATATGAATGTGTCATGATCATGCATAGTGAAATCATAAGAAACATCACACAAAAAAATAAAACCAATCATTTCGTTTAATAAAAAACTAGAATTAAAAACATCATCATTAAATAGTTCAAAAATAAAAAGAATGTCTGCATAGCTAACACCCTTCTGTTTTCACTAGCACAATTGTTTTGGCCAATGGTTCATCACCATCCGCGGGAACCACCGTCATTCTCCACTTAGGTACTCAATTTATCTTCCTCTCCTTCTTCCGCTCTTCTGGATCAGACATTAATTCCTGAATATGATCTCTCAGAGGACGACAATAGTCTATCTATGCCCTATGTACTGGTGATATGCACAATACCAATCCGTTCTGTATCTAGGCTGTCCTTGGCTTAGGGCAAGCCCGACTGTGCTTTTTTCTTTTCTTTTTTTGAGGTACGGGCAAGATTGTGGCTTATTTTTTTTAGGTATAAAGTTTTGCTTGTCTTGAATTTGATATGACCCCTTAATGATTGGAGCTTGGTTTCATATGGCTATATCGTATGCGGTCTAGATACTGAAGAAGCAAAGGAATAGCTTTTGAAACTTCGATTGCTGTTAAGTTGGCAGATGAAGACACCGGGTCCTGAGGTAGCCCAGACTGAAGTTACCCAATGATTAAAATGATACCTGTTCACAGGCAAAAGACATATGGAAGTGATGGTTTCCTTGGAAAATATGTTTTTCGCTTTTATTAAAAAAAAAAAGGATTTTTTTAGTGGGCAGTTTCCTGGAGGCCTGGGTAGTGAGGCCCATCTCACTAAGTGAGATGGCAGCCTCACTAATGTGAAGCCCATTTCACTAATGTGAGTTGAAGCCTCATGTTAGTGAGCCCATCTCACAAGTAAGATGAAAGTCTCACCTGCCTTTTCCCTCCAGTAGGTCCCTCTTCCGATTTTTCAGCGGGAGTTTGTTTTGAAAGCATGGGTTCATGTGTGGTTTGGTGAGAAATCACCTAAGGCATATTTGAGAGATAAGAAAGAGGGGGTGAAGAAACTGAGAGGTGGAGGAAAATTGTTGAGAGGAAAATTCTTGGAAGGATGATTTGAGAGAAAATGAAAAAGAGAGAAAGCACAGAGAGAAGAAAGATTTGAGAGTAGAAAACGATTTTAGTTTTTAAGGCATTCTGATTTTTTCTTCTCAAGCAAACCAAAGAGGAAATCTAGAGCTTCTTCATCTGCAATCTAATGTCAATATCTGAGGGTAAATAATTGGATAACCATTTCCTTCTTTGATCTCTTTCTTTCTTTCTTTCTTTTTTCTTAGTTGGTTTTACAGTGTTCTTCATTTGTATATACTATGTTTTTTTTCATTTGATTTCCTTAATCTGTATTTCCCACATTTGTTATTGTTTACTGTCAGACATAGATCATAAGTATGCTATTAGGATTAAATAAACATGATTGCATGATATTTTGCATGTTTTGATTGCATGATTTTGTGTTTATTTGGTCTGCTCAAATACTCTGTTCACCTCTGTTTTTTTCTGTGTGTTTGAGTCATGATTTTCTTTTGATTACCAATTGGATTTTGTCTTTGTTTTCTTGCTTCAATCGAGTTTCTTCGGTCAGATTTTGTGTTTTCAGATCGGATTCGGCCGTTGAAGCCTTTCTCCCCATCGGACTCGTCCGAAAACCTCCAGTTTCCCGATCGGATTGCATGAATCGTGCATGCTTTTCACGACTCATAAAATGCATTCAGTGAAACACATTCACGACTCGTGAAATGCATTCACGAGTCATGACCCTCTCTTCGGCTGTTCTTCTTCTGCTCTTCCCCTTTGTTTCTCTGTTCTTTTGCATGCATTCTTGGTTCTGTTTGTTTTATATTTAATTTATTGTTTTTATTTAATTAGTTTAATTAATTATTTATTTGATTGACCTATTAATCGTTTTAATTAATTAGTTTAATCAATTAATTTATTTGTTCATTAATTATTAAATTTACTTTACTAACATTCATTTCATTTTGTTTTATTGTCTAACTAATTATTTATCTTCGCGAGTTACACTCGAACTCGGGATGGTGGATCGGGAGATTAGAGGCTATCCAATTTAGGGTTTGCATTTTAAATTTTGTATTTTCTTTTATTATCATATTATTTTTATGTGTTGTGTAAAAATATATTTTAGATTCATCCGCATCATAGAAAATCACATTTTTTTAATAACTAATAACTTGGAATTTTTATTAATAAATTGGACCAATGTCCTATTTTAGCCAATAAAATCTCACTTTCAAATGGAGAACTAAATTTTCATAAAATGGGATCATTCATCCCAGTTTTCCCAATCAATGCCCAAAAATGGTTCTCTAATATTTTTTAAGTTAATAAACGAGGAACTAATGTTCTAAAAATAATAAATGACCCGATTTATGTATGATTCATTTTAATTACTTTTATGAATTTATTTATTCTTATTATTTTTCTTTTTGGGCCCTTGTATTTAATTTTGGGGTAAATTTTATTTATTTATACTTTCTTATTTTATTTTAGGGGATTGTTCTGTCCCATCTTTTATTCATTTTTGGGGGATTGTTCTATCCCAATTTTCTTTCATAATTTATTTACTTACAGCTTTATTTATCGCTTTCAATATGCTTGCAATGCGCTTTAATTTTATGCACAATCGCGTGAGTTAAGAAATGGAATTTTGATTTCTTAAAAACTCATTTATAAACTTAAGTCATTAATAAGAGTGAAGTTCCGAACACCATCTCTAGTTTAGACCAATAGAGGTTAGAGACCTTTCCAAATTTCTTGTAAATTGTGTGGTGACTCCAAAATACCTCAAAGGTGCCTAAAGGCGTTGTGAGTGTAGATGATCCTTTCCAATGTTCTATTGGGAATAAGGCATCCAAGATGACTCTTAATGCCTAAGATCAAAAAGACACAAACCAATCCCTCGAGCCCCAAAAGGTGGGCTCAATGAGGGCCTTGCTGGTCCGGGGCGCATCATAGTGGCGACTCCACTAGGGACAGTGATTGAAACTTTGCTTCGAAAGTGACTTAAGTTAAAATTATAATTGAGTTATTAAGAATAAAAAATTCCATTTCTAATCGAAATTGCATTACATACATTAGAGCCTTAGAATATGTTAGTTGGTCCCCTATCTACCCCGGTGCGTTCCTAAAACACGACCCTACTTTCACTCATTGTAGGAAAGTGTTCGGGATAATCACCAGCCCAAGTCTTATACCGACAAATGGTATATCAAATGGAGACCTAATTGGTCGCTATGCTCGTGATGAGCTAAGCCTATTGGCAGGGACCATGCTTGGGTAGCCCTAAAATAACTCCACCTTTAACCAAAGCTCATGTAAAGGCAATAGATACTTCCACTATATGAAATGTACCATAATACTACACTTGTTATTTGGGCCGTTATATACTGAACAAAATCAGTTGAATTAAATGGTCTTCATTAAAGGCTTTCATGCCTCGGTGGGCCCATCTTAATTTAGTTGAATTATTTAAATACATAATGGCCAAATACCCATACGTATGTGCTTTAAATCAAGAGTTTTATGCTACCGATTTTTCTACCGTGCACTATGCGTGTCCAATGGGTTTCTTGTTAACCCTTGGATAAAGCCCACCTAGGAAAGAGACCGCACGACCCCATATATCGGAGAAATAAGGTTGGAAGGATCTATCTACTTGCATGTGGTTGTGGATGCTGCACAACATGCTTGTGCATCACATGTCATTCATGCATGTCAAAAAAAATAAAAATAATAAAATAATAAAATAAATAAATATATATATATATATGAATAATAATATATGTTGCGTGTGTACATATCCTTTCGTTTGCATATTATTTTTCACATGTACATATCATCTTGCATATAATTTCTTCCGTACATCACATTATATCATTGTAATCTATTAATCTTTCATTCATTGAGGACCATTTGCATAGCACGACCATGCATTGCATTTCAATCATGCATCATTCTAACAATCTAAGTTTTTCATCCATCATACATTCATTCAAGTGGATTAGAGGTTCTGACGATCGACTAGGGAGGACAGACTCGCCCTTTGGATTACTAGAATTAGTGCATGTTTGGGATTCTGAGTCACTTTCAATGACCGGTGAATCATCTTTAATAGCAGAAGAGACCAGAGCTCTAACCACTCAAGACCTTGCGAGGAGACTGGAGGATTTCGAGCAAAGGATGTTAGAAATGATGGGCGCTATCGCCGAAAGGATTGCTCCTCCTGCCGCACAGCCACCGGTCACTCAACAACCACGCGTAATCCCTCCTCGAGGGCAAGTTGAACCGCCTGTTGGTGAAAGGATCCCCATTGTAGGTAATGTTGCTCACCAACCTAATGATGAGCCTAAAGCTGTTGATGCGCTCGCTGAGCCGAGAAGAGTAAGTGTCCCTAATCCTGATGAGGATTTTGTGATGGAAGAAGAGGTTGAGGACATAGCAGCCCATTAAGCTATGAGGGGTAGAGCACCTAGGGTAGAAGACAAGGCTATGAAAGGAATGAGATAGCAGATTGAGCCGATCACCCGTATGTTGTCGGCTGGAAAAGGGATCAACCCTGAGGAAAGAGATTTGGGGGATGAAGAGCTACTACCCCAGAGGTTTAAGATGCATGAGCTGCCGAAGTTCGATGGTACTTCGAATCCATCTGCGCATATTAAGCAATACACCTTAGGGATGAAGGGCACAAGGTTGACCAAGTGGCAAAAGGTGGAATATTTCTGCCTCAGTCTAGTGGGTCCTGCGGTAGACTGGTATCATTGGCTGGATAGGAGATCGAAAGAGGACTGGGACCTTTTGGCTGATGAATTCATGAAGTAGTACGAATGCAGCACTAGGATGGAGGTCACCCTAAAGGACCTTGAACTTTTACAGCAAAAGAGTGATGAGTCATTCCACGAATACCTCACCAGGTGGAGAAATAGGGTCATAAAGATGAAGCAGAAACCTGACACTGCTGATCAGATTAGGCTATTCATCAAGAACTCTTGTCCCTACTTGAGGGTTTTGCTCAGCTTTAAGGGGCTTAGAGATTGGGAGTCACTTAAAGATATTGCTGTAGAGGTTGAGGGAGCTTACATAGCAAAGAAAGTAAACTAGAATAACTTTACTGGAAAGAACTTTGGGAACCAGTCAGGGTATAGATCAGGTGGTTCTGGAAGCAATAATAGAAATGGAAAGGCAGCCGAGGTAGTAGCTACGAGGTCAGACAGGGTCAGAGGTACTACTCTAACTTGGGCCGCTCTCTATCTTTTTGATTGGAGAAAATGATGAAAAAAGGCAAGTTACGACCATTGACACCTAGGCCAGCCATGAATCAGGGACAATCGGGACGTAGAGATGACCAGTACTATGCCTACCATCAACACATTGGGCCCCTGACAGATTAGTGCCGAACTCTGAGGAATAAGGTCCAGGATCTCATTGACTCCAAGCATATCACGGATCCCGAGAAAAGAGAGAAGAAGAAGAAGATAGGTTAGAATGTCGTCCCTCCACTAGATATGTGATCGGGTCTGGTCCACCTGAGTGGCACATTTTGTAAGAGGAACATGGAGATACTATGTTTTTAGATGCTTTTTTACTTTTTATTTTAAGAACTTGTGACAGCTTGGTTTTGTTAATATGATGGACAGTTTTTGCTTATTTGTATCGTCTTTCTACTGATTTCATTTCTTATGATCACGATGCATTCATTCATTTTGACATTAACCCAATTAATATGATTTCATCTAATCTCGAAGTTTTGGGGAATCCAAACAAAATCTTGATAGTATCTGATACAACTCTTGAAGAGAGGATAATTTTGAGAGATAATAAAATAAAATAAAATTAAAGAGGAAAAGGAGCCTTTGCCTGGACCAGGTATGATATGCTGAAAATTGACAACAACATTGTTGAGACAACGTTGCTTTCACATATGCCAACCTGACGACAAACAGAATTTTAAAAGCCATTCCTGTGTATCCACAACATTTGGGTTGCATATGGTGCTGCCAAATAAGATCAAATTCCGAGAGCTACATCAGAAGTTGGATTAATAAAACTCAGGACATTCTATTGAGAAACATCTAACTCAACAGTATGACCCCTTTTCTCCCAACCATTCGATATGTGTACCCCAAAACCAATTAACCATTCGGGACCCTTATAGCCAATCTCTGAAGGACAGCTCATTACCTTATAACCTTTGAAAAAAAAAAGAGAAAAAACAAACAAACAAAATCACAATTTTGCCTCCAAGCCATCTAAGCCTAACTTGTGATCCAATCTCAACCACTGAAAGTCACTTCAGAAATTAAACCACCAAAGCCGATAAAAGTAATATGTGGGGTTTCACATTCAAGTCCCAAATAAGAAACCCATAATCTCAGCCAGTTTCCACAAGGGTCAAGAACAAAACTTTAATGCTAAAAAGAACCACTCTCAGAAGAAGCAGCCTCCCCTGTTAGCGAAGACAAAGGTAAATTTAATCAACACTGATGGACTGAAGGAGGGTTCATGGCAAAGGCTAAAAAAAATGAGATAAAATATTCAATCATGAAAACCCGAGAGGGCTGATTAATAATAGGAGTTTGATACTTTCAGGATCTATTCTGAGGTTAGATAAGGTCTTATATTTTGTGAGTTAATGCCAAATAATGATCATGTGTTATGAAATCAAGTTGAAATACGTGCATTTATGCAATGATATATTGATGTGACCAGAGCAGTTCATCTTGCATACTCAAAGTTGTCTGATTCCGGTATAAAATCAGCGAATGGTTACTATCTATCATCTGCTACTGTCTCTACTCAAGTGATTCAGTCGACTCATCCTGATAACAACTGTGGAGCCAATTCTACAACACCTTTGCGATAAAGAATCAAGCTTGTACAACCATGATCTGAGACGTAAGCATGTGCCGGTCATACCCGGGGGATCTTTGATAACTGCTTTAATCCCTTTGTTAAAAAAAAAGAAGAAGAAGAAGGCCGTTAGAGATGAAAACCGTGACTGGCGCTCTAAGCAAAAGTTAGGCCAAAGGGTAGGGTAAAAACCTGGGAACAGGCAGTTTGTCCTAAAAAAAAATTAAAATTAATAAAAGCTGCTGGATTGGGTTAGGTCCATTCCAGGCAAAAAATAAGGCACAGGGTTATGTGAAAATCCGAAAAGACGCATTTCCCGTTAAGAAAAGCTAGTGTGAAAATCCACAAGGGACGCACTACCTTAAAATAATGACTATAGGTATCAGAGGAGAACCTCATGATCCCCAAAGGCATGAAATTCGAAAGCAATTCTAGAGGGCACTGATCCTACTACAATTTGTGACCAAACCGGCTGTCATATCCAAATCCACTCAGATGAATTCTTATCCTGCATTCCTGCATGACTCATGCATTTCACTTGCAAGCTCACCAATTTTTTTCGGCATATTTAGCATTCCTATTTTGCAGTAAGAAAGATTCGATGCAGACATCGATGAAAGCCGAGTGACGACATCAGTCAAAATATCAATCCAAGCAATCAACAAAAGACCTCCCAGGGGGCAATCAACCAAAGGGCTCATAGACAGCACCACTTCAGAAGGGTTAGCACGATGACGGCACTACCACTCCACGGAGGGTTAGCACGATCATGGCACTACCGCTTCACCACTTCAGAAGGGTTAGCATGATGACGGCACTACCACTCCATGGAGGGTTAGCATGATCACGGCACTACTGCTTCGAATATCAAAAGGGTTAGCATGATAACGGAACTACAACTCCACAGAGGGTTAGCATGATCATGGCACTGCTGCTTCGAATCACGAGGGGTTTGCACGATGGCGGCACTGCCATTCTACGGAAGGTTTGCACGATCACGGCACTACTGCTTCGAATCACGGAGTTTGCACGATGGCGGCTCTACCATTCTACGCAAGGTTTGTACGATCACAACACTACTGCTTTGAATCTCAAAAGGATTTACGCGATGGTGGCACTACCATTCCATAGAAGGTTTGCATGACCACGGTACTACCACTTCAGAAAGGTTTGCACGATGACGGCACTACTACTCCACGGAGGGTTTTCATTATCACGACACTATCGCATCAACAAAGCATAACACACCGACAACATGGAGATGACCACAACAACATCACACAGTTCAAGAAGACAACTACCTCAGGTATGCGTCTCTTCTTCTTTCTTTGAGTTTTGGCTCACCTAGGCATCCAGGCACTACGTTCCCCAAAACTGGGGACAACTTGAGGTAGCCCAGACCAAAGTTACCCAATGATGAAAATGATACCTGTTCGCAGGCAAAAGACAGATGGAAGTGTTGGTTTCCTAGAAAAATATGTTTTCCGCTTTTATTAAAAAAAAACATAATTTTTTTTAGTGGGCCATTTCCTGGGGGACTGGGTAGTGAGGCCCATCTCATTAAGAGAGATGGTAGCCTCACTAATGTGGAGCCCATCTCACTAACGTGAGATGAAAGTCTCACCTGCCTTTTCCCTCCAGCAGGTCCCTCTTCCAGTTTTTCAGTGGGAGTTGGTTTTGAAATGATGGGTTGATGTGTGGTTTGGTGAGAAATCACCTAAGGCATGCCTGAGAGATAAGAAAGAGGGGGTTAAGAAACTGAGAGGGGGAGGAAAATTCTTGAGAGGAAAATTCTTGGGTGGAAGATTGAAAGAAAATGAAAAGGAGAGAAAGCATAGAGAGAAGAAAGTTTTGAGAGCACAAAACGATTTTGGTTTTTAAGGCATTCTGATTTTTTCTTCTCAAGCAAACCAAAGAGGAAATCTAGAGCTTCTACATCTCCAATCTAACGTCAATATCTGAGGGTAAATAACTGGGTAACAATTTCCTTCTTTGATCTCTTTCTTTCTTTCTTCTTTTCTTTCTGTTTTCTTAGTTGGTTTTACAGTGTTCTTCATTTGTATATACTCTATTTTTTTTCGTTTGATTTCATTAATCTGTATTTCCCACATTTGTTATTATTTACTATCAGACATAGATCATAAGTAGCTATTAGGATTAAATAAACATGTTTGCATGATATTTTGCATTTTTTGATCGCATGATTTTGTGTTTATTTGGTCTACTCAAATACTCTATTCACCTCTGTTTTTTTCTATGTGTTTGAGTCGTGATTTGGTTTTGATTGCCGATCGGATTTTGTCTTTATTTTCTTGCTTGAACTGTGTTTCTCCGATCAAATTTTGTGTTTCCCGATTGGATTCATCGGTTGAAGCTTTTCTCCCGATCGGACTCGTCAGAAAACCTCTAGTTTCCCGATCGAATTGCACGAATTGTGCATGCTTTCCACGACTCGTGAAATGCATTCACGAGTCATGAATGCATTTCACGACTAGTGAAATGCATTCACTAGTCGTGAATGCATTTCACGAGAATGCATTTCTTGACTCGTGAAATGCATTCACTAGTCGCGAATGCATTTCACGACTCGTGAAATGCATTCACAAGTCGTGACCCTCTCTTCGGCTGTTCTTCTTCTGCTCTTCCCCTTCGTTTCGCTGGTCTTTTGCATGCATTCTTGGTTCTGTTTGTTTTATATTTAATTTATTGTTTATATTTAATTAGTCTAATTAATTATTTATTTGATTGACCTATTAATCATTTTAATTAATTAGTTTAATCAATTAATTTATTTGTTCATTAATTATTAAATTTACTTTACTAACATTCATTTCATTTTGTTTTATTGTCTAAATAATTATTTATCTTCGCGAGTTACACTAGTTTAATCAATTAATTTATTTGTTCATTAATTATTAAATTTACTTTACTAACATTCATTTCATTTTGTTTTATTGTCTAAATAATTATTTATCTTCGCGAGTTACACTCGAACTCGGGATGGTGGATCGGGAGATTAGAGGCCACCAATTTAGGGTTTGCATTTTAAATTTTGTATTTTCTTTTATTATTATATTATTTTTATGTGTTGTGTAAAAATATATTTTAGATTCATCCGCATCATAGAAAATCACATTTTTTTAATAACTAATAACTTGGTATTTTTATTAATAAATTGGACCAATGTCCTATTTTAGCCAATAAAATCTCACTTTCAAATGGAGAACTAAATTTTCATAAAATGGGATAACTCATCCCTGTTTTCCCAATCAATGCCCAAAAATGGTTCTCTAATATTGGTTTAAGTTAATAAAGGAGGAAGCAATATTCTAAAAATAATAAATGATCCGATTTATGTATGATTCATTTTAATTACTTTTATGCATTTATTTATTCTTATTATTTTCTTTTTGGGCCCTTGTATTTAATTTTGGGGCAAATTTTATTTATTTATACTTTCTTATTTTATTTTGGGGGATTGTTCTGTCCCATCTTTTATTTATTTTTGGGGGATTGTTCTATCCTAATTTTCTTTTATAATTTATTTACTTACTGCTTTATTTATCGCTTTCAATATGCTTGCAATGCGCTTTAATTCTATGCACAATCGCGTGAGATAAGAAATGGAATTTTGATTTCTTAAAAACTCTTTTATAAACTTAAGTCATTAATAAGAGTGAAGTTTCGAATACCATCTCTGGTTTAGACCAATAGAGGTTAGAGACCTTTCCCAATTTCTTGTAAATTGGGTGGCCACTCCAAAATATCTCAAAGGTGCCTAAAGGCATTGTGAGTGTAGATGATCCCTTCTAATGTTCTATTGGGAAGGAGGCATCCAAGATGACTCATGATGCCCAATATCAAAAAGACACGAACCAATCCCTTGAGCACTAAAAGGCGGGCTCAATGAGGGCCTTACTGGTCTGGCGCGCGTCACAGCAGATTAAGGCAAATCGTCCTAGCAATGTCCTTGTCAATTTTCAGCATGTCATTCTAGGTCCAGGCAAAGGCTTTTTTTTTTATCTCTCAAAAGTTTTCACTCTTCAGGAGTTATTTCAGATGCTATCAAGATTTCCTTTGCATTTTCCAAAAGCTCGAGATTAAATGCAGTGATATTTGATGATTTAATGTAAATGGTTGTGATCATATATAGGGAAATCATGAGAAACATAAGCAAAAACCATTAATATAATTAAAATGATCATTACTACATGCACCATTATTGAAAAGTTCAAATAAAAAGACAAACATATCTACTAAGGAAAACCCCTAGCGACTCCGATGTTGCAACCAATGTCTTTCATCTGTCATCGGCTTTAGGCTTTATTTCCCCCTCTTCTCTGGGTCAGTGATTTCCTTGTTGTTGATGATATCTTGAATTTGGTCCCTCAGAATTCGACATTGATCTGTTAAGTGCCCAGTGTGTTGGTAAAAAGCACAAAATTAATCCGTTCTATGACCAGGTTTACCTTGGCTTAAGGCAGGCCTAGCCGACAATGGCTGCAATTTTCCCTTTTTCATAAGTCCCTCAAGCACCTAAGATAAAGATCTACCCAGGCTAGAGTAATGTCTCTGAGCAGTTGGTAGTTCCTTTGTCGAACCAACTCTTAGAATTGTAGAGCAGCAAGAGCCTTTTTAAAAGGTGCCTGAGTGGTTGCAAGCTTAGACTTCATGATTTTTTCCTCGAGATCACTCGTTCTCCTTCCTAGATTTGAGAGATTGGACATACCTACTGATTGTAAATGATTTCGATCTTGTGTCTTTCCCATTTGTCCTGGAAACCATATTGAAAGTCTTTCTGATGTATTATTTAGGCAAATATTTGAGTCTGCCTCATATTCTGCCCTTGCTTTTTACTTTTTAAGACTTGTATCTCAGCTGGATTACACTCTAAAGTGAGTCTCTTACCTCTCCCATGCTCAAATGGTGAAAAGAGTGGGGGTTTACCCCCAAAATGAATGGCATGAAGAGGTAGGTTAGTTGATGATCCTACCATGAAAGTCTCTCCAACTTTGATTGGTTTCACTCGAGTAATACACTATAAAAAAATAGTAAATTAGCGACGGACATTTTCGTCGCTAAAAGAGTTATTTCCGTCGCTAATTATTTTTAGCGACGCGATGACTAACCGTCACTATTTGCTCCATCGCAAGGAATTTTGCGACTAAAACATAAAACCGTCACTAAAAATAGCGACGATAAATTTCATCGCTAAAAATACAATTTTTGTCATTAAATAACCCCTAAAACTAGTCGCCATAAAGTTTAAAAATTTATTAATGACGGATATTCCGTCGTTAAAAATATTATATTTTTCAATATTATTTTCAATTTAATTTTTTATTATAATTTTCAATTTAATTTTTTTTTATTATTATTACATCCAAAAATTTAATTTAATTTATGTAAATACTAATTACACAATATTTTTAATATTACTATTAATTTAAAAAGTATAATATCAAAAAATTGCATTAAACTGTACAATACTTAAAAAAAACAATAAAAAACACTAATTCAAACTAAATGGTGCTACTTAGAAATATATAGAAGTTCACAATAACTTTCTACAATAAGTTCACAATAATTCAAATATAATAAAAGTACATTAAATACAATACTTAAATTAAAAATACATGTTCTTCTTATCTTTAGTAGCTTTCCATCCAATTCCAATACCTACAAGTTACCAACACAATTTTCACATGAATATATACCAAAATTAATGAATTAAAAATAAAAATAAAAAAAATTGATTCTAGTCCATATATTACAAGGCAGTGGCTATCCCTTTCTAAATTCCCCACTTAATTAACTAACTAGAATATATATATATATATATAGAGTAATAACCAAGTCAAATCTATTCAGCTGTGATCTTGGATGTTGTATCTAGAAAACAATTTAAAAAACAAAAAGATTAACAAATTTTAGCGGGATGCACAACACACATTCTGAGGAAAGTTTCAATATGCAATAATAACAAATGACGAGAGTAAGACTAGGAACAGAAAACTGGAGGGCATATTGCCAGCATAACTAAATACCGCACACATGATATAGATGGAATGAAGTACTAATCTGGTACTACTAGCTAGCTATCCCACAACCAACTCACAAAAACCATTCTACTTACATTTATATACATATATAAGAAAACAAAACATAGTTAATCATCGAATGCCAACCATATATGAAATATACAAGAAAAAAGGTGGAAGAATAATTGAATGAATAAAGTTCAACCTGAACAACAAAAACATTTTCTGGAGCTAATAACCTTATGGAGCTTGATATTGAAATGGTGTCTCGGCCAGATGCAACCACTAACAATGGACCATCCCTGAAGGATAAATCATAATACTCATCACTTAATAAGCTGCAACTTCTGAAGCAAACCTATATTACTTAATACATCAATCCTACCAGTATGCCAATTAGATATTAATAATTTGATTATATCATTAACTAAGAAAATAACAGTACCTCTCAAATGAATCACAAGCCATTGTAGCAATCTGCTTGGCATCAGCTTCTAGTACATCCAACAAGCCTACAAAATAAATAAATAAATAAAATAAAAATTTGTCATATTTATAATTTGGATCATACTACAAAACTTGAAGCAAAAGCAAAAGATTAACAGATTTATAAAGGAGTACAAATTTTTTCACTTGAAAAAGGCACTACTTTTTTCCTAGTAACATTTGCTCCACAACTCTGAATTAGAGATTCCACTCTTTTATGGGTTAGAACTAGGAGCCAATGTAACCGCCTGATAATGCCTCCCTTAGGCCTAAAAACTCGCCGGAAAGCAAACTTTTTGAAACATTACTACATTAGAACAAAACAATTAAAAATGAAAAACTATAAGGGGATCAAGATGAGAGAGAGAGAGTTAAAGTTAAAAAAGAAATTGCTAAACAAAGATCGAAGCAAAAGGTTTGGAGTCACCACCACTGAAACGAAGATCGGAGCATCTGGAGTCACCCGCCGGTGGTCACGCGCCTGAAGGAGGAGCTGTTTCGCTGAAAATGCCATCGGCAGTTTTGGCATTCCTTTCTTCAATCTGACTGTTATTGGTGAGTGGGAAGGCATGGCATGTACCGGTCGCAGTATCTCGACTTTAGAAGTCATCTGCTGTTGTCCGTGAGGCCACTAGTCACCGGAAGTAGCCGGAACGGGCAAGAGAAGTTATGTCACACCCCAAAGTGGCCCTAGAAGAATTACGGAGTTTTATTCGGAAAAAAAGTAAGTGTTGTGTGCGAGAATTCTGTCGCGACCGCGACAAGTGTCGCGAGCGCGACAGAATCCTCTCGCGAGATGGTCGCACAAGAGGGAGTTAAGAGACCTTGAGATGTGTATTGGACATGTGGCACCGTAGGAGAGTGACACGTGGCGGCATAGGAGCATGACAAGTGTCATCATAGAAGAATGACAAGTGGCGGCATAAGAGTTTGACAAGTGGCATCGTAGGAGTGTGCCAAGTGGCATCGTAGGGAAGTGACACATGGCTACAAGAGAGAGTGACATGTGGCATGGGACTTTTTGGATGGAAATGGATTAATGAGAGTGGTTGGCATTGAATGGAAGTAAGTGGCATTAAATGAGATTTGTTGGCATTTATAATTGTAATTGAATTTGGATGAGAGTTGACTAGTTATTTTGGTTCTTATTCCCGTTGGATTTCCATGCTTTGGCCACTACTCTTTTTCTTTCTTTCTCTTTTCTTTAGTTAGCCGTCCACCTTGCTTTGCCCTCTCTCTTGTCCCTCTTCTTCTTCACATGCTTAGTTCTTTGAGAGAACCATTTGAGGTGGTTTATAGAGAGCATCATAAGACTTGATTAGATCTCTTCAGAAGGTTAGTTTAATTTGTTTTCCGATCCGACCTCCTTTTTCTCTTTGGTTGTGAGTTAAAGTGAAAAGAGGGTTAACCTAAATGTTTTGGTCTTGTTTTGCATGAGGGTTATGGACAAGGAAAGGAGAAGCTCAGAATCGATTAGAAAGAAGCGGTTAAGCCACCGAAGGTAGGGATCGAGTGCGATTTTATTTTCCTGGTATGTGATTGAATGATATGTGTTACTATGACATGATGTAAATGTATATGGTGAGCTTTAATTAGCTCCATCGTTCTTTTAGTGTATATTGGTTTATTGTTCATTTTGATTGCTTGCAGAGCTTATGACATGAGTATATATGTTTATTAGCATGTAACTTGATCATTTGAGTGTTTGTGTTGATGATAGAGTTTGATGTTGCGAAATTCTGCTTATTTGTCATCGGACCCCTGTGTATTGTATTGGTCATAAGTAGAGTTATAGAACTCCAATTGCGTTGATTCTAATTGAATCTGAAAGATAATACTTTTATCTAAAAATGTCTAAGAGAGTGCTGGATCTAATTATGGCTCTAGATATCCTGAAAAGTAATTAGAACGTAGGTGACCCTGTTCTGGCGGGTTCACTGGAACAGCATAGATTGTTTGAATCATATTTAGAGTTATAGATGTTCAAATGACCTGAAAATTGTCTCATTTGAAAGATATCATCCTAGAGAAAAATTGTTAAGAAGAACACTTTGCCTAAAAATGACGTTTAGAGGTCGGTTTAGACGATACAAGATCAGGGTAAAAAGCAGTCTCATGAGGCTCCTGAGGCGAGCCTCTGTCGCGAGCGCGACAGTGGTCGCGACCTCGCGACAGAACATCACAAATTAGGCACTTTTTTCTTCATTTTGAGCCTATGGTTGGCTTGGGTAAACCCCTTGCCTTTCCCCTTAACGTTTTATACATGATTAGGGCTCCTAAATGATTACAAATTAGTTGTTAATGGAAAAATGCATTTGAGTATGATTAAAGTTAGTAATTTAACTAATAAAGTAACAATGTATAGTTGTAGGAAGTATAGTAAATGATATGATAAAGGTGTATGAACTTAGAAATTGTTATATAATGCATTTGGTATAGAGTATAGAGCCTCTTTGTAATCTATCTTCTGTCGCGAGCGCGACCTCTTGTCGCGATCGCGACAATGAACTTGACTTCTGGCGCGAGCGCGACCTCTTGTCGCGACAATGAACTTAGCTTCTGTCGCGAGCGCGACTTCTGTCGCGATCGCGACAGTGAACCTCTTCGCATCCTGTTTTATTTGTTTTAAAGAGAGCGTTTTCTTCTATCTTGCTTTGCATGATTTATATGTTCATGAAATGAATTTAAATGTTACATGTTTTTAATTGTTGAACAAGATTGTATAGGAATTACATGCCTTTGAATTTGATAAATGCACTTGAATTTTAGTTGGTGAGTTGATATCTGTGTATTGTGTGTGAGTTGGTATTGAGCCTGATTACCGTTATAGTGGATAGATAAGCATGCTTATAAAGGGCTAGTGTGCAGCTGCTAGTGTTGGCCTTAATTGTGCCCAGAGTTTGGAATACCTCGTGTATTCCACAGAGTTTGAGTTAATTCTCCACAAGATTGATACTGGAAACAGTATCCAGAGTTACCCGTATCCACCATGAAAGGAATTCAGGCTTGTTTTGTTAAATGTTGTGCAGTGAACTTGAGATGATTACAGTGCTGCTTTGAATAAAGCTATAGTACATGAAAGTAATGTTTAATTACATTACAGTTTTGTATACAAGTACATGATTACATGAGTGTATTGACATGAATGTGGACACATGACAGCGTATATTTGAATAAATGATATGTACAAGTTGTAGTGCATAGTATTTGATAATTGAGCATGCAACCTATACATGTATAAGAGTTATATGCATGAGATACATGATCGTGTGATTTAGTTGTGACTTCGTAAAGAAGTCCTTTGCATTATTTTCATCCCCACTAAGCGTTATCGCTTAGCACGGATGTTTATTTCCGTGTAGGTATACAGGTTCGGATCAGTGAGCGGACATCTGCGGGTCAAGGCCACTAGGAGTTTTGTTATATCTTTTTACAAGTTAGAAATAGAGTTTTTACATTTTGAGTAACATCATTATGTAATATAAGAGTATAGTTGTTACATGTAAATGTATATGTAAAGCTAAATGAAAACAGATGTAACATGAACATATATATATATGTATGGTTAATATGAAATGCAAGTGGGCCCTAATGTAGTATTTAATTACTCTATACGAATGTGTATAGTGCTATCGCTTCCGCTAATGCATGTACATGTATACGTAAGTGTCCGCGTGACGCCTCGATATCCCTTACCGGGGGTATGGGGGTGTTACATTTAGTGGTATCAGAGCCCAGGCTTGAGGTTCTGGTCTATAAGATGTCGAGTATAGATTAAATGTCAGAGTTTGTCTAGAGTTGTGGCCTAATGCAGATGTCGTTTGTGTAAAGTTTAGATGGAGTCCGACTCACGTGAGAACGTAGAAGAGACAGTGCCAGATGTGAATTGTTAAGAGTTCGAGGTGACACTCTGTATTCCTGTCAGCTATCTCCTTGAAATCATTTGACATGAGCATAGTGAAACATGGGGATGGGAAAAGTGCATTATAGTAGCTTACATTGCATTTTCGCATCATCTCGCATACATAAATCATTACATGACCATTCCATCCGCATCCCTCATTTGTATGTGAACAAGCATCATTGTATGCATTTCATTGAGAAAAGCTGACGGGATATACATTCAGTGCTAGATGCTTAGAAGAAGTATATGGATTAGAGTGTAGTGTGTTAAGGAAAGTGTAAAGTGTGTTCGATTTGATAGCTATATGGTGTAAGTGATTAGCAGGGAAATTTCGAGGACGAAATTTCTTAAGGGGGAGAGATTTGTCACACCCCAAAGTGGCCCTAGAAGAATTACGGAGTTTTATTCGGAAAAAAAGTAAGTGTTGTGTGCGAGAATTCTGTCGCGACCGCGACAAGTGTCGCGAGCGCGACAGAATCCTCTCGCGAGATGGTCGCAAAAGAGGGAGTTAAGAGACCTTGAGATGTGTATTGGACATGTGGCACCGTAGGAGAGTGACACGTGGCGGCGTAGGAGCATGACAAGTGTCATCATAGAAGAATGACAAGTGGCGGCATAAGAGTTTGACAAGTGGCATCGTAGGAGTGTGCCAAGTGGCATCGTAGGGAAGTGACACATGGCTACAAGAGAGAGTGACATGTGGCATGGGACTTTTTGGATGGAAATGGATTAATGAGAGTGGTTGGCATTGAATGGAAGTAAGTGGCATTAAATGAGATTTGTTGGCATTTATAATTGTAATTGAATTTGGATGAGAGTTGACTAGTTATTTTGGTTCTTATTCCCGTTGGATTTCCATGCTTTGGCCACTACTCTTTTTCTTTCTTTCTCTTTTCTTTAGTTAGCCGTCCACCTTGCTTTGCCCTCTCTCTTGTCCCTCTTCTTCTTCACATGCTTAGTTCTTTGAGAGAACCATTTGAGGTGGTTTATAGAGAGCATCATAAGACTTGATTAGATCTCTTCAGAAGGTTAGTTTAATTTGTTTTCCGATCCGACCTCCTTTTTCTCTTTGGTTGTGAGTTAAAGTGAAAAGAGGGTTAACCTAAATGTTTTGGTCTTGTTTTGCATGAGGGTTATGGACAAGGAAAGGAGAAGCTCAGAATCGATTAGAAAGAAGCGGTTAAGCCACCGAAGGTAGGGATCGAGTGCGATTTTATTTTCCTGGTATGTGATTGAATGATATGTGTTACTATGACATGATGTAAATGTATATGGTGAGCTTTAATTAGCTCCATCGTTCTTTTAGTGTATATTGGTTTATTGTTCATTTTGATTGCTTGCAGAGCTTATGACATGAGTATATATGTTTATTAGCATGTAACTTGATCATTTGAGTGTTTGTGTTGATGATAGAGTTTGATGTTGCGAAATTCTGCTTATTTGTCATCGGACCCCTGTGTATTGTATTGGTCATAAGTAGAGTTATAGAACTCCAATTGCGTTGATTCTAATTGAATCTGAAAGATAATACTTTTATCTAAAAATGTCTAAGAGAGTGCTGGATCTAATTATGGCTCTAGATATCCTGAAAAGTAATTAGAACGTAGGTGACCCTGTTCTGGCGGGTTCACTGGAAC
This sequence comes from Excoecaria cochinchinensis, assembly GCA_947683425.1. Taxonomy (NCBI): domain Eukaryota; kingdom Viridiplantae; phylum Streptophyta; class Magnoliopsida; order Malpighiales; family Euphorbiaceae; genus Excoecaria; species Excoecaria cochinchinensis. The sequence goes on along the minus strand of CANTUQ010000014.1, from coordinate 12,577,549 downwards.
AGCATAGATTGTTTGAATCATATTTAGAGTTCTAGATGTTCAAATGACCTGAAAATTGTCTCATTTGAAAGATATCATCCTAGAGAAAAATTGTTAAGAAGAACACTTTGCCTAAAAATGACGTTTAGAGGTCGGTTTAGACGATACAAGATCAGGGTAAAAAGCAGTCTCATGAGGCTCCTGAGGCGAGCCTCTGTCGCGAGCGCGACAGTGGTCGCGACCTCGCGACAGAACATCACAAATTAGGCACTTTTTTCTTCATTTTGAGCCTATGGTTGGCTTGGGTAAACCCCTTGCCTTTCCCCTTAACGTTTTATACATGATTAGGGCTCCTAAATGATTACAAATTAGTTGTTAATGGAAAAATGCATTTGAGTATGATTAAAGTTAGTAATTTAACTAATAAAGTAACAATGTATAGTTGTAGGAAGTATAGTAAATGATATGATAAAGGTGTATGAACTTAGAAATTGTTATATAATGCATTTGGTATAGAGTATAGAGCCTCTTTGTAATCTATCTTCTGTCGCGAGCGCGACCTCTTGTCGCGATCGCGACAATGAACTTGACTTCTGGCGCGAGCGCGACCTCTTGTCGCGACAATGAACTTAGCTTCTGTCGCGAGCGCGACTTCTGTCGCGATCGCGACAGTGAACCTCTTCGCATCCTGTTTTATTTGTTTTAAAGAGAGCGTTTTCTTCTATCTTGCTTTGCATGATTTATATGTTCATGAAATGAATTTAAATGTTACATGTTTTTAATTGTTGAACAAGATTGTATAGGAATTACATGCCTTTGAATTTGATAAATGCACTTGAATTTTAGTTGGTGAGTTGATATCTGTGTATTGTGTGTGAGTTGGTATTGAGCCTGATTACCGTTATAGTGGATAGATAAGCATGCTTATAAAGGGCTAGTGTGCAACTGCTAGTGTTGGCCTTAATTGTGCCCAGAGTTTGGAATACCTCGTGTATTCCACAGAGTTTGAGTTAATTCTCCACAAGATTGATACTGGAAACAGTATCCAGAGTTACCCGTATCCACCATGAAAGGAATTCAGGCTTGTTTTGTTAAATGTTGTGCAGTGAACTTGAGATGATTACAGTGCTGCTTTGAATAAAGCTATAGTACATGAAAGTAATGTTTAATTACATTACAGTTTTGTATACAAGTACATGATTACATGAGTGTATTGACATGAATGTGGACACATGACAGCGTATATTTGAATAAATGATATGTACAAGTTGTAGTGCATAGTATTTGATAATTGAGCATGCAACCTATACATGTATAAGAGTTATATGCATGAGATACATGATCGTGTGATTTAGTTGTGACTTCGTAAAGAAGTCCTTTGCATTATTTTCATCCCCACTAAGCGTTATCGCTTAGCACGGATGTTTATTTCCGTGTAGGTATACAGGTTCGGATCAGTGAGCGGACATCTGCGGGTCAAGGCCACTAGGAGTTTTGTTATATCTTTTTACAAGTTAGAAATAGAGTTTTTACATTTTGAGTAACATCATTATGTAATATAAGAGTATAGTTGTTACATGTAAATGTATATGTAAAGCTAAATGAAAACAGATGTAACATGAACATATATATATATGTATGGTTAATATGAAATGCAAGTGGGCCCTAATGTAGTATTTAATTACTCTATACGAATGTGTATAGTGCTATCGCTTCCGCTAATGCATGTACATGTATACGTAAGTGTCCGCGTGACGCCTCGATATCCCTTACCGGGGGTATGGGGGTGTTACAAGTTATGGCTTCTCTCTCTCTCTCGAATAGGGCAGAAGCAGCAGAGATATGTGGCTGGACAGAGGCAAAGGCACGGGCTAGTAGTTGCAGCCCTCTTTTGCCCTCTCTCTCTCGGTCCCTCTTTCCTATTCTTCCCCCCATTCTTTCTTTCCTTTTTCGTCTTTTTCATTTCCTCTCCCTCTTCTTATTTCAAAATCTGTCTACATGTTATGTATTACTATTATTATTATTATTATAATATATATATATATATATATATATATATATATATATATAATTTTCTTGTTTATTTGTATATACATGAATTTATTTATTTATATATTTATTTGACTAAATTTATTCAAATATTTATTCCAAGTTAATATGATTACATGCAAAGAAAATAAAAATAAAAAATTTATCTTAGTCAATGAAAGTATTGAAAAACAATTATTAAATTTTGGTTTGAATTTTTTTAACTATATAATTTCAAGTTAAATGTTAAACTTATCAAGATTAGAAAAAAGACTGAATTTTGATACAATTTTATATGCAGTAAAAATATTAAAAATAATTAATAACCATAAATTTATAGGTTAAGACAAATCCTATAAATAAATAAAATTAAAAATTTAAATAATCCCTAAATAAAACTTTAGAAGGCCTGAAACTGCTCCAAACATTGGAATTTGGGCCCGCCACGAGCTTTTACGGGTAAACCCAGTAACAAATATAGATTGCTCAATTTACTTCGTTTTAACATTTTACAGTCTTCTTAACTCTGAACGAGTCAAAAGTTATAAGCCGTAAAAGTTTTTAACTTATTTTGCCGGTTGGCCCGTTCAAAAAATCTGCAGCAATCTACTTTGAATCAATAATTTTCTTTATTAATATTAATTTCAATTCACCCATCTAATATTTCCATTAAATTTTTAAATAAACGAATAATAAAAAATTTATTTTAGACAAATTAAAATTCATGTGTAAAGCAAAAATATTAAAAATAATTAATAACTATAAGTATGTATGCATATTTTTTTAATATTATAATTAATTTTACCGATGAAATAGAGACAGATTATTACATTACTAAACTATCACTTTAATTTTCAAAAATTATTTTCATATTTAAAAAATTTGAAAATTTTTTATTGACAGAAATATGAGTCGCTAATTCAAGTGTGTTTAGCGATAGCAAGTTTAGTCGCTAAATTCGTCGCAAACAAAGTTGCTAAAATTGCCTCCAAATTTAGCGACTGAAATTGCCATCGCTATTTTAGTGACGGATTTTTTAGTCGCTAAATTAGTCACAAAAATTAGCGACGGATTTTTTAGTCGCTAAATTAGTTGCAAAAAAGGTGCGATAAATTGCCACCAAATTTTAGCGACTGTTTCTTTTTTTAGTTGCTAAATTAGTCACAAAAAATAAAAAATGGAATTTAGTGACTAATTCATAAAACAGTCATTAATTAGCATTGAATAAAATGTAGTCGCTAATTTTAGTTTTTTTTGTAGTGATAGTAGGTTCTCTAAGTTATCTCTCAAAGGCAGTTATCATAGCGGCCATTCTCTCACTAATCATGCCTAAAATCTTCCTTTCAAACTTCTTTAGTCTCCTATCTAGCTCCTCAGCAGTCAGGGTATGGGTTGCATCGGATTCTCTCTGTAGGTTGGCCATTTTCATTTTTAAAGCATATTGTGAAGGAGACGATTCACTGGTTGTCAAGAGTGACTCACACTACAAGAAAATTTAGAAATAGCAACGGAAATTATATTCCGTTGCTAAATAACAATAGAATTTTTTTTTCCATTGTTAAATTTGGTTAAGTTTTGTATATTTAACAACGGAAAAATTTTTGGTTATTTTCGGTCGCTAAAAGTGGAGGTAATTTTTAGCGCCAAAATTTAGCAACGGATATTAGCAACGGAATACTTATAGCGTTGCTAAATACGGCGCCAATAAAATGAGGGATAATTTTTGAACAAAAAATAGCATCGAAAAATTATTTTTGTTGCTAATTAGCAACGGAATAATATTTTCGTTGCTAAATGGGCTCAAGAATATCAATCGAATTATATTCGGTTGCAAATTTAGAAACAGAATTTTTATTCCGTTGCTAAATAGCATGTATTAAATATTTGGGTTAAATAATAGCAACCGAATACCTATTCAGTTACTAATTTAGCAACGGAATAATATTTCCACTGCTAAATGGGCTTAAGAATAGCAACCAAAGTATATTCGGTTGCAAAAATAGCGACAGAATTTTTATTCCGTTGCTAAATAGCATGTATTAAAAAAATATTTGGGTTAAATAATAGCAACCGAATATCTATTCGGTTGCTAATTTAGCAACGAAATAACTTTTTCGTTGCTAAATGGGCTCAAGAATAGCAACCGAATTTTATTCGGTTGCAAATATAGCAACGCAATATTTATTCCGTTCCTAAATAGCAAGTGTTATTTGGTTTTTAATTCATTTATTTTTCCTTCTTTCTTTACCTAAACTTTGCTTCTTCCTGTACCCTGGCGCATCGTCTTCCACGAGAGACATCAGGCGCCAGATCCGGCATTGCCCCCCCATCCAGCTGCCGTTCGCTCCCTCACCGCCGCTGGCCCCCACCCTGCCTTCACAAATCCAGTCTCGCAGCTGCCGCTGCCTCACTCCTCGTCTCCCTCGCGTGCTGTCAGTTTGTCGCCGTCATCGCTCGCCCCTCTTCTCTTACTTGCCGATGACTCTGCCCTCTCTCTCACCAGTCAGTGTACTCCATCTTTACTTGTATTTAGAGATGATAATCGAGACTCAATAATTATAAAATTCCATCTTTCATGCTGCATAATTTTATTATTTTGTTATTTGATTTTTCTTTTTGTGGATGTGGTGTGACGCGCGCCGGATCCCGATGCGCCGCCCCTTCGGACCGCCCGCACGTGGGAGATCGGGGCATTTGCGGGTCCGTTGACAGCTTGCGATGAATCGCAGGTGCGTCTATGTTGGGCAACAAGGAGGTATCATGGAGTTGCCACCCAATAGAACATTGGGAAAGTTTCTCTCACCTCGGAGAGCCTAAGACTGCGCTTGGTATCCATTTTGGGCCAGCCAGAGGGATCAAGGAAGGTGAACTTCTCACTCTAAGGAGCCTAGGATTAGCACTAAAGTCTCGTGACTCAAGAAGTATCTTGAAGGATGACCTCTAACCTCTTGAGCCCAAAGACCAGAGCTGGGTCCGGGATTTCTCATCTATTTCTACCTCAATTATTTTATGATCAAATTTTAATGTCATTAATTCGCTCTCTCTCCACACTATGCAGTTTGATTAAAAGGCGCATTTATTCACATCTTGAAAGCGATAAATGATCAAATAGATAATAAAAGCAATAGATTACAATAATACAAGGAGCGGAATACAACTCCCTTTCGTAAATGTGCGGATCATGCATAAATCGGGGCATTGCTTATTTTGAGGACTTTGGTCCTCGCATGCATCATTATTAAAATTGGAGATTTTTGTTTGTGATGATCTTTATTGGATAAAAATAGGGCATTGGGCCCTTGCTTTTGTGTAAACTTCATTTTATTAAATATAAAAACATTGAGTCATTTTTATTCATCAACGGGATATGAAAGGAGTACATCCATATACACAAGATAATCAATGAAAGAAATAAATGAAGAGGATTAGGAAACTAAACCGGACGAAATCCTCCCAATATGGTAGATAGTCGCTCAAGCTCAGGATAGTCCAGGAGGATCAATATACACTCATAAAAAGTTAAAAGATGTTAATATACATAAAATTAACATATAAGGAGTCAAAGAAACTTGAGAAAGATGGAAGATGATTTAAAAAGAGGGAGACAGAGCCCACTGACGGCCTTCCTTAGCTGACCGACGGGCGTCGGTTAAGGTAACCGACATGTCCGTTTGTCACTCAAGGAGGGGCGTCTGTAGGTGGGTGACCGACGGGCGTCGGTGATAAAGATGACCCGTCGGTCACCACTGTCTCCGAAAAAACAGAACGGAAAAAAGGATCTTTTCAAAGTCAAAAAATTGATTTTATCCAAAAGGGAGATAAGAGAATCAAGATAAAAGGAAAAATAATGACAGATATCAAAAAGACCACTAAATGAAATAAATATGAGATGAAATGAAGGAAGAATCCGAAATATTTACCCTCAGATAATAGCTTCGGGTGAGATTCTTGTGTTGGTTAGAGCCCCGCGCGTTCCATGAGAAGCAAAGATGAAAGATTAAAGAGAGAAAATGAGATATTTCTTCTTCAATCCCTCAGAAAATCGATTTTGGAGTCAAAATCTAAAGAAAACTAATTAGCTTTTAGTTCCTTTTGATTGATTTGATCCTTGATTCAATATATTTCCTTAGAAAATGTGTTTTGTTGGAAGAGAGAGAAAATTTGCTTGAAATTGGGCACAGTTTCTTCTTTTGAAAAATTTTCCAACCCTTTTCAAATGAAAATCCGGAGCTTTTATAGCCAGAGACGACCGACGGGCGTCGGTGTATGGGGGTGGGCGTCGGAAGAATCCTTCTGACACAAGGATTCGTCCGACGGCCCTGCCACATCCACCGACGGGCGTCGGAAGAGTTGCGTGCTCCGGGAAACCAGGCGGCATTCTGACAGGGGCGGTGATTTTTCGACGGGCATCGAAAAATGCCACAAGCCATCGGTGACTCGAAGCGACGGGCCGGCTTCACAGATGGGTTGGCCGTCTGTGGAGGACAAAAAGCCTTTTGACTCGAAAAAAACCTCTGTTTTCTCCCCCTCTGCCCAGGAATTGTAAAAAGACCTCATTTCTCATGGAACGCGGGACTAAAACCTCCAAATCCAGCCCCTCATACAGGCTCGGACATTGATTTCATCATAGGGTAACCTCTGATCCGGACCGTTCCGGGACACGGTGCTTACAGTTGCCCCCAATTTTGGGGAAACTAGTGCACAAGCGCCTAGATAAGCCAAAACTCAGAGAAAGGTCGGAAAGGAAGCGTACCTGCGACGGCTTTTCACCCTCCGTGCCTTCTGCCGGGTGGACCTTGTCTCGATCCGCTCGGCGATGCGAAGATATTTCCATCGGCCTTATCTCGACCGGTAGGTATTCAGTGAGATGCAGCTTTCTCTGGCGGCAACCTCGATCTAGTGAAGTGTGGTATGCTTTGGCTACGACTTCGATCTGGTGAGATGCAGCGTGCTTTGGCTACGACCTCGATCTGGTGAGATACAGCATGCTCTGGCTACAGTCTCGATCTGGTGAAGCGCGGTATGCTTTGACCACGGCTTCGATCTGGTGAGATGCAGCATGCTTTGGCTACGACCTCGATCTGGTGAGATGCAGCATGCTCTGGCTACAGTCTCGATCTGGTGAAGCGCGGTATGCTTTGACCACAGCTTTGATCCGGTGAGATGCAGCATGCTTTGGCTACGACCTCGATTTGGTGAGATGCAGCATGCTCTGGCTACAGTCTCGATCTGGTGAAGCGCGGTATGCTTTGACCACAGCTTCGATCTGGTGAGATGCAGCATGCTTTGGCTACGACCTCGATCCGGTGAGATGCAACATGCTCTGGCTACAGTCTCGATCTGGTGAAGTGCGGTATGCTTTGACCACAGCTTCGATTTGTGAGATGCAGCATGCTTTGGCTACGATCTCGATCTGGTGAGATGAGGAAACCTCACCGGGTTCCTTGTTCCAAAAGAGATCCTTTTAATCGATATCTATGTTCGGACCGGTATTCCTCTGTACCTGTATCATAAAAGATTTTGTTAGTTCACGTTTGAGTGGTCATCTTTTGACCTGTTTATTGATGGCATGATCTTGCTTTATTGGCTATGCCATGTTTCATCTTTTATTCATTTTTTCTTACTGAGCTGTTATCGATTATCATTTTTTGTTGTTTGTTTTTTTATCGTTATATTGTCATTTTTATAGACATATAAGTAAATATGAGAACATACACTTTCTGTGATGTGATTAAGCAATTAACAATCGAATGATCATGCAATAATGAAGCAAATGTTTTCCACTAGAAATGTCATTTTTGTACGGTGCATATACAAAATATAAAAGATACAAAAGATAGAAAAATAACTCCCTGAAGATCAGAGAGGTGTGTAGTCTGAGGGCTCATCGGGATCCTCGTCATCTGATATATGCACGGTCCCTGGCGGAGGTGGAGGTGGACGTGCCGGAGGTGGTGGCGGAGCTGTGGAGGGTCCTGCCTCGTGATCATGGGCCCGCCTGAAATGGATCTGAGCATAGCTATCCAAAAAGGGCTGGGTGCAGGTGCTCATAAACCCTAAGGTCTCAGAAACCTTGTCTCCCAGCTTCCTGAAGGCTTGGCTCAACTGGATGGTCTGTTTGCTGGCGGCCTTTCTCCTCCGCTCCAGGCTCTGCTCCGTCTGCTCCCTAAACTCCCTCATGGTCTGAGAAAGAGGGGGGAGAATCCCCTCCAACGCCTGGACGCGGGATCCCAGAGAGTCAAGTGACTCATCAATCATCTGTAGGGTCATATCGACCCTCTGAGATGCCTGGTCCTGTGACGTCCCCAAATCATGAGAGAGCTGCTGCCTCAACTCCCTCTGACCCTGAGCAATCTGCTCAATCAGCCTCATCTGCTCTCCTCTGAAAGCCTCCAGGACCCGAGCCTGCTCATCCCTAAAGGCATCCATGGCCCGAGTCTGCTCTCGAGTCGTGTGCTCGATGTAGCCGGCCTGCTCTCGAGCTAAACGCTCCACCGACTGGGACTGCTCCAAAATGGCAGCCTGCTGGCGATCTAACCTCTCGTGGATAGCCCTGTCTCTCTCATCCTATCGCCGCTCCAAGGCTGTGAACATGGAGGTGAGGAGCTGAGAGAAGTCCGGCTGCACAGGCTGCTGCGGTGCTGGCTCTGGTGGTGGTGCCGAGGAGGTGGATGCCCCTGGGTCGCCTCGGGAGTATGGATGGTATCTCTCGGAGGGCCCATGGATAGACCTCTGTACCCTGGCGCTCGGTGATGGGACTGGAGTCGGTGCTCTGGATGCCGATGAAGCAGCAAAGAGGTCGTCCATCATGATCTCAAAGTCAAAGTCTGAGGGGGTCCTAGGTGGCTCCTGCTGCTGTGGTGGAGGCACCGTCTGCGGTTGAGGAGGCTGAGGCACCGGCTGAGGCTGGGGCCCTGGCTGTGGCTGGGGCTGTGGCTGAGGCTCGGGCTGAGGCTCGGGCTGTAGAGGCTGCTCCTCCGGGTGCTCCGGGTGATCAGGATCTGCACCCAAGGGTGGAAGTGAGAACAGCTGCCGGGTCTCATGAATAGTCAATACCCTGTAGGCCTCCGCCTGGCCTAGAATCTGGGAGATCATCCCCATCTGAACTGCCGCTGCGGCGTCTACATGGATCCCTTCCGGCAAGGGTCCTCTCAACCTCTCGGGGTTAACCCCCAATCTCAAAAGCAAACGGGTGATGACTCCTCCTACCATCACCACCGGCGTTATCCCTCTGCTGACTCTAGTCAGGTTGGCCAAGATCTCGTGGCTAATGTTGAGACGCTGGCCTGCCACCATAGCCTAGAGGCTCCAGATCTTGGCCGCGTTAAGCGACCCTGGATTACCAGTTCGACCGAGGTACGAACTGGAAAGCACTCTGTGCAAGTACCGGAGTGCCTGAGACACCAGTACGGTGCTCTTCGCTGTATCGTGATCGTACAGCACTCCTGGTATGGCAATGGCCGCCCAATGGGCGCGTCTCACCGCTCGCCGCGGGATCTCAACCCCCTCCTCTCTGGGGAGCCCCATGGCCTGAGCAAACCTCTGCTTGGTGATGCTGAAGTGGTCGCCGTCGAACCAAAACTGAATCACCCCTGGATCGGTATCTGCATTCTAAAAGCCGGCATAGCGGAGAGTGGCCAAGACCTGGCGGGTAGCCTCTGGAAAAGTCTGGAAGGAGGGCTCAAGGAACTCCGTCCAACCAGCGCCCTCGGCAAGTAGATCAAACTCTGGGGCCAACCCAAGGGCCTCTAGAAATGGGCGAGATACAAAATGGCTGGCCCGAAACTCTACCTGAGCCAACGCTCTATACCTCTTAGCTGACTCATCATCCATCCAATCCGGAGCTACAAGCTCGGGCTGGGCCTGCGGCTCTCTACGTCTAGGAGGCATCCTGCAAAAGGGAAGAGATTAAACATCGAAAATTTGGCAAAACAACTATTTTTAAACTTATTTTCAAAGCGAAGGCCAATTTGGGCCTCACCGGGGCAATAGCAGCCCAAAACAAGATAAAAAATTGATAAGGATACAAAAACAATGAAAAGATCAAACATCCAATCTAAGGAAGTATCTTAAAGTGGCTCGCACGTATCATGGCAAAAGCAAACATACAACTAGCGTGAAAACAATTAACGTGAATAAGAATGGGCCTTCTAGGTCCCAGGGTATGCATCATACAAGAAAAAAAAATTCAATTCTTGAGTAAATGATAAAAATTTGGGCAGCATCCCGGCAGGGGTATGCCCAACCTCCTGCACGAAAAGGCAAAAAGATAGGCCTCAGGCCTCAACAATAATATACGCATGTAAATGGGGTGCACCCCGGCAAGAGTGTGCCCCCAATAACACAAAATAATAGCCTCAGGCCGCAAAAGCAGTATATACAGATAATGGTGCGCTAAAGAGACGCAGTTCTAAAGCACCAAAACTATAGAAATATTCTATTTTTATATGATCATGCAAAATTCTATTTCTGTGTGATCATGCAAAATTCTATTTCTATGTGATCATGCAAAAATTCTATTTCTATGTGATCATGCAAAAATCAGGTTTAATTGCACTAAAAAAAAATGGGCAGCATCCCCCCTAAATTCCTAAAGCATTTAGAATTTTCTAAAGTTGAGAGGAAAAGAAATAAATTAATGAATTAAATAAAACTCAAAAGAAAGTAATTTTTTACTTACTTGTAGTCGCGGGAAGTGTAGAAACTGGAGAAAATATGAATATCAAAGCGCCCGGTGAGTAGAAAATGCGAAAATATGAAGAAATCGCGAAAAAAATATGAAGAAATGCTTGAAAAAACGCTAAAAAATGCTAAGAAACCGTTTGAGAGAGGAAGAAGAAAGGGACAACAGCGTTTGCACCGTCTGTCACTCGCCCTTATATAGAATTTCGTGACCGACAGGCAGGGCGTCTGTACAAGCGACCGACGGGCTAGCCGTCTGTAATGCAATAAATGCGAGTTAATACACGTGATGAATGCAATGCTGACGTATGCGTCTGCTAGGTGGACTTCCTTCCGACGGGCAGGCCATCTCTCTGGAGAGACGGGTAGGCCGTCAGTGACGCTTTCCTATAAAAACTTACAAAATTTTACTTCTCTTATGTCTCTTCATTTTCCAACATCTTGAGTCTTTCATCCTTCTCAAAATGTCTTCTCCTCTTACCCAAAGGATGCACCGTATCTTAGATGACAAACACACTTGGGGAGAGGGCGCCCTTCCTTCTTTGTCTGGGCTGAAATATCTGTGCCGGGTGAAAATCGACCAGAACCTCCTCCTGGCGGCGACCCACTTCTGGATCTCTCGGTTTCACGTTTTCCAGTTCACCTATCAGGAACTGTGCCCTTTGCCTGAGGAGTTAGATTCCATTCTGGGAGCACGATTCCCTCCTAGCGCTCTGCCTTGCGTCCCCCGCTGCGGCTTATTTCAGACCCGGGATGTAGCCATAGCTCTTGGCATACCTTCTTCTGAGGCCATCCGGCTGATTCCTCCGGGCTCTTCCTTTTCCTTGGGGCCACTGATCGAGGCTCTGGATCAGTTCACTGACATCCCCACATATCGGGTAAGCATCACATTCTTATTCTGCATGGTGAACTTCCTTACTGTTTTCCCGGGAGGTTTGACAGGTGACTCTCATCTGTTCGGAATCTTGAGCGACTTTCATTTGGGACTGTCACCCTTACCACTTGTCCTGGCTGAAACCATCCTGGGTTTGGATGCTGTGAGCTCTGGGTCCGCTACAACCTTTACCGGCAGCCCCTTATTGCTCCAGGTATGTCATTATTTTAAAGGTAGTGCGTCCCTTATGGATTTTCACACTAGCTTTTCTTAGCGGGAGGTGCGTCCTTTCGGATTTTCACACAACCCTGCGCCTTATTTTTGCCTGAAGTAAACCCTACTTACTCCAGCGGCTTTTTTCTCTCTTTTTTTTTTTCTTTTTTTTTTATTATTATTATTATTTTTTTCTTTTTTTTTTCAGATCTGGTTGCAAGAAAAACTGAAGATGCTGTCTGAACCACCCCCTCGCGTTACTCCCCAGTACTTGCCGAGCCATTTCTTGCCTCGTCGACGACTGTATGGGTGTGTCACTGCTGGTGAAGGCATTACCAGGTTTGGCGAGCTGTCAGATGACGATATCAGTTTTACATCTGCTTGGCTCCCACTATCTCATGTGGTCATCGATGGGCCATCGGGCTGTGTTCCCCTCTGCGGCCTCCGTCAGGCCACCTTCTGCATCACCTCCCAATGCACACGGCAGCTCGGAACGACCCAGGATGTAGTGAGGGTTCCCCTGTCTTTCCGGGGTGGAGCTCTCTTGGCCGCATTTGCCTCTCGGTATCACGAGCTGTGGGGTAGACTACCCATGAAGACTGTTATCCTGAGGTTTGGCAATCATTCTGCGTCTTCGACTAATGAGTATAAGAAGTGGATCCTTAGTCCAACGTCTGATAACAGGACTCGAGGGCTCAAACATTTGATCGGCGAGAGCAGCAGTAGGACTTAGCTTAGCCTATATATGTATTTCTTTTGGTGCTAGATTTCTTTTTAATGCAGAACTAGGGAATGACAAAAATGAGAAAATAATATTCATCCTGTTTCAGGAATTTGCGTACATTTTTATATAATTTCAGCATACATGATCAGTTTTGGCATTTACTCAGCTGCTTATGCGCTGTCAATACATGAAACCAAATTTTAACAGCATCAACTCTTGTTACCAATCGGCCCTCTCGGGTTTTCACGATCGGACATTTTCTCTCATGCCTCTAATTTTTGCACAGGATGCCTTTTTTCGGTTTTCACCCTGTCGAGGCACCCAATTTTAGCATAGCCGCCTTTTTTCGGTTTTCGACTTGCAGGGCATTTTATTCTCTTCTTTTTATTTTGGTCTTTAGCCGTGGAACCTTTTGAGTCTGTCGACATTGATCGGCTCTTTGAATTCGTTCCAATCGCTGTCCGACAAGATCGCAGCTCCTTTGGACAGTAGCTTCTTAAGGATATACGACCCTTCCCAGGTAGGTCTGAATTTTCCCCTGATGTCTGGTATCCCTGGCCTCATCTGTTTGAACACCAAGTTCCCTTCTTTCAGCGGATGCTTCCTCACTTTCTTCCCAAAAGTCCTTGCCAATCTCTTCTGGTAAATCTGATTATGATAATATGCTTTCAGCCTACCCTCATCCAGTAAGTTCAAGTGCTGTAACCTCTGCTGCGCCCATTCGGCTTCCGGGATTTGGGCCTCCATGACCACCCTTAGTGATTTAAGTTATATCTCTACTGGCAATACTGCTTCTGTTCCGTATACCAGGGAAAATGGTGTAGCGCCTGTAGATGCCCTTACCGTCGTTCTGTATCCCCACAGGGCAAAGGGTAACTTTTCAGCCCAGTCCTTGTAGGTTTGGACCATCTTGGACAGGATCTTCTTCACATTCTTATTTGCGGCCTCTACTGCTCCATTCGCTTGCGGTCGGTAGGGAGAGGATTTATGATGCTCGACACCATACTTCTCAAGAAGCTTTCTGGTTTCTCCCATGAATTGCACCCCATTATCAGACACTATGTGATGAGGGAGGCCATATCTGCAAATCAAATTCCTCTCTATGAACTTGGCCATGTCCCTTGCGTCAATTTTCTTGAAGGATTCTGCCTCGACCCATTTGGTGAAATAGTCGATCGCGACTATGATGTATCTGTGCCCATTGGACGCCGTAGGGCGAATCTCTCCAATGATATCTATCCCCCAACCAGCAAACGGCCAAGGTGATGTCAGGTTATGTAGTTCTAATACCGGCAGGTGTCTCAGGTCTGTGTACTGTTGGCACAACTGACATTGTTTGACATACTTTGAGTAATCACTGTCTATTGTAAGCCAATAAAAGCCTTGTCTCATGATCTTCTTGGCCAAGGTCAAACCATTCATGTGGGCCCCACAGACACCGGCATGGGTTTCCTCCATTATCTTGCGGGCTTCTCCTTCACTCAAGCACCTGAGCTGAATCCCGTCCGACCGCCTTTTGTACAACACCCCTTCTAAAGATATGAACTGAGTAGATAACTTACGTATCATCCTCTGGTCTTTTTCAGTGGCTTCTTCTGGAAATTTATTATTTTCCAAGTAATTCATGATATCAAAGTACCATGGCTTCCCATCTGACGCCTCTACTTCCATTACAGGCTCGGTTTCAAAACTAGGCTTATCAGAGCTCAAAATCAGCACCGGCTTCATGGCCACTCCTTCAGGGTTATCCCACATTGACACTAGGGTTCCCAACACATCAGCCAGACGGTTCTCATCTCTGGGCACAAAGTGGAAAGTGCAAGTCTCAAACCGCCCACACATCTCTTTCAGATATTAAACATAGGGGACCAATCGTTCTTCTTTTACAGCCCACTCACCTCGGATCTGGTTTATTACCAAGGATGAGTCACCAAAGACTTCTATGTTCCTTGCCCCCAATGCAGCTAAAGCTTCTAACCCGAAGGTGCACGCTTCGTATTCAGCTTCATTATTGGTTGCTTTGTATCTCAGCTTCTTAGCAAGAGGAGGTTGTTCATTATCTGGGGTTGTCAAGATGATTCCGACTCCGGCTCCCCTGTTATTCACTGCCCTGTCAAAGTGCAACTGCCATCCCTGAACATAAATCGTGCCTATGCTCTCGTCAGGAAAGGTAAACTCGGGGGTGTCTCCTTGGATAGGATGTTCAGCAAGAAATTCGGCTATGGCTCGCCCCTTAATAGTCTTGCGGGTGATGTATTTCACATCAAACTCTTGTAGCAAGAGCAACCATCTCCCCATCTTTCCAAGCAAAGACGGTGCCTCCTGCAAATATCTTAACGGATTTTGTTTGGCCACTGCCTGAACTTTGTATGAGTGGAAGTAATGTCTCAGCTTCTTTGATGCCCAAATCACTACGCGGCAGATCTTCTCTACTTCAGCATATTTTATTTCATAAGCCAGGAACTTCTTGCTGAGGTAATAAATTGCAAACTCCACCCCAAATTCATCCTCTTGAGCCATCATGGCGCCCACTGAACCGTCCTCTACTGCCAGGAACAGAATAAGCGGTTTGACCGGTTGCGGAGGCCTCAGCACTGGCGGGTTCAATAGATATTCCCTGATATTATCAAAGGCTCTTTGGCAGTCTTCGTTCCAGACTACAGGCTGATTCCTTCTAAGCAGCTTAAAAATAGGCTCGCATATCGAAGTGAGCTTGGCAAAAAACCGGCTGACATATTGCAGCTTGCCTAGGAAACTCCTTACATCCTTCTCTTTTTGTGGCACAGGCATCTCTCTGATGGCTTTCACCTTGTCTGGGTCAATTTCTATTCGCCTCTGGCTGACGACATGCCCCAACAGCTTTCTTGAAGTTACTCCGAAAATGCACTTCTTGGGGTTAAGTCGCAGATTATACTTATCGATCCTGGTGAAGAACTTCTCTAGAGCTTCAAAGTGTCCCTCTCGGGTGGCTGATTTGACCATCATGTCATCGACATACACCTCCACTTCTTTATGAATCAGGTCACTTAAGATCTTAGTCGCCATTCTCTGATATGTGGCCCCTGCATTCTTCAGGCCGAAAGGCATGACCCGATAGGCATAGGTCCCCCACTCTGTGATAAAGGCAGTTTTAACCCGATCAGCTATCTTGTTCAGGATCTGGTTGTAGCCCACATAACCATCTCCAAAGCTGTACATCGCGCAATTGGCGGCACTGTCTATCAATACATCGATATGGGGTAGTGGAAAATCATCTTTAGGGCATGCTTTGTTAAGATCTCGATAATCCACACGTACCCTGACCTTTCCGTTCTTCTTTGCTACAGGGACCACATTCGCCAGCCATGTAGGATACTGGACCTCCACGAGGAACTTGGCTTCAATCTGCTGTCGAATTTCCTCCTTAACCTTGTCAGCCCATTTTGGCCTTAGCCTTCTCAACTTCTGCTTCACAGGTTTGCAATCTGGGTAAGTTGGGATGGCATGCTCCGCCACGTCTCGGTCAATTCCCGGCATGTCCTCGTAGGTCCAGGCAAAGACTTTTTCATGTTTTCTTATTATTCTCTCAAAATTTTTTCTCTCCTCAGTAGTTATGCTTGATGCTATTAGAATTTCTCTCGGGTTTTCCGAGGTTCCAAGATTGAAAGGCGTTGTGCCAGTGGAGTCAATGTCAAAAATTGATGGAATATGATCATGTTCATGCATGTTGAAATCATTAGAAACATCGCACAAATAAGTGAAATTGTTTATCTTATTAATAATATTATCGTTATCATTTACATCATAAAAGAGTTCAGGAATAAAAAGACAATCTAGGCTAGAGTCTTCTTCCGCCACTCCCGAGGTTGATGCTGTTGTAGCTCGCTCACTGGCTTCCTGATTTCGCAGAGGCCCCTCAGGCTCGTCGGGGGAAATCCTCAAATCTCCCATTTTTAGATCTAATTCTGCTATCTTCTCCTTCCCTTTCAACCTGGCAGCTACCATCTTTTCAGTAACGACCTCCTCAAGCTCGCATTTGTCCCAAGTGATACCCTGGGTCATAACTTCTTCATCCCAAAAGTCTTTAACAGTCTTGACGAACCCGATTTTCCAATCAAAAGCATCATTAAAGATCTCGAAGCCAGGGACAATCTTCCCCTCTACCCATTGCGGCTCATCTTCACCAGTATACGCACAAACTGAGGATGCCGGTACGAAGCTCTCTATTATGTGGGGGATCTTGTCTGCCACCCTCCTCTTGCAGAAGCCACCTCTATACCCCAGGCCTTTCCGGTTCTTCTGGCCTCGAGTGGTGATTGCGGTCTGCAATCCCTGGGAGTTTCTGCCCAATCTAGCCCCGGGAAGATAATGCATCTTCTTCATCATATTAACCACAGCTGGGCTATCCACTGACCCGTACTCTTCCCTTATCATAGACACGTGGAAACCGCTGAATGGCTGATTGGCAATTTCCAACGCTGAGACCTGGTTTTCCCTGGCTGCTTTGATAGTCACCACCTCCCCTTCGTGTGGGAATTTTATCATCTGATGCAGTGTGGATGGCACTCCCCCTAATTTATGGAACCAGGGTCTCCCCAGTAAAGCTGAGAAATTAGCAGGTATGGGCAAAACTACAAATTTAACCTCCACTTCAATAGGTCCTGTCTTGACCAAAGTCTTAAAGGTTCCTGAAGCTTGACTCCTCGAGTTATCGTAGGCTGTGATAGTCAGATCTAATCCGCTGAGCATATCCTCGTTTAAACCAAAAGCTTGCAAAGCTACCAAAGGGCACACATTGATAGAAGACCCGTCGTCGACCATAACGCAAGCAGTGTGCTTATCGTTAATCTGCGCTTTAATGTACAAGGGTCGGTTGTGGTTGCGGCCTTCAGCAGGTAGGTCGGCGTCAGAAAAGACCAATCTCTCCTCGGATCCTCCCTTAATTAAACCCAAAAGTTCAGATGGGGAAATAGTGGTGGTGACTGTGGCCTCAACCAAAGCTTCTACTACCTTCTGCCTATGAGAGGGGGATTGCCTCAACAGATCCCATATGGATATTTGAGCCGCAGTCTTCTTCAACTGTCTGACAATGTGATTCTCCTCTGGCTCTTTCTCTGCTGATCACTGTACCAGCTCAGGCAGCTTCGTAATCTCGGGGATCACCCTTCCACTCCTCGTTACAGCCTTTATCTTTCCTTCGTCTCCATCGGAGCCCCACAAATCAAGGTTCATCCCTTCTTCATCCTCGGCTTCTCCACCGCTTTCACTGCTAGACCAGCAATCAAGGGTTGCCACAATTGCTTTCTCCTTTCTATCCTCGGAAATACCAGCAGCGGACTTCTCACTCCCGTACAGATCTTGTAGCACATACCACTCTGGCAGGTTAGATTGGATCATAAACACGGGTGGTGGTGCGGCATTATAACCGGGCTTCTTCTCAGTTTCTCTCTTCTCAGGGTCAGAGATCTGCTTGCTATCAATCAAGTCTTGGATAGAGTGCCGGAGCGCTTTGCATTTATCAGTGATATGGACTGAGTGCTGGTGGAATGCACAGAATTCGTTATCTTTATGTCCTGGTTTCCCTTGTGTTAAAGCTGGCCTAGGGGCCAGAGGGTGCAATTTTCCCTCCTTCATCAACCTCCTCAGGACCCAGGATAATGGTCTTCCCAAGTTCGAAAACTTTCTCTGGGTGGCTACCTCAGTAGCAGATATTTCACCCATTCTTCTAGTGCTGTTACTGGGACCCGCCGGCCTGCTGGTTCCTTGACCGGGGTTAGCCCTTTTGGCGAAATTGTCATTGTTAGCTTTTCGGGTTAAGAACTCTCCCTCTGCTTCGATGGCTATATCTTTGAGAGACTCCCAGTCCTTCAACCCCTTCATCCTCAATCCCTCTTTTAAGTATGGGCTTGCGTTCTTAATGAATAGACGAATCTGATCCTGGGTGTCAGGCTTTCGGCGCATCTCCATTACTTGGTTCCGCCATCGGGTAAGATAATCATGGAAAGATTCCCCGTTCTTCTGCTGAAGTAGCTCAAGATCTTTCAGAGTCACCTCCATTCTGGTATTACAGTCATACTGCTTCAGAAACTCCTCAGTGAGCAGATCCCAATCTTCTTTAGTGCGGTGGTCCAGGCCATGATACCAGTTTATGGCATGAGAGGTCAGACTCAGACAAAAGTATTCCACTTTCTGCTTCTTGGACAATGTGGTCCCCTTCATGACCAGAGAATATTGCTTCACATGTGCGGTGGGGTCAGAAGTACCATCAAACTTCGGCACATCCGGCATTTTGAAGTTATAAGGGATCGGGTCCTCTCCGTCCAACTCCCTATCCTCCGGATTCATCCCATGAGCTCTGCCTATCATACGAGCCATAGCCTCGAACCTCTCTTCCATCTTCTTTAAAATAAAGTCATCGGTTTGAGGCACCTTCCCCTTCTCAGATGCCATGCTCATCCTATCATCTTCGATATCATCATCAATTCTCAACACTGGCCTTCTTCTCAGCTCTCCCGAGGCCACTGACCTTAACTCTGCTGGCGGCGGCCTAACGGGCTCTTCTCGCCTCTCAACCCTTTCTTCCTCAAGCTCATTCTGTCTCACTGGAGGAGGAGGAGGATTCTGTGGAGCGTTCTGCTGAGCGTAGGCGGTCAACATATTCATCATCCTTCCCTCGAATTCCTCAAAACGGCGGCCCACTTCTTCCGCGATCATGGCCCTGGTGGCATCTTCCCCCCTAGGCGAGTTTGCCATCTGAGATACTCTACCACTGATTTCTGATAAAATTTCTGGTAGGCCTCTCTTTCTGACAGCTCGGGAATAAGAACTCGGATCAGTCGCCCGGTTGGTGATCTAGTCCACCTCGGCAGATCTATGATGGCTGTAGGGACAAAAGTTAGAATGATGCATGGAATGCAGGTATAATGTATGATCGTGATATGCAACACTTACAGAGCACATGCAAGCAAGTAGGTCCTTCCACCCTTATTTCTCCCACACATGTGGTCGTGCAGTCTCTTTCCTAGGTGGGATTGGCCCAAGGGTCAACGAGGGACCCGATGGACGCATATGGTGCGCGGCGGAAAACCGGCAGCATAACACTCCTATGCTAATGTACAAGCGGATGGACAATGATCGTCACGTATTTGGACGTTCCATAAATTTTGACATGGCCCTACCGGGGCATGATAGCCTTTGTCTAGGTTACCAAGCGAGACATTTGGACTCACCCAATACATGAGGATCCATACAGCAAGCATGAAATTAAGGTTCATTTCACCTGTGGAAAGTAACTACAGCCATTATATGAGCTTTGGTCAAGGGAGATGTTTCTTCAAGGCTACCCAAGCATGATCCCTGCCGACGGGTCTAGCTCATCACGAGCATAACAACCGATCGGGTCACCATTTTGATATACTATTAAGGTACGTGGCTTGGGCTGGTGATTATCCTTAACACTTCCCCAAATTGAGTGAAAATGGGGTCGTGCTTTAGGAACGCACCGGGGCTAAAAGAGGGACCAAACTAGCGTATTCTAAGGCTCTAATGATATGCGAATGCAATTTTGAGAGAAAGTGAATTCATGAATTAAATTTTAATCATAAATGTTAAAAGAGGTATTTTCAAATCGAAACCTCGGACCATAAACGTCCCCAGTGGAGTCGCCACTGTGACGCGCGCCGGATCCCGATGCGCCACCCCTTCGGACCACCCGCACGTGGGCGATCGGGGCATTTGCGGGTCCGTTGACAGCTTGCGATGAATCGCAAGTGTGTCTATGTTGGGCAACAAGGAGGTATCATGGAGTCGCCACCCAATAGAACATTGGGAAAGTTTCTCTCGCCTCGGAGAGCCTAAGACTGCGCTTGGTATCCATTTTGGGCCAGCCAGAGGGATCAAGGAAGGTGACCTTCTCACCCTAAGGAGCCTAGGATTAGCGTTAAAGTCTCGTGACTCAAGAAGTATCTTGAAGGATGACCTCTAACCTCTTGAGCCCAAAGACCAGAGCTGGGTCCGGGATTTCTCATCTATTTCTACCTCAATTATTTTATGATCAAATTTTAATGTCATTAATTCGCTCTCTCTCCACACTATGCAGTTTGATTAAAAGGCACATTTATTCACATCTTGAAAGCGATAAATGATCAAATAGATAATAAAAGCAATAGATTACAATAATACAAGGAGCGGAATACAACTCCCTTTCGTAAATGTACGGATCATGCATAAATCGGGGCATTGCTTATTTTGAGGACTTTGGTCCTCGCATGCATCATTATTAAAATTGGAGATTTTTGTTTGTGATGATCTTTATTGGATAAAAATAGGGCATTGGACCCTTGCTTTTGTGTAAACTTCATTTTATTAAATATAAAAACATTGAGTCATTTTTATTCATCAACGGGATATGAAAGGAGTACATCCATATACACAAGATAATCAATGAAAGAAATAAACGAAGAGGATTAGGAAACTAAACCGGACGAAATCCTCCTAATATGGTAGATAGCCGCTCAAGCTCGTGATAGTCCAGGAGGATCAATATACACTCATAAAAAGTTAAAAGATGTTAATATACATAAAATTAACATATAAGGAGTCAAAGAAACTTGAGAAAGATGGAAGATGATTTAAAAAGAGGGAGACAGAGCCCACCGACGGCCTTCCTTAGCTGACCGACGGGCGTCGGTTAAGGTAACCGATATGTTCGTTTGTCACTCAAGGAGGGGCATCTGTAGGTGGGTGACCGACGGGCGTCGGTGATAAAGATGACCCGTCGGTCACCACTGTCTCAGAAAAAATAGAACGGAAAAAAGGATCTTTTCAAAGTCAAAAAATTGATTTTATCCAAAAGGGAGATAAGAGAATCAAGATAAAAGGAAAAATAATGATAGATATCAAAAAGACCACTAAATGAAATAAATATGAGATGAAATGAAGGAAGAATCCGGAATATTTACCCTCAGATAATAGCTTCGGGTGAGATTCTTGTGTTGGTTAGAGCCCCGCGCGTTCCACGAGAAGCAAAGATGAAAGATTAAAGAGAGAAAATGAGATATTTCTTCTTCAATCCCTCAGAAAATCGATTTTGGAGTCAAAATCTAAAGAAAACTAATTAGCTTTTAGTTCCTTTTGATTGATTTGATCCTTGATTCAATAGATTTACTTAGAAAATGTGTTTTGTTGGAAGAGAGAGAAAATTTGCTTGAAATTGGGCAGAGTTTCCTCTTTTGAAAATTTTTCCAACCCTTTTCAAATGAAAATCCAGAGCTTTTATAGCCAGAGATGACTGACGGGCGTCGGTGTATGGGGGCGGGCGTCGGAAGAATCCTTCTGACACAAGGATTCGTCCGACGGCCCTGCCATATCCACCGACGGGCGTCGGAAGAGTTGCGTGCTCCGGGAAACTAGGCGGCATTCTGACAGGGGCGGTGATTTTTCGACGGGCGTCGGAAAATGCCACAAGCCGTCGGTGACTCGAAGCGACGGGCCGGCTTCACAGACGGGCTGGCCGTCTTTGGAGGACAAAAAGCCTTTTAACTCGAAAAAAACCTCTGTTTTCTCCCCCTCTGCCAAGGAATTGTAAAAAGACCTCATTTCTCATGGAATGCGGGACTAAAACCTCCAAATCCAGCCCCTCATACAGGCTCGGACATTGATTTCATCATAGGATAACCTCTGATCCGGACCGTTTCGGGACACGGTGCTTACATGTGGTCTCTTTTAATTCTCATGAGTGATTTTGGATACGAGAATTTCTGATTTGCTTCAATGATATCTTAAGTTGGTTCCATTTCTTGAATTTGAGGAGTTTTTGATTATGGTGAATCCATTTTGTGATGGGTTTCAATTAGTTTAGTTGGAGAGCATTTTATTGTGCTGTTCATCTTCTTTTTTTCTGTGGGTCTTGATTTCTTTTTTTATACTCTTTAATTATTGCTCTGAGTTTGCTTTTTTTTGAGTTTATGTGCTTCTACATATTCTTAAAGTTCTTTGCATGCAATCTATGAACTAGTACCCAAACATGTCGGTGATACAGATTGAGGGAGTGAACACGAAGGAGGAGGTAGCATGGTACTGTGGTAAGCGGATGGCGTATATTTACAAAGCCAAGGTGAAGAAGAATGGTTCCCATTATCATTGCACTTCGGGAAAAGTTGCCAGGCCTTATGGTAACAGTGGTGTTGTTCGTGCCAAGTTCAAGTCTAACCTTCCTTCTAAATCTATTGTAATTGAAGGTTTTTTTTTTGGGTTCTGTTAAATTGGGTGTCCATTGTAGTTAATCTGATTGATTTTTGTGATTCTTTTTCTATTAACAAGGAGAAAGAGTTAGAGTCTTCATGTATCCCAACAACATTTAAGGTATTATTTTTTAAATTTATTGGCTTACAAGAATGATTTGCACTATGTTTTTCGAATGTTTGCATTTCTGATATATATGATTTGCACTATCTTTTACGAATGTTTACATTGCTGATATATGGGGTTCCGATTATGATAAGTTTTTAGTGTTGTATTTGTGAAAAACATGTCTTATTGCTTCTATGCAAAGTTGTTGCAAATTTTGAGCTTATTGAATAATTTCTCACTTTTTATATTAGTTTTTGTTATCTTATTTTGCTTGATATCAACTGCTAAATTTTGAGTATTGAACTTCCAAGATTGTTGCAATGCTTCTGAATTTTATAAGCATCTATTGATTTTTCCCTTTTCAGATTAAATCTATCTTACTTATAAACCTTCATAATTTCTACAAGCCATCATATGTTTATAACTAATCCTTTTTAATCTCTTCTTATTCTTTTGGCTGCAGTAATATGAATGTTGGTTTTTGTTATGATGGTGGATGGGAGACAAAACAGTCAGTATATGAGTTCATATAATAGTGAGTTGGAAAGTTCTGTATTGAGGAGTAATACTAGGTAGCTGCTTTGACTATGGTTACGGTTTAATTTGTTTTGATTTTGACAATGTGTTTTACCCAAAATTTGAGATCATTTCTTTTTGGCACATGCTGCTTTTTTAATTTTTTTATTATTTTATTTTCTAGAGTTGGAAAGGCAGAATTTGTACATACAGATATAGGTAGATGTAGATTATTTGATTGGATGTTACTATAGATTATGTTGTATTGAACTAAATATATTATATATGAGACTTAAAAGTCAAATTTTGCAGCCAAGGATCAAATATTATATCTTTTTTATATTACCACTGCTATGCTAATTTATAGCGGTAATTTCAAACAAGCAATATCATATTGATATAAATAGAATTTATGCCAATTAACATCATATAATGCATTGATATGGAAGGGGAGAAGCTACATTTTACTCTGTATTAGAATCAACAAGAAATTTTGTACATAAAATTCTGTATTAGGATAAGCTACAACTTTTCTGAGCAGGTGCATGTATTGGCTTGGTTTACTTCCGTTTAATTTGATGCTGGTTTGCTTCCGTTTAATGTGATGCCATGTTTTTAAGTAAAACTCTTATGATTTTGAGAGTACAAATATAACACTTATCATCATTTCGTTTCTATATTGTGATTATGATGCAATATACTTGTAACTTCCTATACAGAACGGTATGCAGTTATTTCAAGCTGGCTGCGCAAGGCATGAATGGCCTGCTATATAATCACATTTTTTTATCAGGTTTTAAAATTTTTATTAAGTATTCTTTGAATATAATTCTCTAAGTAACAGAATAGAATGTGATTATTTATATCTTCCTTTTTTTTCCTATTTAGATGCATAAATAGCTGTTGAGCCTGAATTATTGTTGTGGGTCATAAAATCAATAGGAATAGGCACAGTTAGCTGCAGGAATTGTATTCCTTATTTTATGATCTCATACTTTGAATTTTAGTTGGAAAAGTTTGGTTGGACTTTTTGTTTTTTCACCTTTTTTGATCCAGCAATCTAAAATTAAAGTTTCATAAGCTTCTTGAGGTGTGCTACCCTAGTTTGGGATTCTGATTGGGGTTGAGATGCTAAGAATTGTAAACTTATTCCCTTTAACAAGCTAATTTGACTTGCCATGTTGATCATACTTTTAAGTTGCAAAGTGAAGTATATCTTTATTGGTTATTGCAATTATATGTTATGAATTTCTAGATTTATAGTTGCGTATATTGAATACCATTTTTGTGTAGCTTTTGGAGAGCAAGATACAGTAGGCAAAGTCTAAGAAAGATACTCTGAAAGCACAGGTTGCCACACAATGAAATTGGAGTTTTTTTGTAATTTTTGTTATAGAATTTTGTATAACTCTTTACGCTTTGTAAATGAATATTTATATATGTATATTTTTGGCACAATTGTAATTGACATTTATCTATTTATGAAGTGATAAATTATAGATATTTTCTCGGTTATATTATCAAGAAGAAAATTTTCTTAAATTTCATTATGAATTTTTGGATTATTTTTATTTATAAGTAAAATTGACATTTAGCTATTCGGTTGCAATTTTGGATTATATTTATTTATAAGTAAAAAATTTGATTAAAATTTTACAATTTCTGATATTAAAAATAGCAACGGAATTTCTTTAACGTTGCTAAATTTAGCAACCGAATCCACTTTCTGTTGCTAAATTTAGCAACGGAATTTAAATTTCGTTGCTAAATCTGACCAATATGTGTTTCAATAAATTAATCAATATTACCAACGGAATTGATTTTTTCGTTGCTAAATTTAGCAACGGAATTTCATTTTCGTTGCTAAAAATTAGCAATAGCCGAATTAGCAACCAAAAGTTTCGTTGCTAATTTCCATTGCTATTTTTAATTAGCAACGAAAAATGTCAAATTTTCGTTATTATTTTTCGTTGCTAAATTGCAATTTTCTTGTAGTGCCAGAACCCCAATCAGACACCAATTTTAGCAACCCAAAAAGCAGGTTCATCCTTTCTAACTGACTGTCAGGAGCCCTAGTCCACTTAGATGAATCTATAATGGCTGCAAGACTCAAACTGTTAAAATAATGCATGAATTACATATACAATGCATGATCGTGTATTATGCGACATTCATAACCACATACAAGCAAGTAGATCCTTTCAACCTTTATGACTCCCATATAAGAGGTAGCGCAGTTTTTTTCCTAGGTGGGCTTGATCCATAGGTTAACGGGGAACCCAATGGACACATATAGTGCACGATGGAAAACTGATAGCATAACATCTCATAATTAATGCGCATACATATGAATTTTGGCCTTTATGTATTTAAACACCTCAACCACATTAAGATGGGTCTAGCGAGGCATGAAAGCCTTTGATAAAAGACCATTTAATTTGGTTGATTTTGTTTAATATATAATGGATCACATAGCAAGCACGATATTACGGTACATATCACCTAGGGGAAGTATTTATTGCTATTACATGAGCTTTTGTCAAAGGTGATGATACTTTAGGGCAACTCAAGCATGGTCCCTGCCAATGGGTTTAGCTCATCACGAGCATGACGACCGATCGGGTCTCCATTTGATATTCCAAGAGGTATTAGGCTTGAGCTGGTGATTATCCTTAACACTTTCCTATATTGAGTGAACGTAGGGTCACAGTTTGGGAACGTACTGGGGTAAAAATAGGGACCAAACTAGCGTAGATCTACGGCTATAGTTTGGATGCAATGCAATTTTAAAAAGGATAGAATTTTAATTTCAAAAGCTCAATTATATTTACTAACCAAGACACTTTCGAAGCAAAGTCTCAAAATCCGCAGCGGAGTCGCCACTATGACGCATCGGAACCCGCTTATGTGTTTCTCGGAGGGCCCGCTTTTATGGTTCGAGAGGGGTTCGCATTTAGATCTTGGGTAACATGAGAAATTTTAGAATCCCTTCCCAATAGAACATTAGAGAAGTTCATCTATTCCCATGAAACCTTTAGGCACCTTTTGAGGTATTTTGGAGTCGCCACCCAATTTACGAGAAATTGGAAAAGTTCATCTAACATCGGAGGTCTAAATTAGAGAGTGGTTCAGAACTTCACTCTTATTAATGCCTTGGTTAAATTATAAGTTAGCTTTTAACAGTTAATTTTCCATCCCTTTTCTCATACGTTATGCAATTAATTTAAGTGCACATTCAAGCAACGAAGAAAGCGGTAAAAAGCAACAAATAAAATAAAAAATTAATTATAAAAATAAACTAAAAGATAAAATTGGGACAAAGATACAATCCCCCAAAATTTAAATTAAAAATAAATAAATAAATGACAAAATCAAATAAATAAACAAGTATACATAAATCGGTATATTTATTTGGAGTAGGAACGTTGGTTCCTTCATGCACACTTAAAAAATAGAGAATTATTTTTAGGTATTTATTGAGAAAATCGGGATTAATGATTCCATTTTATGAAAATTAATTCTCCTTTTGAAAGTGACATTTTATTGGTTGAAACTAAAATATTGGTCCTATTTTATTAGAAAAACCCAATTTATTAATAAAAAATATTTTTTTGATTTTTAATTAAACGTGGATAAAGTAAGTAATTTTATTACTAATTACATGACAAAATAAATAAACAAGTAAAGTAAAGAAAAATAATACAAATACCAAAAATGATAAATCAACTAAAATAAATTCCCTGCATCTCCTCCTTCGTTTGCATGGGCGCTCAAATAAGGAAAAATAAAGATTTGAAACAAAAAATAAGCACAAATAAAATTAATGTTAGTAATTAAATCAATTAAACACATAAAACAATAAATAAAAAATTAAAATAAATAAAAAATACATTATGAATGATAAATAAATTAAATGTCATAATGAAACAAATAAATTAATAAATTAACACAAATAAAAACATAAATTATGATAATAATAATAATAATAATAATAATAATAATAACAACAACAACAACAACAACAACAACAACAACAACTAAATAAATAACAAAAGAAAAGATAAAAAAAAAAGTAAATGAAAAAAGAATAAAAAACATGAAACAAAAAAAAAGTTAAAACTATGACGAACATCACATAAAATAAATAAAAATAAAATAAATTTAAAGATCTACATTTTAATTAAATGATTATAAACAAGAAAAAAAAAAAGCAATACAATAAATAAATAAATACATAAATAAATAAATAAAAATATGAGATCGAGCCCATGACATTTACCCTCGGAATTTGGATTTAATGAAGGAAAGAAAATTGTGGATTTCCTTGTCTTGATTAGAAAAATGATATTAGAAAAAAATAAAAACATTTTCTTTAGAAGGAAAAAAAATTGTTAAAAACTTGTTTGAAAAGATCAAATAAAAAATTGGATTCAAGAGCAAATAATTATTATTTTTTGTCTCAAAATCAATTTTTTCATAAAAAAAAAATCAATGTAAAATCTTTGGAAGAAATTTAATTGAAGAAAAAAAAATAAGTGAGAAAATTGAATTTTTAGAGCAAAGAATTGTTTTCTTTATCTCAAAATAAATCCTTCATCAATAAAATTTAATCTAAAATGTTTAGAAGAAATCCTATTGAAAAAGAAGAAGAACAAGAAGAACAAAAATTGCAAAACTAAAGAAAATAAAAGAAAAGAAAAGAAAATTTCCCAAAAAAATTCCTCCCAAAAAATCTCTTGAGTTTTCCTGTTTATATTATCAAAAAAGGAAAACATAATTAATTAAGGAAGAAATCTTTAATTAAATCAAAATATTCTTTTTTTAGATTTAAAAAAGGAAAAAAACACGAAAATCCCAAAAAAATGGGATAAAAAAAGCGGATTTGGGGGAAAATCCCGAAAATGAGGTGAAAATGGTGTTTTCGGCGGACTGGGGACGACCTACGGCCGTCGAGCGCATGCGTAGCGACAAGCGTTGCTCTAGTGCGCGGGAGAGCGACGTCTGCGAGAGCTGCTTCGCCCCGCGCATGGGCGAGCGGGTTGCAGGCAAGGCTCGTTGCCGACGTGCGCCGACGGCCAAATTTTTTGTTTTTAAGAACAATTTTGACAAAAAGCACTATCACTTCCAACTTCTCTTTTTTATTATTTAATTTTTAAATTATGTATTTTTTATTTTTTATTCTTTTATTTCTAAAAAGGAAATTTCATAAGGAAACCATCACTTCCAACGTTTTTGCTTGTGAATAGGCGCTTAATTTTATCATTGGGTAAGCCTGATCTGTGCTGCCTCAGGATCCGGTATCTACAAGTAGTGCATAATGTCAGTGAGGCATGATCATATAATAGAAGAATAGCGATGTTTTGTAATTTGAATAGTTTAAAGCTTTTAATGCAAGTTTGTTTTGTTTAGTGATGTTTCTCTTTCGATTAGTATGACCGTCTTCCGCTTTTGTATGTAAATGTTTTTATGTATGTGTTTGTGTGTGCGTAGCAACCCCGGTATCCTCACAGGGGGTATTGGGGCATTGCAATATTACTCAAAGTTCAATTATTATATATAGCATTATTTTTACAGTTGAATTCAGTTTGTATAAAAGCATTCAATGTACATGTTTCACTTTATGTTCTTATTTTCATATAATGTTGCTGCCCTCAATTATATATTTATTTATTATTGCTTATATTTATTCTACAAATTTTTAAGAACATTGAATTATCTGAAGTATTATATTGTATTGTTTTGTTTTGTTTTGTACCGAATAACTGAACCGCACTGTACTGAAAATTATAAGAACCGTACCGAAATCAATAAAAACCGAACTGTAACGAAATTTATAAGAATCGAAACTTTAATAAAATACGGAGATTTATAAATCCCCGAATTGGACCGAACCGTGTACACCCTTACTGGCTTCTCTCTCTCACTCTCTATTTATATGACCACCAAACTCACAAAAAAATGTCACAATTTGATTGGTCACCTTTTAAGAATTTTTTGTCAAATATTCAATCAAGTCCTTGCTCTTTTTCTTAATCTTACATCGACTTATAATTAGTTCATATTCAAACATTGGCCAACAAATAAATCCTTACCTACTCAATTAAGTCTTAATTTCATACTTTACAAATTTTCAATTGGTCGCACTCGTTGAAACTTTTACATTAATAATGATTGTGTCATTTCTGACACTTTCACCACTTACACTGGCACATTCAATTACTATTACACCCTAAACATGCCATAAAATGACTAGGTTGTACTTTGAGTCCTTACAGTTTAGCTGTTGTAGCAGATATCACATCAGTTAAGAAATCTAACCTTTCTCTTACTACTGTAATTTCATGCTCTTTTGGAGTTTTCAGAATAATCATTTGAGCATGCAATCAACTATAGCTTGGTGCGAAGACAACCAATCCATACCCACTATAATATCAAATTCATGAAATGGGAGTTCTATCAAATCCGCAGGAAAGGTGAAGTTCTAATGATAGGGCAATTTCTATATACCTTATTCACTACCACACTATGACCTAAAGGATTGCTTACTAAAATGTCTTGATCTAAGTGTGATATGCATAAGCCCTTCCCCTATGTAACTGTTGTGCTAATATGGGAGTGAGTGGACCCCGGATCTACTAAAGTATAAACAAAATCAATAAAAAATGAGAATTTACTAACTATAATGTCCTAGGTGTCTTACTTTTCTCGAGATCTAACTGCATAAGTACGGGCTATTGGGTGACCTTCAGCTCCCTACACTACCAAGCCTACTAGTTTGGAGGTTGTTGCCTTTGTAGTAGATCCTCTGCCTCTGCCTCTACCTCTGCCTCTCTGAGCTGCAGTCCCCGATCTCTAGCGGTTGAGCTAGTGTTTTAAGCTGTGCTCGACGGCAATCATTTTTCATGTGATCTTTGGACCCACATCTATAACGAGCTCCTGTTAATTTGCAGCATTTTCCCAGTATTTCCTCCCATAATGGTCACAGGCGGGATAGGGTTCCTTAGCTGGGCCTTTGGGTGCACTAGCAACTTAAACATCTATTGTGCATTTCTGACTTTAAGCTAGAGCAGATGGCTATAGGGCTTGAGACTGAGAGGCAGACCTTCTGGCTTTCTTACTATAGCCGGCTGGAGCACCGGACTGTGATGGTCTCTACCTTTGCTAGGTTCTTGCTTGCCTACTAACTTCATCTTGCGGGTTAGCTTTTACCTTAGACGCCGCTCTAATCAAGGATCTCATGTTTGTGTATTCTTGAGAAGCAATAGACTCCCTATTTTTATTATGAGCCCTTGCTCAAATAATTGACATAGCTTGGCCTCTGATAATTGATAATCCCCCATGTAAGCACTCAATCTTTCAAACTCCTTTTCATATTCAGCAATAGATATATTACCCTACCTGAGCCTTTAAAAGGCATTTTACATAGCATTTCTATACTCCTTGTTGATATATTTTTCTTCAAACTGCCTCAAAAAGAAATCACAAGTCAGATCTCTAGCGGGAGTATGTCTTCTTACTAAGTCCCGATAAATATATAGTGCAACTGCGCCCTCCAACATCTCATCAGGCGAGCTATGAGTAATCTCAAATATTCTCTTTGTACGGTGTAACCACTCCTCTGTATCCATTGGTGTCATCTAGTCTCACTCAAAAATGTCCTCAGCTTCTAACTTTTTAAGCTGTTCCAATTTAGGCTTCCTCTAAGGTAGAGGCAGCTGTGGTTGTGGCTGGGCCTGCTCAGCATGCATCCTCTGCAAGATATAATCGGCCATAGCAAGCAAAAAGCCTCGCTACAGTGGGACATGTGCTGTAGGTCGTGGCCCTGGCTGATTGGGTTCTGGAACGTCCCTACCACCTACACTAGTCGACGCTTCACTTTTTACTCCTTCTTCTATACTTTTTCTAGAGCTGAACACCATACTTTAACTGTAATGCCCCAATACCCCCTGGAAGGATATCAGAGTCACTATGCACGCATACACATTCAAGTTAAACAATTCCAGTATACTACAACAACTAATAATCAAATATTAATACACATGCTTAAATCAAATTCTTATAGTTATTTGCATTATGTTATATTGTTGTCTTATATACATTACAAAAGCATTCTCCTACTATAACATTTACATATCATATACAAAAATGCTTTACATGTACATAAACTGAACTATACAAAAGTACTATATCACATATACAAAAAGAACTTCAACTTATACTCCTAGTGGCCACGACCTACAGATGCTTAACTCCTTACAAAACCTGCAAACCTACACGAAAAAACACCCGTGCTAAGCGATAACACTTAGTGGGGATATCACAAATAATAGACTTCTAACGAAGTCACAAGCATAATCAATAAAACATATCAATAGTTGGCATGCTATTGATTTTCGAGCATATTAAAAGAATGGCCATTTGTCATACTTATAACATGATGAGCATACTATCCAACATGCTTTTAACGTATCTACAACTTTCATATAACCTATATCATGTTCATATTCTTCTAACTTTAATTATTATCACAATCAACAAGTAAAACCTTATCATTGCATCTCATGTACATTCATATACATATAAACACAATGGCATAACTCTAGCATAATCACGTACAAATAATAGGTTCTCATATGCACTTGTAACTCATATTAGCATCTTTGGTACAACAGTCATGTACTTCTATTAGCATTCTTAGTAACTCACTAACATATAATAATATCTCTTATATATTGCAACCAATTAATAGCCTGAGTTCATAATATAAGTGGATACGGGTAAACATCTGGATACAGATGAACAGTATCAAACGTCTAGAGACCGGAGTCTCAAATCATCTAGATACTCGAAGGTATCAAACATCTAGATACCAAAGGTATCAAACATCTAGACACCCGTCGGTGCTATTCTAGCAGCTGCAAAGCATCTATCTATCCATTATATGAACATCTCAGGATTAATGTAAACACTTTGTACATTTGGCCATATACATTACTTCTATTCAACTATCATGTTATACTATCGCTCATACATCTCAATAAATACATGTATTAACTATACATTACAATAAACACATACATATAGTTCAACATACAAGTACACAATTCATTATTCATTTCCACATTATATATATATATATATATATATATGTTCATATGTTTAACACATTAGAATTCTCATATAATGCATTTAAACTAGTTTAGATTCCATTTGGCATACATAAATAACATCTGATAATGTTTGACAAAGAAATATGCAAGTTGAAGGTACCTCACGGTGGTAACCTTTTGGTTGTCACCATGAAATAAGAAAATACCAAATAGAACTGGAAATAAGCATACCTCATGGTGGCAACCATTTGGTTGTGACCGTGAGGTCTAAAAATACGCAATTCTGCCTTCTATTGGCATTGGTCATGGTAGTAATGATTTTGTTGTCACCGTGACATACCAAAAATAAGCAAAACTGAAGCAGAATCTCAAGACTGCTTCACTACTTTATTTTATACATACTAAACCAACATCTAAACATCAATTTTAGGCAAAAGTCCCCCTTAAAATTTGTTTCCTGGGATGTTAAGTTTCATAGGGAAAAAAGTTCAGGTAAATATGACTTAGAATGAAGGAGTTATGGCCAAGGGAACACAACTAGTTCCAAAAGCCCTTGTACAGAATTTTAACTACATTAATGGTCAATTTACAAAACCATAGATTCCTTAAATTAATAGAGCTATTTCTACAACATTTATAGATGCAGATCTTATGGTTCCAACCCAATTGGTCTCATCCCTTTTAGAGTTGCAAAACTCAATTTACAGTATAAATAGTTTACATGGATCAAAATAAACCTCAAAGACAGTTTGACACAATCAAGCTTATCAAGCTTGAAATCAGCAACTTGGCTAAACCAATACACCAAATTCAAACTATAGTTCTTATACACATATATGGATATTAAGGCACAGTCAAATTCTCAGCATATTCCATTATCCATAAATTACATAACCAATAGTCACATCTCCGAAATTAGGGTTCATGTTTTGGTCACTTTACTATACTATGGCTATCATCTAACATTTCAACACACATCAATTACGCATTTCAACTACACCATCTATCAATTAACACATAATCACATACAAATTCTCTAACCATACATTCATACATCTATTGTACATTCAAGTCCCAAACTAATCAACACATACACTTGAGCAAAGTTAACATATAATTCGAAACCTCTAAATTTGGTAGATTGATCAACCTTGCTTCAATTCCAACTTTGTCCTTGCCCTTGTCTTTCCTTTCGTTGAAAGCTTCTTGCACAATCAATCGACACACTCTTAATCCATTTATCAAAGCAAACTCAAAATCCAACAAAACATAAATGAGTAGAAGAAGAAGAAGATCTTAAACCATCTACTCATACATACCTTCTCACTAAACCACTTCAAACCAATAAAAGTTCTTGAAACAAACCAAAAATGGAGAAGATGAAGCAAGAAATGAAAGAAATTGAAGAACAAAGAGAGAGCAAAAACACAAATGAGATGGCCGGACCACACATGCAGATTTGAGACCACCTTTTGTCCCAAAACTCATTATATATATGCATGTAAAGAGGGTGTTGGCAACGGCTACATTCCACATGTGAAATTCACTCACCTCTTCCTCCAAAACACTCTTTTGGTCCTTGGCAAATCTCCTATAAGTCCCTCTATAAATTCTTCTCTTCTAATATCTTTTAATTCCTCTCAATTACATCCTTACTTACTCATAATTGTTTACTCATTTAATCACTCTTGTACCCTCATTATACAATTGATACCACTAATCCTTCTAGGGTACATTTTGAGTCATTACCATTCTTCCCTCCTTAAGAAATTTCATCCTTGAAATTTCCCATGCTACAAAATATAAGATCGTACCAAATATAAACAAATTTAACACTTACCAGATGGACCGGCAGGATCATCGGCCTCTTCTCCAATCATGGCAAAGATTCGACCCGAATGCCAGGAGCAACTGGCTTCTCTACTGTCTCCGACATTACTTGAGCTGCTCTACCACTTCTGTTGTCACTTCTAACTGATCCAGACACATTCACATTTCCTTTACTGATTTGCAGACCCGAATTCTCTTTAATCTTCGGGCAGTTGGCAAACATGTGCCGTGAGCTTCCTACATGTACCCAAATAATTATTTTGACAATGCTCACACTTAGGTATTGTGCTACCTCTATTGGATGGTGGCACAACACTTCCCATTGATGCAGGCTCTCGAATCGAACTTCTAGTAACCTGTCCACTTGCAGCTCCTCGAGCCTTCTTGCTACTAACTCTATCATTTTCTGGTACTTTCCTCTTCTGCTCTTTCCTTTTCTTTAGCAACTAAGCTTCTTCCAATTTCATGGCTGCCAAGACTAACTGATAATAATTCACCAGCTACATAATAACCATCACTGATAAAGGTCCTCTAATAAACTCTCTCAATCCATCCTCAAACTGTCGACATCTGACGTCTTCTGTTAACAATGCATCTGGCACATACTTACTCAGTCGACTAAATTCCTTTTCATATTCTCCTATTGTCATACTTCTGTATTTTAAACTTACAAAATCCTTCCATTTCGCTTCTCTATAGGCTTTGGTGACATACTTCTTCTCAAATTCTTGGGCAAAGAAGTCCCACGTCAACTGAACTAGTCGTTGGGGATTTCGATGCACCAGTTTCCACCAATTATAAGCTGAACCTTGCAGTAATGATATTGCACAAGTCACCCGATGATTCTGAGGACAAGTAATTTCTTGTAGTATCCTTTTCATCTTTTCCAACAAAAACTCAGCGACATCCGACTAATAAAAAGTAGTACTGCTAAACTCCTCTATTCCTCTCTCTCTAATAAGGTTTGAAGGAGCCTTAGGAGCAGTCAATCTGTCTATAAACTGCATCAACCCTTGCACTAACATCGAATTATTCCAAGCTAGACCCGGACTGTGACGCACGCATTCCGAACCCAGCCCACTTTAAGGGTCCGAGAGGGTTAGCGTCTAGATTTTGGGTAACATGAGATATTTTTGAATTCCTTATCCAATTGAACATTGGGAAGTTCATCTAACCTCATGAAACCTTTAGGCACCTTTGAGGTATTTTGGAGTCGCCACCAAATTTACAAGAAACTGGGAAAGGTCATCTAACCTTGGGGGTCTTAAACTAGAGAAGGTGTTCAGAACTTTACTCTTATTAATGTCTTGAGTTAAGTTGTAAATGAGTTTTTAATAA
Organism: Excoecaria cochinchinensis; assembly: GCA_947683425.1. Lineage (NCBI taxonomy): Eukaryota > Viridiplantae > Streptophyta > Magnoliopsida > Malpighiales > Euphorbiaceae > Excoecaria > Excoecaria cochinchinensis. The sequence goes on along the minus strand of CANTUQ010000014.1, from coordinate 12,541,926 downwards.
TCAAAATTCCATCTCTCATCTCACGCGATATAACACCCCGATACCCCCTTTAGAAGGCTATCGGAGCGTTACCCAACACTCACTCAAAAACATACATACATCTCAGCGGAAGCATACAATAACAATAATAAATCTTATAATCTTAACATATAATCAAAATATATTATGTACGACATCAAATACATATATCACTGTACCTAAAAATTACTTAATTATATAACCAAGATGATATACAATAAGAATACAGGAGGAATACAAAATAAAACAAAGCTCTACTCCTAGTGGCCAACCCTACAGATGCGCGACTCGAGCGAAACCAAAATCCCACCACCTACATGGGAAAATAGCCCGTGCTAAGCGATAACACTTAGTGGAGAGGAACAAACACAAAAGAGCACTATACAATAATATCAATAATAAAACATATATAAATAAGCATCAACAGACTGAATTCCCTAATTATCAGAAACAGAGATACATAATTCATATTCACTATAAGAAAGCAGAGCTTTATAACAGTATGCTTAAAAAAATTACACTAACTGAAATCACTCAATAATCATAACATTTCACTAAGCAAAATGCCAAACATTTCAAACAGTAGCCTGAAATTCAGTGGTGGTGGATACGAGAACACTACACTTGAGGGGACATTGCGAACAGTATCAAAAAGTGGAGACTGAAGCCTCAACACTATCACTAATCACTAGACCCTAAGCGGGGTCATCGAATGGCCCAAATGGGGCAACATAGGCAGCTGCACTCACTATCTCTTTATAAGCATGCCTATCTATCCATTACTATGACACTTCCGGCTCAACTTACTCACTCACAATTACAATACTTTAAATTATCCAAAAACATGAATCAAAACACTATCATTATCATTAATCACTAATACAACACTAAGATAATTATTTTAGCCAGGCACAAGCAAAACATGAACCATACTATAGCGAAAAAACCATGTAAAAAGGAAGAGAATAAAACATTCAAGAAAATATAAACGAGCAGGAGAGGCTCACTGTTGCGATCGCGACTTGCGTCGCACTCGCAACAGTAGCCGCAACGTTACTGGCTAGAAGTAGGGCTGTCGCAATGCATGACTCAGAACAGCAGAAAAGTGGGCTGGCATGAGTCGTGCTATGGTGCACGACTCGTGCTGGCCACCACTGCTTGGGCATGACTCATGCACAAGCCCAACTACCGAGCTGTGCATGCCACGCTGAATGTAATTCCTTGTCGAGCGAGCGATCAGTCGAGCGAAGCACTACAGCTGAATGGTGCTTTTCTTCACGAATCGTTAAGGACTTCACATGTTATGAAGAATCACTTGTCGAGCGGCTCTCATCCGAACGGGCAATCTTCATGACTCGTGAAGATTTTCACGTGTCATGAAGAGTCTCGTTCCAATCGGCCTGCTAGAAGCTGGAATCAGGTGGCTCTATCGCTCTCTTGATAAGCGTCACGATCGCGACAGAGTCACACTACCCAGTTCCTCAGCATAAAAAATAATACATTCCAACTTTCAAACACAAAATTTGACATATCCAACCACTCAATCAAGCATAGCCACTTACCTCATCACTACAAAGCCTTTAAAACATGCTCATAAACGTAATTACCACAATAATAATTCACTGAACAAGATATAACTAAGATTTAACACAATCATGCTCAAACCCAGAACTTCATCCACATCACATGCTCATATACATCAAGAACATATGCAATCATCATTATAACACTAGCATTTGAACCCAAATTCACTACCTCACTAACACATGCATATACTGAAGTAAATCACTCAAATTTCCAGAATTTAAAATTGACACAAAATACACACTCAATCCAAAACGAGAACTAGGGCAAACAATCTTCCAACTAACATAGCAAAAGAATTAACTCTGAAACCTGACAAAAGAAGCTTCAATCCGACCTTTTCAAGATCCCACCTTTTCCTTTCCCTTGCTCTTCCTTCTCTCCTTCGATTCTTATGCAAAACCCAGCCACAATACACACTTAATCAACCAAACATCAACCCAAAAATTGACAAAGAAGAAGGAGAAGAAAAAGCCAAGCTTACCCTTTTCAAACATAGCTTAAACTCAGATAAATCCAACTCTAACTTAAAAAACAACAAAGAAAGAGGTTGAGCAGAAAATGAAGAAAAGAAGAGTAAGAGAACGAGAAAGAGTTGAGAGAGAGAAGAAGGAGATAACTTCCACGGGAAGCTATCCAAATTTTTGCCCCTCCCTTCCCTCTCTCTTCCATCCACATTAAATGCCCTCACCTACTAAATCCACTTGTCATGCTCCTATTAGACCCAAGAATCCATACCTTTGACTTTCTCTTCATCCTTGGTACCATACACATAATTCACTAAATAAACTCTTCACTTAACACTTTAATCAATCTTGCAATTTAGTCCTCAATTACTCAAATTCCCACATGCACAAATTGCTAAAATACCCTTAATTTCTTAACTTAGCATGCAAATTCCGACTAGGCCCTTTTTGGGTTGTTGCATGCGATCATGCAATAAATTTAAAGTGCATTTCAAACATTTCAGAAAGTAATAAAAAAATAGTAAATAAAGCAATAAATAAATTACAAGTAAAAAATGGGACAAAACAATCCCCTAAAATAAAAAGCACAAATAAACAAATAAAACGAATAAAACTTTGCCCCAAAATTAATTACAATGGCCAAAAATGAATAAATACGCGAAGGGAATGAAAATACATCATACATAGATTGGGGCATTTATTAGAGTTGAGGAACATTGGTTCCTTTTATTATCTAAAAAATTGGAGAATTATTTTGAGCATTTATTGAGAAAACTGGGATGAGTGATCCCATTTTATGAAAATTAATTATCCTTTTGAAAGTGACATTTTATTGGATAAATCAAAACATTGTTTCCATTTTATTAGTCGAAACCCCAATTTTAATTATTGTAAAAAAACATGAATTTCTATAATATGGATGAATTTAAAACACATTTTACATACAACTTAAAATAAAAAAAAAAAATAAAGAAAATACAACAAATAAAAATGCAAACCCAAATTCTGAAGGTCTTTAACCCCTTGATCCTTCGGTTCGTCCAAGAATATGACTCAAAGTGAAAAGGAATAAATTTTGTAGGCAATAAAAAAAACAATAAAATGAAATGTTAGCAAAGTAAATCAAGTATACATAAAACATGATATAATATAAACGAGCGATTAAATAAGAGAAACACCAAATATGTTATAATAAACTAAACCATTAAATAAGCAAATATGATAAACAATTGAAGTTGAGGAACAATAATGATTATAAAAAGAAAACAAATAAGATAAGAAATCAGAAATTAAAAGAATTAACAATTAAAGGCAAGGCAAAATCAAATGAAAATAAAATCAATATTAAAACCTACATAATTTCGCCCTTCATGCCAATAAATTGATTAATCTAGGTTAATGTTAATCATGACAAACACATTAATAACAAACCAACAAATAATGGCAATCACACAGGTTAATTATAATTACACAACAAATATATTAGTAATATACAATAGCAACACACAGATTAATTATAACCAACAAATAAAAAATAACTTAATAATACATAGAAGGAAGAAAATAAAACCAAGTGGAAAAAAAAATTATTACTGAATATTTTATAGATCCAAATTAGGTTGCATGCATCATGTAAATAAATTAATTAAGTTAATCTAAATTCAGGCCGATTACAACAAACAACAACAAAATGCACTAATCATAATTTACAACAACCTACAATTGATAGAACAAAGAACGATAGAAAATAGAAAAAAAGATTTGGCTTTAACCTAGATATTTACCCTCAGAGGTTGATATTGGCAGGAAAAATGGAATAATCTCCCTTGTCGATTGCTTGTACAAGAAACAGAGCTAAGAAAATTTTTGAATCAGAGCTTTCTGTGATTGAAAATTGAAGTAAAAACTCTAAATTTTAAAAGAAATCTGATGGTTAATTGAGTCTAAAATGCAAAGAATTAATTTCTTTGGATCCAGAAACAATTGTGAAATAATCTCTTTTGAATTCTTTATGAATACTTACTGCCGTTCTCCGAGAGTTTTCCCTCTTTTTTTATTTGTTCTAACTTTCCTTTTTATATTATCACAAAAAATTAGGTTTTTTTTTTAAAGACTTTCAGCCCGTTAAAAACTCTTAAATATCCTTTGAAATCAAATTTATCCTTTTGAAAATCGGAAAGAGAGTTTGAATCTAAATCAAATTAAAAAATCGGAGAAAATTGGAAAAAATGGAATTCTAGCGAAGGTAGGAGATGCGACATGCGCCCTCGTGTAGGAGGCCCACATGTCGCTTCTGCAGCATATGCCCTTGCACAGGGGGCCGCATGTCGCCTACACGACTTACGCCTCCGCATAGGGGCCGCATTTCGCCTGTGCGACATGCGCCTCCGCGCAGAGGCTGCATGTCACCTGCGTGAAATGCGCCTCCGCACAGGGGCAGCATGTCACCTGTGCAAAATTCGCCTCCACGTAGGGGCCGCATGTTGCCTACATGAAATGCGCCTCCACACAAGGGCCGTATGTCTCCTATGTGACATACGCCCTTGCGCATGGGGTTGCATGTCGCTTGCGCGACATGCGCCCCCGTGCAGGGGACCGCACGCTACGTTCAGGCACCGCACCTCAATCGCAGGTATTGCAGCTCGTGGGTGCCGTCCACAAGCGTGCATTGCCTGCAGGTGTCGCTTTGCGCACGCAACATAGATCACGCGGCGACAGATCGCCGAAAACCCAAAAAATAATAATATATATTTTTTTATTTAAAAAGTAAGGTTTCGACAAGGAAATCATCACTTCTAAACATATTGCCCGTGAACTAGCATCATTTTCATCACTGGGTAACCTTGGTCTTGGCTACCTCAGGGCCTGGTGTCTACATTTGTCGTTTTAGGGAACGTAGTGCATGGGTGCCTAGGTGAGCCAAAACTTAAAGAAAGAAAGAAGAGACGCGTACCTAAGGCAGTTCTCTTCCCGGTTTGAATGAGGATGTTGGGGTAGTTACCGTCTCTTTGCTGACATGTTAACCCTTGTTATTGTGGCATCTAATTAACCTGTTCGGTGTCTAGCCTTTTATGCGGTGTCTAACCTCCATCATTGTGGCATCTAACTTATGCGGTGTATAAGCCCAGCCGTTGTGGTCTATAACGAACTTTGATGTGGTGTCTAACCTTCATCATTACGGCATCTAACTTGTTCGATGTATAGCCCCAGCCGGGTTGATATCTAACCTGTTGATGCGGTGTCTAACCTCTCGCATTGCGATATCTAACCTATGTGGTGTATAGCCCCAGTTGGGTCGATATCTAATCTATTGATGTAGTATCTAACCTCCCTCGTTACGACATCTAACCTATGCAGTGTATAGCCTTAGCCGGGTCGGTATCTAACTTATTGATAAGGTCTATTGGTAATCTTTATTTTCTTATTGATGAGTTGACCATTTATCCGAATGGCAGTTAGACATTATTATCATGTGTCTGAACGTTGAAAGAAAATGCTTTACTAGATCGCATTAACCTGTTCTGGTGTTATATGAATCAGTTTGTTATCATTATTTTAATATTCTTCCTTATTTTCGTTTTGTCATTATTATTTTCTCTTTGCTTTTTCCCTTTTTTTTCTTTTGACTTTGTGTGATATGTTTCTTATGTTCAATAGTAAACATACAATAAACATAAATTTAAAGTTATACTATAAGTGAAAATTTTTGTGTAGATCATAAAACAATAAGAATAATATCTCATATCTCCCTGAAATGCCCCCTACTGAGGAGGATGATCTATGGGCATATCTGGGTCGTCAAGTTGGGCTGGAGGAGGCATTGACTGATGTGTGATGTCCTCAGGCAGTGGCCTAGATAATGATCGATGGGATACTCGGAATCTGACCTTCTCCTGTCTGTCAAGGAATGGGCCAACCATGCTTGCAACATCTCTCAAATTTTCTTCTTCTTCTGTCATATTTCTTCAGTTTCCAGTTTTGTTCTTCCTCTATTTCTTCTTTGTGAGTTTATTCTGCAAGGTTTCTTCAGTTTTCATTCACAATCAAGATGGTTAGAACCAAATCAGTGGGAGTCAAGGGGAAGAAGGCGGCAGAGGGGTCTAGTGCAAACCAAGATCCTGTGCATCTACAAAATAGGTTTGAATGTCCATTCCCTATTTTAAATGAGGAAGAAGGTGATAAATTTGTGTATTTTAATAAGAAAACTTATGTAGGCATGTGGCATGTGGATTTCTCTCTGTTAAATCATTTAGGCATCAACGATCAATTTGAAAAATATTTGAAATATATGAAATGGGGGAAGTTTGTGCACCTAAATTTACCTATTAAGCGTGATTGGGCCATAGAATTTTTTGTTATTCTTGACTATGTTGACAAGGGTAGGGATAGGATGAAATTTAGACATCAAGGGATAGACTATTCCTTTAGATTCCCTGAATTGCATGAATGGTTTGGGTTTCCTCTTAATGGGAAGAGATTTGATGCACATTTATTTGATCCTAGGCCTATTTGTAAATGCTTGTCTGGTCTTGATTCATTTAATAACAAGAATTCCATAAATAGCTAAATTAAGGATGATGTTCTAATGCTTTTTCATAAATACTTGTGTCATGCCTTATTTGGTAGAGTTAAGAGTTCTAAAGTTCAGACCAAAGACTTGTTTGTGCTTGATTTGTTACAATCTAGGAAAACCCCCTGCTCTATAGATTTCATTTTTAATGGTTTATATCATGCCTCCATTGCTAAAAGTAAAACCGTTCGGATGTGTCACATAGTGATCGGGATTATTTTAGGATTTCTAGGGGACTTACACAATTTCCATTTAGAAGAGGGTGAATAAGTTACTATGCTTGATGTAGTTTACTTGAGGCGGGCCAATATTTTAACAAAAGGCGGTTGGTCGCCCAAGTTTGTTGATAGAGGTTTGTAGGTTGAAAGTTCAAGCCTTGACAAGGGTAAAGGTAAGGCCCCTGAATCATCCGCAGCAGCTGGAGGGCATGATGATGATGATGAAGATGATGAGGAGGAGGAAGCTGCACCATTTGGAGCTGGTGATGGTGCAAATGCTGGTTGGCAGCCGGTGGTTAGGAGGTTTGATGGCATGGAAGCTGCCAACCAAAGCATGGCTACTAGAATGGACTCTTTGGAGACCACCATGAAGGCCGTCCACAAGGGACATAAGAGCTTGAGTTGCAAGCTTCTCTCCTTTTTCAGAAAGCAAAACGTTGATTTCTCTCCATCTCCACCTGATTCCCCTAGTGGGAATTGAGATAAGTTTCTCCACACACTTTTTATTTTTAGTGTTATTTTTGTTTTTATTTTATAGTGTTTTGTGTTTACTTGTATATATTTACTTTTTGTGGTTTTCACACAATGGGGACATTGTGTCCTTTAAGTGTGGAGGCATTATTGTTGTTGTTGTATTTATTGTTGTTTTATTTAGTTGTTGTGTTTAGTGTAGCCTGTGTTTTGCATGTGCTGCTAGTTTTAAGTGGTTAATAGTAGGTATGGTGAGTAGATTTGTACATATGTGTGTTATTATTTTTTATGTATAAGTTGTTTTGTGCATTATATTTTGGAGCTTATATATATTTGATGTATATTTGGGAATATATGCATGAGTAAGTTGATATTTCTTTTAATTATGTCTATATATGCCATATCTTGAAAAATGTCATTTTCATTTTTATTTAGACAATTAATTGTACATAGTGAAGGTCATGACTTGGCAAAGCACTTTAGTGTAGGTCTTTTTAAGTTGGGTATCTTTTCACATGTATATAAGGATTATTTTGCCAATTCATTGCTTAGGATAGTTTGACGTATAGCTAAGTGAGCTTTTGAGCCTTATACTTTGAAAATTTTTCTTGTATGAGAGCCTTAGTATGCTATATCCTCTAGAACTTGTCTTTAGTAAATTTTGAGATTACATTTAGTATGAGATGTGCATGAGAAATGAAAAGGGCAATTAGATTAAACCACTTTGGCTTGCTATAAAAAACTAACCTTTTTGACTTTAGGTAGTCATATTAAGCCTTAACCTATTTTTGTTGTTAAGAATATTATTTAACCAAATCCTTTGCTAAACAATAACCATTCATTTTTGTTATTGTGGTGAGAATTAGGATTACTATACCATGGGATACATTTGTTAGTATAAGCATGATTATACTAAATTCCCTTATTTTTTGTATCAAAAGTCCATTATTAGAAAAATCTAGTTTCTATAAAAAAATAATAAGAAAAAAATAAATAAGTGGGATGGAGCATAAAATGCACCCACTAAGAAAAAGTAAAAAAAAAAAGACAAAGAAAAAGAAAAGAAAAAAAAAAGAAAATTAATAGAAACTAGAGAACAAGGGTGGACATTAGGAAGAGAATTAGAATAGAAACTTTGAATATCGTGCTTTACTTAGTTTTTACATTTCTTGTGGTTTAGTTATACTTATTCTCTACACAATATTAGCTACTTAAACCAAATTTATCTTACCTATACCTAAGCCAAGTTACAACCCTTTTTAAGACTCTTTGATTTTATGTACTACTTTATACTAGTAGTGGAGATTTTTACTATTTACATGCTTATGGTATGCAATGGTATATTTAAGGAATGAGAGAAACACTAACCTTGAAATACATTGAGTGATTGAGAGCTTAAGAAAAAAATAGTGTTTAAGTGAGAATTATTTTAGGCAATGTCTTGTGTGAAATAATCTTTACATGTATTAAGATATTCAACATCTTGAGGTCAAACATTCTTGTGCTTTGCAACTTTATGGTTTTCCAAAATATGCATGATTGTTCAAGTATGATGGATAATGGTATTGATTAAGATGTTGCATATTTAGACTACTTTGTTAAGTGATAAAAGCTTATACATGTCATTTCAAAATATGTATCAAACATATAAGTAAGCTCCATAATTGTATGCAATTTTGTTGTATGTTATTTGTTTGTGTTGTTTTAGTGGTTGTTATGTTTTGCTTGGGGACAAGCAAATGTTTAAGTGTGGGGGTTTGATATGACTCTAGTTAACTCATATTTAGTCCATGTTTTAGGTTTAAAATAATGTTTATGTTCAGTTAATTGTGTTAGAAATAAGTATGTTTTATGTTTTTGTTTGAGTTTTGTGTGTGTAGGAGAAATTGGAGAAAATGGAGAAGATTGGAGAAAAGGAGCAGAATTGAGCCAAGGAAGAATCTATAACACCCCCTACGTCCCCATTGGAAGGATGCGGGTGCGCTATCGATGCTCACTCACACACATGCGCACATGAACTGAGCAGAAGCATACATTCATATATAAAACATACGGAGATACAGCGGAAATTAAAACTTTACGGAAACAATAGTTGAACATACATTAACTCACATACATATAATCATTCAGCGAAAGCATAAGACGACTGATAAAACGAAGAAGTAACTAAAAACTTAATTACAAGAAGATCCTTACATATAATCGAATATACAAGAAAAGGCTACAAATTCACAGAATCCGAAATACAGGAGCTGAAACAAAATAACAAAATACTTCTAACTACTATGTGGCCGACCCTGCAGACGCGCGACTCGAACCGATCCAAACCTACCACCTGCACTGGAAAAGAGCCCGTGCTAAGCGATAACGCTTAGTGGGGAGAACACACAAGTAAAATGGACGGCCATTCACAATGGTTGCCAGAGCATAACACAGTCACAAATGGCACATGCAATTATTCATAGCAGATGGAATCACATGCTTGCACAAAAATACCATGCATTCATAATATTATATTCATAAAAACGTACACATTACTTGAGTACTCATCTCATTAACAAAATCATGCAGTTATCACATTCCTATAATCATATTAGTAGAACTAATGCAAACAGAGGGTCACACAAAATACAAGTATTAACATGCAGAAGTACTTCCAATCTCACCTGTATATACTTATCGAGGTATCAAGTGTCAGTACCTTATCGTGCGCAGTCACAAGAGATATTACACGTGCAACTATCATGCCAAGATATCCATGCATTAACGAAAAACCCATTCACATGCAACACAATTTCCATAATATAACGTACCTAACCATCATGCTAAGAACACTAGCTATCTAAACATACACTTGTCAAGCTATAACCCAAACTCTAGCCGAACCCATGGGAAAATGTTAAACACCACACTTCCACTGCGCAACTCTATCATATAAAATATCATGCTAGGAACGTAGACACACGACAACCTACCGAAGATACTCCAATAGTTGATACCAAAGGAATAGATAGCATAATTTTACATTCAAAGCATACACTAGTTCAAGATCAGATTCTCATACACTTTAACTTGCCTCATCATCATCCGTTACCGCCCAAACACTTACCAAAGCCGATTCACATGCATTGCACCCCAAATAATACATGTGTGATCATTCAATAGCCCAGGTCACCTTATTATGCATACTAATTCACACGCTGACCTACTAGTTAACGTTACAGAATCACATTCATACACATACTAATTAACCATATAAATTCCGTAAGTTACGCTCACATTCGAATACATATTATTTCATATGCTTATAACCTAACTAGTCAGATTCACATTCTCACAAGCATACATCATAAAATATGTTCAAGGCATTAGAACGATTATGATCACAGTCATACATGTCTTAATTCCAGTACTTATTTCCACAACCGATGGCATACAAATACATTCACAATATGATATACATATACATATATATACAGATAAACATGTTCAATTTACTTGTTTGAGTCACACTCAACCCATTTAGAAGTTCATAATCACATTCGGATACATAACCGATTCATATATCCAAAAATCATTCTCATTCGAATATCACATTCTCTTGTTCATATTAGACAAAACAAATAGAATACCTACTGACTCAAAATAGTGGATAACGAGTATTCAGACAGTGCCTTGCAGGCACGGACGGGCCGTACCTTACGGGTATGAATCAGAGTAATCACATAAACTTTATCTGACAGTACCTTATAGGTACGGACGGGCGTACCTTACGGGTACTAATCGAAAAACCATTTTATTTTATCGCATTCAAACCATTTTTCAGAGGGGGGGATCTTAGAAAAGATCCAAAACACATTAAGGGTTCGCGAGGAACCAAACGAGGACCTGATCAGGGTCCAAATATCCAAAGGTGTTGCAGCTAAGAGACTCTATTAGGCATGCCTAACTATCCACTAGACTGACTCTCGCAGGTCGTGAATAAAACAAATCATGTTGCGAGTCACACAATATAGTTCCTTATTAATAAATCACAATGTGACAGACTTATAAATAAGTTCAAAATGCCAATCATGCATAATCCATTCAATCCATTCTATAATATCCCAAATTATATATATATATATACAAATATGCATATTCGTATCATGGATTCACATTCATATAATTCATAAGTTAACAGGTATAGGATTTATAAGCACTGAAAGAAACTGGGGTTCAAAACCAAACACCAAAGAAAACTCATTCAACATAACAAGGTTATTGCGCTCGTGACGTCTGTCGCACTCGCGACAGAGACCATAGTCCCTTCGCTGCGCGCGCGCGACGGACCTCGCGATTGGGGGAAGGGGAGAAAGCGTGGCTCTGTCACGCTCGCGACATTGTCACGATCGTGATAGAGAGTTTAAACATCGCTATCGCGGGCTCGCGATAGATCGCGTGCTCGCGACAGCACAGGCCGGCATTGCGCTCTGTCGCGATCGCGATACCGTCGCGCTCGCGACAGAGAGCACCCAAAAGCTTTTGCTATAGTGAGCTCGCGACAGGGTCGCGTGCTCGAGACAGCACAGCCCAAGATCACCGGTCTCTGTCACGCTAGCGATAGTGTCGCAATCGCGACAGAGTTGTGATTTCTAAAATCTTTAGAATTCTGCAGATTTCTTCACCTCCCAAACTCACTCACAAAAACACAAATCACATACAATGGCCTCTTACCTCAAATTCAACCACCCATCATCATCAATACCAATAATATAACATTTATCATCAAGCAATTCCACACAAAACATCAATTCAGATTCAAAATTCTAGAAATTATCAAAACCCATAATATTACAGCAAAACCACATCAAACCACACATTCACCACAATATATTCATACTCATGCATAATTACTCTTCTCAATCAAAAGCCCATACCATACATGCTAAACAAAGCCCATTTCACAACCTAATTTCCCGAAATCAAATATAAACACACATATACACACAAACTTGATCCTAGAAAAGAAAAGGGCATAAACACTCCCAAACCTCTTTTGAAGCACAACCCACAAACTCTTCAAGCTTTAATCTTCAATCTTCCTTGCCCTCGAGCTTTCTCTTGCCACCCAAAACTTGCACAAACCAAAACCCACAAAATCACTTAATCCAAACCCTAACTCAAATAAGACAAAAAGAAGAAGAAGAGGAAGAACCCAAATGTTGTAAATCCAAAAACCCAAACACATACCTATTTAATCTTGCTCCTAAACTCAATCAAAGTACCCTTTCGCAAGCACAAACATCCGACCAAAAGAGAATAAGGAGGAAAGGGAGAATGGAGAAGAGAAGGAGGAGGAGGAGCTGAAAGAGGGAGGAGAACGGGAATGTAGGATTCCTGCGTTCTCTCTCCTTCTTTTCCCCTTTCTTCTTTTCTTTCATTTAATGCCCACCAACCACAATCCACATGGCAAGCTCTCATTAGACCACAATCCCACTTATTGGCTTAATGCACTAACACACCATACAACACATGCACCATAGGTGCTCCCTCAAATCAATGACTTAAATTCCATGGCACCAAACACTTACCTCACTAGATAATTCTTAGGTAGATATTTCCCAACCTTAGTACCATACACACACTCCACTAGATAATTGCCACAACAAAACACCCTACAACCATACACCACATGCACACCAGATAATTTCCCACACTTAACTTATTTAATTTAATTACTTTGCAATTAAATCCTTATCATCCAAATTCCTCACGCGCAAATTACTGAAATACCCTTCACTTATCCGACTTAGCTTGCCAAATCCGACTATGCCCGATTTGGGGTGTGACAACTCTTCCCTCCTAAAAGAATTTTATCCTCGAAATTCACTTACACCGAAAAGATTCTCAACACTACGTTCCAAGTCACCATCAAACTCATACACTTCACTTTCAAAATACTCACTTGCTTACACTCATCGCCATCGCTAAACTCTTAAATCACTTTCTTATATACGAACCAAGCACGCTCAGCAAAATAATCCTTATTCAACTGCACATCAGAAACTAAAGCACAAACACTTCACGTATAAACCACCTGACTTTTGCCGATAGCTACACAAATCCTTTTAACACTTCAAAGATGTCCGCCATACATGCTATTCCCTCTTATCAACAATACCTCTATCAAACTCCAAAATCATACCACCTTCAGTCGCACAAGATTCCGAAATACTCTTCCCACTCAACTTTAACCAAACACAGAACACTTTTCTTAACAGCTGCTATGCTCACCATTACCACCCTTAACCTTAACATCAAATACTCCATGTACATCCTGTCAGCTTTCTCTCAATCAAAATGCATATGCAATGCTTCTCATGTATGGTCAAAGGGATGATGATGTAATGATATTGAGATGACTCATGTATGCAGAGTGATGCAATTGATGCTATAATGATGCACTTTGTCCCATCCCCATGATTCAATATGCTTTTATTCAAACACTTTTTCTGGAGATAGCTGACAGGTATACAGAGTACTACCAAAACCTTACAAAATCCAAAGACCCTTGCATCCTAAAATACCAAACAAACTTTACTCAAACATATCAAAACAAACTTACCGGAAGGCTCTACAGGTTCAATCACTTCACTGCGGTGCGCAACAAATCCTGATGGCACACGGGCGACTCTAAGCAGCTCTTCTACATCCTTTCTAGCTTGCCAAGCTAGATTTTCACTCGTCTCAGGGCAATCAGCAATCTGATGCTCCATGCTGTCACATCTGAAGCAAGCGCCCGTGACTTTCCTACACGGACCGATGTCGCTTCTGACAGTGTTGACATGTCGGAGGTACCCACTTTTTCTTGCACTTATCACAGTTTTGCTTCTGACCACGTTGACACATTGAAGGTTCTCGAATCCTTTTTCCCGCTGACACTTCTCTACCCCACACCTTTCTTTTATGAGGCACGTTCCAAATAGAATCTTGAGGAATCCGAGGAGCAGTCAACCTATCCAATATCCGAATCAACCCTTGCGCTAACGTCCTATCATCAGAAATAGGACCAGAATCTTCAACTGGAGGACGCTCGGAAACATTCTGATCAGCACTAACTGGGATCACACTTTCCTTTGTCTCACCCACATTCTCACTAGGATCAGACTCCATCTAAACACGACACCAGACAAGACACATCTGCATTAGGCCATGACACAAACCGACTCGCATGCAAAGACACAACACATAACCGACTAGCATGCAAAGATAGAACACATATCAAACAAGACAACTAGAACCACCAAACCTGGGCTCTGATACCACTAAATGTAACACCCCCTACGTCCCTATTGGAAGGATGCGAGTGCGCTACCGACGCTCACTCACACACATGCGCACATGCACTGAGGTGAAGCATACATTCATACATAAAAACATATGGAGATACAGCGAAAATTAAAACTTTACGGAAATAATAGTTGAGCATACATTAACTCACATACATATAATCATTCAGCGGAAGCATAAGACGACTGATAAAACGAAGAAGTAACTGAAAACTTAATTACAAGAAGATCCTTACATATAAGCGAATATACAAGAAAAGTCTACAAATTTACAGAATCCGAAATACAGGAGCTGAAAAAAATAACAAAATACTTCTAACTACTATGTGGCCGACCCTACAGACACGCGACTCAAACCGATCCAAACCTGCCACCTGCATGGGAAAAGAGCCTGTGCTAAGCGATAACGCTTAGTGGGGAGAACACACAAGTAAAATGGACGGCCATTCACAATGGTCGCCAGAGCATAACACAGTCACAAATGGCACATGCAATTATTCATAGCAGACGGAATCACATGCTCGCACAAAAATACCATGCATTTATAAGATTATATTCATAAAAATGTACACATTACTTGAGTACTCATCTCATTAACAAAATCATGCAGTTATCACATTACTATAATCATATTAGTCGAACTAATGCAAACAGAGGGTCACACAAAATGCAGGTATTAACATACAGAAGTACTTACAATCTCACCCGTATATACTTACCGAGGTATGAAGTGTCAGTACCTTATCGTGCGTAGTCACAAGAGATATTACACGCGCAACTATCATGCCAAGATATCCATGCATTAACGGAAAACCCATTCACATGCAACACAATTTCCATAATATAACGTACCCAACCATCATGCTAAGAACACTAGCTATTTAAACATACACTTGTCAAGCTATAACCCAAACTATAGCCGAACCCATGGGAAAATGTTAAACACCACACTTCCACTGCGCAACTCTATCATATAAAATATCATGCCAGGAACGTAGACACACGACAACCTACCGAAGATACTCCAATAGTTGATACCAAAGGAATAGATAGCATAATTTTACATTCAAAGCATACACTAGTTCAAGATCAGATTCTCATACACTTTAACTTGCCTCATCATCATCCGTTACCGCCCATACACTTACCAAAGCCGATTCACATGCATTGCACCCCAAATAATACATGTGTGATCATTCAATAGTCCAGGTCACCTTATTATGCATACTAATTCACACGCTGACCTACTAGTTAACGTTACAGAATCACATTCATACACATACTAATTAACCATATCAATTCGTAAGTTACGCTCACATTCGAATACATATTATTTAATATGCTTATAACCTAACTAGTTAGATTTGCATTCTCCCAAGCATACATCCTAAAATATGTTCATGGCATTGGAACGATTATAATCAGAGTCATACACGTCTTAATTCCAGTACTTATTTCCACAACCGATGGCATACAAATACATTCACAATATGATATACATATACATATATATACAGATAAACATGTTCAATTTACTTGTTAGAGTCACACTCAACCCATTCAGAAGTTCATAATCACATTCGGATACATAACCGATTCACATATCCAAAAATCATTCTCATTCGAATATCACATTCTCTTGTTCATATTAGACAAAACAAACAGAATACCTGCTGACTCAAAATAGTGGATAACGAGTATTCAGACAGCGCCTTGCAGGCACGGACGAGCCGTACCTTACGAGTACGAACCGGAGTAATCACATAAACTTTATCTGACATACCTTATAGGTACGGACGGGCATACCTTACGGGTACTAATTGAAAAACCATTTTATTTTAACACATTCAAACCATTTTTCTGAGGGGGGGATCTTAAATAAGATCCAAAACACATTAGGGGTTCGCGAGGAACCAAACGGGGACCTGATCAGGGTCCAAATATCCAAAGGTGCTGCAGCTAAGAGACTCTATTAGGCATGCCTAACTATCCACTAGACTGACTCTCGCAAGTCGTGCATAAAACAAATCATGTTGCGAGTCACACAATATAGTTCCTTATTAATAAATCACAATGTGACAGACATATAAATAAGTTCAAAATGCCATTCATGCATAATCCATTCAATCCATTCTATAATATCCCAAATCATATATATATATATATACAAGTATGCATATTTGTATCATGGATTCACATTCATATAATTCATAAGTTAACAGGTATAGGACTTATAAGAACTAAAAGAAACTAGGGTTCAAAACTAAACACCAAAAAAAACTCATTCAACATAACAAGGCTGCCGCGCTCGCGACAGAGACCATAGTCCCTTCGCTGCACGCGTGCGACGGACCTCGCGGTCGCAGGGAGGAGAGAAATCCTGGCTCTGTCGCGCTCGCGACAGAGAGTTTAAACATCGCTATCACGGGCTCGCGATAGATCGCATGCTCGCGACAGCACAGGCCGGCATTGCGCTCTATCGCGATCGCGACAGAGAGC
The DNA here is from genome assembly GCA_947683425.1 of Excoecaria cochinchinensis. Taxonomy (NCBI): domain Eukaryota; kingdom Viridiplantae; phylum Streptophyta; class Magnoliopsida; order Malpighiales; family Euphorbiaceae; genus Excoecaria; species Excoecaria cochinchinensis. The sequence continues at coordinate 12,524,768 of CANTUQ010000014.1, read as the reverse complement.
AACCAATAGCTTTTGCTATCGCGAGCTCGCGACAGCATAGCCCAAAATCACCGGTCTCTGTCATGCTCATGACAGTGTCGCGATGGCGATAGAGTCGTGATTTCCAAAATCTGCAGAATTCTGTAGATTTCTTCCCCTCCTAAACTCACACACAAACACACAAATCACATCCAATGGCCTCTTACCTCAAATCCAACCACCCATCATCATCAATACCCATAATATAACATTTATCATCAAGCAATTCCACACAAAACATCAATTCAGATTCAAAATTCTAGAAATTATCAAAACCCATAAATTTACAGCAAAACCACATCAAACCACACATTCAACACAATAAATTCATACTTATGCATAATTACTCTTCTCAATCAAAAGCCCATAACATGCATGCTAAACAAAGCCCATTTCACAACCTAATTTCCTGAAATTAAATATAAACACACATATACACACAAACTTGATCCTAGGAAAGAAAAGGGCATAAACACTCCCAAACCTCTTTTGAAGCACAACCCACAAACTCTTCAAGCTTTAATCTTCAATCTTCCTTGCCCTTGAGCTTTCTCTTACCACCCAAAACTTGCACAAACCAAAACCCACAAAATCACTTAATCCAAACCCTAACTCAAATAAGACCAAAAGAAGAAGAAGAGGAAGAACCCAAATGCTGTAAATCCAAAAACCCAAACACATACCTCTTTAATCTTGCTCCTAAACTCAATCAAAGCACCCCTTAGCAAGCACAAACATCCGACCAAAAGAGAACAAGGAGGAAAGGCTGAAATGGAAAAGAGAAGGAGGAGGAGGAGCTGAAAGAGGGAGGAGAACGGGAATGTAGGATTCCTGTGTTCTCTCTCCTTCTTTTCCCCTTTCTTCTTTTCTTTCATTTAATGCACACCAACCACAATCCACATGGCAAGCTCTCATTGGACCACAATCCCACATATTGACTTAATGCACTAACACACCATATAACACATGAATCATAGTTGCTCCCTCAAATCAATGACTTAAATTCCATGGCACCAAACACTTACCTCACTAGATAATTCTTAGGTAGATATTTCCCAACCTTAGTACCATACACACACTCCACTAGATAATTGCCACAACAAAACACCCTACAACCATACACCACATGCACACCAGATAATTTCCCACACTTAACTTATTTAATTTAATTACTTTTCAATTAAATCCTTATCATCCAAATTCTTCACGTGCAAATTACCGAAATACCCTTCACTTATCTGACTTAGCTTGCCAAATCCGACTAGGCCCGATTTGGGGTGTGACAGAATCCATTCTGTTATGAGCGCGATAGGGACCACTAAGCCGAGAAGAAGAGAAGAAAGGAAGAAAAAAAATAAAGGAGAAAAGTGTTATATTGCGAGCACGACAGGACGCACATTAGAAGGGAGCTGAAGAGAAGGAGCCAAGGAGCCAGCGTGCAGTGTCGCGAGCAAGGCCACCATCGCGAGGTCATGACAAGGCGCGATGGGAAGTTAGTGCGAGGAAAGTGGAGCAAAGAGCAAGGCATGTTTCATCGCGAGCGCGACAGTTGTCGCGATCGCGACAGAGAGGACCGTTGGAAGTTAATTCAAATTTTCCTTGAAAAAATATGACTTTTCACCAAGCTTTACAACCTTCCTAAGGGACACTTGAAGGAACATATCTCTTGGAATTTTATAAATAGTAGATTTAACTATAATTTTAAAGGTTGAATAGTTTTATTTGAATATTTATTATTAAGAATTATGTAAGTAAAAAAGTACAATTTCTTAGTTAAAGTTTAAAGTTAGATTTCTATGTTTTGAAGAGAAGATTACTTGCAAGGAAGAAGAAATCCTTTGTACAAGGGAAATGGTTGAAAGATCTCTTTCTTGCTTCTCATCTTTACTTCTTCTTTGTAATTATTTCATAATGAACATATGAACTTGATTATTTAATGCAATATTTTATTATTCATATCAATTTAATTATTCATTCTTGTAGAATTTTCTATTAGTATTTTATGCATGATCATTATAAGTAAGTATTTAATTGGAAGAATGAATTCTTACTTACATCTAATAGAATTTCATAATTGAAGTATTCTTTGTGAAATCATAATATTAAATGATTCCTATAGATTGTTTATTATTCCTAAAATTTGCATGAATAACACTTTAATTTATTAATGAAAATTGTGAGTTATAATTATAAATGCATATTTTAGGCACTCTAATTTATGTTGAAAGAGTAAATTGGAATTTTATTCAACTTGGCTTGCATGATAAGAATATATTCATAATCAAGAATAATTAATTCAAGTTCTATTTATTATTTTATATCATTGATCTTTTATCCTCTCCAATTATCTATAATTAGGTTAATTATAATTAGAAATAGTTATTCCACTTTCATTTAACTAATTAATGATCATTGTAAACAAGATTAAAATTGGGTAGTGTAAGCACCGTGTCCCGAGGTAGTCCAGATTAGAGATTACCCGATGAAGAAATCGATGCCCGAGTCCGAATGAACGGTTGGGATTCAGAGATTTTGGCCCTCTAGATTCACGAGAAATAAGTTTTCTTTATTCCCAACAAAGAGAAAAAGAGAATTGGGAGTTTTAGGGTAAAAAAGGAAGTTTACCTCCACCGTCGGCCAGCCCGTCGATCACAGCATGCCTGTCGCTCGACGGAAAGCCCCGATGCCCGTCTGTAGCTTCAGATGTCCATCGGCTGAATCCTGTTTCCAATAGGAAATAGGATTCAACCGACGCCCGTCGGTATGATTCCGACAGCCGTTGGTATTTCAAAGTCTATAAAAACCTATTTTTCACCCATTTTGGGGGTTGGCTGGCTAGTTGGACGATTTTGCATACTTTTCTACCTAAAAACACATTTTCCAGCATTCTTTTTCATCTCAAGATTTCTCCATTTTATTTTTTGGATTTTGTGAATCAGAATTAATTCAAAGGAGCTAAAATTGATTAGTTTCTAAGAATTTTGATTTGAATATTTGTGCATTTCGCGAAAACCAAGAAAAAAAAATCCAAACTCTTCTTTTCTTGATTTTTGCCCATTTCTCGTGAAGCGTACGGGATCTGAATCATCAAAAATCAAACCTAAACGGTAAAATCCGAGGGTAAATATTCTAGACACCCATCTCATTTAAGTTTATTTTAATTATTTTACCCCTTTTTTGGGTCTTTTGTGTTGAAAAATCATTTTCTTTGAGAAAATTTGGTTTTTACTGTTTTCTTTGAAGAACAGTAGTGACCGACGAGTCATAAGGCCACCGACGCTTGTCGCTCATTTTGAGTGATAGCGCGTATGTGACGCGTTACTGCCCGTCGGTCACCCCGGGATATACCCGTCTCTCGGCTGAACGACGGCATGCCAATCCGTCGGTCGCTTCTAGCGACGCCCGTCGGTCATTCGTTAGAGACCGTCCCTGGGACCTGTTTGTAATTCTCAAAACCTCTTTCCTCATTTTCTTTCTATTATTTATTTCTACTTATTTCTAAATCTTTTTACTTCTGTCTTTTATCGATATTTTTATTCTTATCATTTTAGTTCTGAATTTTAACCTTTATTTCCATTAATATTTATTAATGCTTTGTTTTCATATTAACATTATTGATTATTTTGTGAGATTATTTTTTTATGCCTTTGGGATAATTTGGAGCTTAAGAGGAGTTTTGCCACGGAAGACTCCATTTGGTTTACCTCTTTACCCTTTATTTATTTACTTATTTGTTATTTATTTATTTATTTACTTATTTAATAATTTATTTATTTGTATTTTGTTCATCATTTTGTGCTCATAATGAATCGTTTTATTCTGCGTTAAATAAGAAAGGATAAATATTTTATAGTAAATAAAATTGGGATTTTAAAAAAAACTCAAAGATCCAATATCCTATTTTCCATCCAATAAAAACATCACGATAAAAATTAGTTTCTTTTATAATAAGTACATTTGAGGACCAAAGTCCTCAAATTAAATGAATTCCCCATTTTATGTATGCATCGCACTTTTACAATGGGAGTTGTATTCCGCTCTTAGTGTTATTGTATTTGTCTTTATAGTCCTTTTTTTGTTACATTTTATTTATTTGTTTTATTCATTACGCTTTTGACGTGAATAAGTGCGCTTTTAATCGAATTGCATCGTGTGGAGAGAGAGCGGATTAGTAAATTCAAAATCTAATCGTAAAATTAATCAAGGTAGAAATAGATGAGAAGTCCCGAACCCAGCTCTGGTCTTTGGGCTCAACGAGGCGAGAGGTATCCGATCACTCATTGGAACCTCCAAGATACCTCTTACGTCCCGCCAAATGACTCAATAAATCCTAGGCTCCAAGGGAGAGAGGGTTACCCTCCAAAACCCCTTTGGCTTGCCCAAAATGGATATATGTGCCGTCTTAGGCTCACTGAGGCGAGACAAACTTTTCTAATGTTTTATTGGGTGGCGACTCCATGAAACCTCCTTGTTGCCCAAAATAGACGCACTTATAAATACCTTTACAAGTTGCCAACGGATCCTCAATTGCTCGATCGCCCTCAAGCGGGCGGTCAAAGGGGCGGCCCGCGGGGTCCGGCGCACGTCACAGGTAGTAATAGTGTGTAATGATTAGCACATTCCTCGTGGGATCAACATCTTTTGTACTATTTCGGTACACCATATGCTTGCGGAATTGGCACATATAAAATAAGCCAACACTTATCAACAGGTAAAGGCTGAGCATCAAGTCCCTTTTTATCCGTTCCTCAGTGGAAATGGGATGATATCGCCATGGATTGTTTATCGAGTTTGCCAGTGACTTAGAGGAAGCATGATTCGGTTTGGTTTATTGTGGATTGGCTTACGAAGTCAGTGCATTTTGTGCCAATTAGAGTGGATTACTCGATGGATAAGTTGGCCAATATGTATGTGGATGAGGTAGTTCGGTTACATGGAGTGCCATTGTCGATTGTTTCAGATCGGGATCCAAGGTTCACATCCAAGTTTTGGAAGGAATTATAGAGAGCTTTGGGTACCAAGTTGAACTTCAGTACAGCGTTTCATCCTCAGACAGATGGTCAGTCTAAGAGAGTTATCCAAATTTTAGAGGATATGCTTTGGGCTTGTGCTTTGTATTTTTCTAGTAGTTTGGATCAGTATCTGCGGCTTATAGAGTTTGCCTACAATAATAGTTTAATAGTCGAGCATTGGTATGTCACCATTTGAGGCTTTGTATGGTCGACCGTGTAGGACTCCGATTTTTTGGACAGAGTTGACCGAGAGATCTTTTATTGGCCCAGAAATGATTAGAGATACCGAAGAGAAGATCAGAGTTGTGCAGTGAAATTTGAAGGTGGCTAAGTATAAGCAGAGATCCTATGCCAATTTAAAGAGAAAGGATATTCGGTTTGAAGTCAGGGATAAAGTTTTCCTTAAGGTTTCACCTTAGAGAAAAGTTTTGCGGTTTGGTAGGAAAGGTAAGCTTAGTCCTCGTTTCATTGGACCTTTTGAGATTTTGGATAGAGTTGGTCTGGTAGCCTATAGAATGGCTTTACCGATGGAGTTGGGTAAGATGCATGGCGTTTTCCATGTCTCCATGCTTCGCCGGTATAGATCTGATCCCGTCGCATGTATTGTCAGTTCAAGATGTTCAGATTCAGCCGGATTACTCCTATGATGAAGAGCCGAAAGCTATTGTAGCTCGAGAAGTGAGGCAGTTGAGAAATAAGAAAATCCCTTTGGTCAAGGTTCTTTGGCAACATCACGAAGTCGAGGAAGCGACTTGGGAGCCAAAGGCGATGATGAGGATTCAGTATCCACATTTGTTCAATTCAGGTGAGAATTTCGAGGATTAAATTCTTATTAGTAGGAGAGATTTGTAACACCCTGATTCCCCCCTAATAGTTTGAGCCATGTTTGCCATGTGTATGCGTGCATGTGTGAGAGTTTTGGGCATGTGTCAAGGGCATTTTTGGTAAAATGCATGTTTGTTGGGCTGTAATATTGTGTGGGTGCATTTATGTTAGTAGGGTGTATGTGCTTTGAGTTTTGTTAGTGTGTGCATGCTTACATGTTAGTAGGGTGTGCATTAGTGAGGATAGCATTGTGTGTGTTTTAGTGCTTGTGGGTAGGGTGTGAGTGATCAAATCCCACTAATAAGGAAGTGACACGTGTCTAGGGTTAGGAAAAGAGTAAATAAAAGAAGAAAGAGAAAAGGGAAAGCAGATTTTGCTTCCTCTTCCCCGTTTCTCCTCTTCTCTCTACTTCTCTTCTTCCTTTTCTCATTTCTTCAGTGCCCTAGCTTGGATCCAAGAGATTGTTGGTGGAAATTGATCATCCCCTAACCTCTAGTTGGTAAGTTATTGATATTTCTTCTTCTTCTTCTTCTTCTTCTTCTTCTTCTTCTTCTTCTTCTTCTTCATCATTCTTCTCTTCTTAATTTGTTGGTTTGAAGTTTTGATTGGGTTTGTATGGTTTTTGGGTATGTTTGTTAGTTGATCCTCCTCGCGATCCCAAGGGAAAGGAGAAGTGGGAGCGGTGCTAAGTAATTTGGAGCTAAGGAGTATCAGGTTTGGGAATTTATTTGAAAGTGTGCATTTTGTGTTTTGGTATGTTGATTTATATTTCTGGAAATTGTATGGTTAGTAAAGTCTATAAGGATTTATATGTTATAAGTTTTAATTATGTTGAGTTAATAACTTAGATTGTGACTTGATTTGGATTATTTATACATTTGATTATGTTTTGGATTGTAAAATGATGAATTATTGGTTTAGGTGATTTGATCTTGGTCATTGTATGATTTAATTGGATTTTGAGGTAAATAGGTGAGTTTTAAGTTGATTTTGATGAATGCATGGTTTAATTTTGAAGTATGTTGGATTTGATTTTGAGTTATGTGAAATTCTGGCTATTTCTGGGTTTTTGTCGTTTTACACGGCTGCAAGGACTTCCATACCGCCGTGTAAATGCTTGCTAATTTGCTGTTCGTCGAGCCATAAGGCGGTAAGGAATCCCATACCGCTGTGTAAATGCTCTTTGGAACACCTGAGGGAACGTCGTCTGACTCGTGCAAGACAGCACGAATCGTGCTGCCTTCGGCGTGCACGAATCGTGCAGTTCAGCAGAGCGGGCTAGGAGTGGAGCACAGCACGACTATAAGCACCATGTCCCGGAGCGGTCCGGATTAGAGGTTACCCTATGATGAAATTAGTATCCAAGCCTGTATAAACGGTTTGGATTTGGAAGTTTTAGTCCCACGTTCCACGTGATGTGAGTCTTTTTAACTTTCGTAGGCAGAGGGGGAGAAAATAGGGGATTTTCGAGTCAAAAAGGTATATTTTTCCTCCACAGACGGCCAGCCCATCTGTGAAGCCAGCCCGTCGCTTAGGGTCATCGACGGCTTGTGCTATTTTTCGACGCCCGTCGGAAAATCACCGCCCCTGTCAGAACACCGCCTGGTTTCCCGGAGCACGCAACCTTTCCGACGCCCATCGGTGGATGTGGCAGGGCTGTCGGATGAATCCTTGTGTCAGAAGGATTCTTCCGATGCCCGGCTCCCTACACCGACGCCCGTCGGTCGTGTCTGGCTTATAAAAGCTCCGGATTTTCACTAGAAAAGGGTTCCAAAAATTTTGAAGAGGGGAAACTCTGCCCAAATTCAAGCATATTTTCTCTCTCTTCTAGCAAACACATTTCATAAAGAAATCTCTTTCAAAAGAGGATCAAATCCATCAAAAGGGACTAAAAACTAATTAGTTTTCCTTAGATTTTGAGTCTAAAGATAATCTTTTGAGGGGTTGAGGAGGAAACAGTTCATTTTCCTTTCTTTGATCCTTCATCTTGCTTTTCGTGGAACACACGGGGCTCTAATCAACACACCCAAAGCGATTATCTGAGGGTAAATATTCCGGATTCATTTTTCATATCATTTCATATTTATTCTTTATTTGTTGATTCTTTCAATTTTGTCACCATTTTTCTTTATTTTGACTCTCTTTATATGATTTTATAATAAAACCTCTTTTTTGGCTTTAAAAGGAGTTTTCTCTTTCTGTTTTTTCGGAGACAGTGGTGACCGACGGGTCATCTCCATCACCAACGCCCGTCGGTCACCCCACCTACAGATGCCCCTTTTGAGTGACAGACGGACATGTCGGTTATCTCGACTGACGCCCGTCGGTCACCTAAAAAAGGCCGTCGGTGGGTTCTGTCTCTACCGTTTTAAACCATTTTCCACTTTTTTCAAGTCCTTTTGGCTTCCTTCATGTTGATTTTATGTATATTAACATCTTTTAACTTTCTATGAGTGTATATTGATTCTATTGGACTATCCCGAGCTTGAGGGGCTATCTACCATTTTTCGGAGGATTTCGTCCGGTTAAGTTTCCTAACCCTTATTTCCTTCATTTGTTATTTATTGATTATTTTATGTACATGGATATACTCTTTTCATATTGTAGACACCGGGTCCTGAGTAAGCTTAGATCGAAGTTACCCAATGATGATAATTGCCTTCACAGGCTTAAAAGGTTAAAAGTAATAGTTTTCTCGTCAAATTTGTATTTTAGAGTGAAAAATTAAAAAATAATAAAAAATATTTAAAAAATTAATTTTGAAAAATGGGGGCTTAAAATTATGGTGTTTTTAGTCAATTTAAAATTTAAAAAAATAGAAAAAAAATAAAAAAAAAATTCGGACCGCGAGTGTCGGGCGCGGCGGCGCGCCTGCGGCAGCGCGCAGACGCCCAGGCGCCCAGCGCGCTGGGCGCGATTTGGCGACGCGCAGCGTTGCGCGCTGCGCCGCGCGCCTTTGCGCGCGATTCCCGCCCGAACTCCGCGCGGATTTTGCGCGCCTCGCCGCGTGAGTTCCCGTCGCTCTATAGCGACGGGCGGCGCCTCTCTGTAGCGACGGGCTTCCTGGCCGTCGGTACAGGGTCTGATACCCAAAAATCCGTTTTTTATCCCATTTTTTTGGGGTTTTTGACTTCAAATTAAATTCTAAAATATTTTTTTAAGTAATTAAATAATAAATTTTGATTTTATCATTAAAAATAAAATAATTTTGTGTTAAAATAGGTTTTTTTTCCTTAATTAAATTAGGGCAACCTTTTTTATCCTATAAATACTTTATGATGAAATCAAGAGAGCCTCCACAGATTCTTTTTAGACCTAAAATTTCCAGATTTCTTCTTCTTCTTCCACCAAAAATTCCAGATTTATTCCCCAACCAAAAATCAAAAAGAAAAATCAAATGTTTCATTCTTTTTCCAACATAATTTCTTCTAAACATATTTTTTAGAGGAAGTTTTGTTGTTTGATTTAATCTTTGAGACAAATACAATAATTATTTGTTCTCAAAATTTTTTTTTTAATCTTTTATTTTGTGTTCAATAAAACTTTTTCATTGATTTTGTTTTGAATCTCTTTTTGATAAAAAATTGATTTTGAGACAAATAAAATAATTGTTTGTCATCAAAATCTAGTTTTTATTTGATTTTCTAAAAGAAAACTTCAATAATTTTTTTTATATGAACAAAGTGAATGATTGTTCTTGAAATCATTTTTCTTTATTTTAATCAATAAAAAACTTTTTTTTGATCAAAATCATTTCTTTAGGCAAAGGTATCAATTATTTGTTCTTAAAGAAGTTTTTATCATTTTTTTTCATGTTTCTTGGAATAAAATTCCAACATTCTCATCATATTTCACTCTAATATTGTGAATCATCAAACAAAGAAATCGATCATCTTTTACCTTCATCGAATCCGAAACTCTGAGGGTAAACATTCTGGGCTTATTTTTATTATTTCTTTTGGTTCATATCTAATTTATTTATGTATATTTTATTTTATTGTTTTCATTTATTTTATTTATTTCAGATTTGTTTTATTTAATTTGTTTATATATGACTTTTATTCACATAAATATTGATTGTTTATTAATTTTTAACATGTAATTAATTTATTTCACTTTAATTCATCATTATTTTTAACATGTAATTAATAAATTCATTTTAATTGATCTTTTTGCCATGTAAATGGTTTATATCATTTGTGAACATATTTAATTAATCATTTTGTTCATTTAATTGTTTTCATCATTCTTTAATTGTTTTCATCATTCTTTAATTGTTTTCATTTATTATTCTTTTCTTTATCATTTGTTTATTTATTCATTCATTATTTTTCACTTATCATCATTATTTTCATCATGTGTATATTTTCATGTACTAATTAATTAACATGTTTTATTTTATTTTCATCACATCATTTAATTATTTATCACATATAATGCATGTTTCTCATTTATTTTGGTTTGATTCCATTATCATTCTTTTCATATCATCTTATGTTATTTTAATTTGTTATTCATTATTTTGTATGTTTAATTGATTTAATCACTAACATTATTTTATTTGTATTTTGTTTTTATGTCTAAACTCATTTTTCGCTTGGGCGTTTTTGCGAGCACATCGGGAGGTCCAAAAAGGCTCGTTTGGTTCATATATTTATTTTCTTTATTTGTAATATTTTATTTAATTTTGCCATATAATTTTCTTGTAAAATTCTTTATTCAGGCACGCTAAAAAGAAAATCACAAAAGCGTTTCTATTAATTAACTTGGCATTCTTTTTCTAAATAAAAGGGGACCAATGTCCTAGTTTTTCATACCCAAATAAATCATCACATCAAAACTTTTTCATAATAAATATGCATGCGAGGACCAATGTTCTCACTATTAATGAATAACCCTTTTTATGCATGTATTTCACTTTTATAAATGGGAGTTGTATTCCGCTCCTAGTGTTATTGTAATTTATTTTTAAATGCTTTATTTTGGATTTTGCTTACATTTACTGCTTTGATATGAATGATTGCGCCTTTAAATTAAAATTGCATTGTGTGGAAAGTTGATGAAACAATGAATTCAAAACTTAATTATAATATTAATCAAGGTATAAATAAATGAGAAGTCCCGAACCAGCTTTGGTCTTTGGGCTCAAGAGGTTAGAGGTTATCCTCCAAGATACTTCTTGTGTCACGAGGCTTTAGCGTTAATCCTAGGCTCCTTTGGCTAGCCCAAAATGGATACTAAGCGCAGTCTTAGGCTCTCCGAGGCGAGAGAAACTTTCCCAATGTTCTATTGGGTGGCGACTCCATGAAACCTCCTTGTTGCCCAACATAGACGCACTTGCGATTTATCGCAAGCTGCCAACGGACCCACAATTGCCCCGATCGCCCACGTGCGGGCGGTCGAAGGGGCGACGGCGGGGATCCGGCGCGCGTCACAGTGGCGACTCCACTGGGGACATACTCGAGACTTCGATTCGAAAGTACCTTGATTAAAAATCATAATTGAGTTTTAATTTAAAAATTTCATCTTCTTTCAAAACTGCATTGCATCTCATTAGAGCCTTAGATCTATGCTAGTTTGGTCCTTCTTTTAGCCCCGGTGCGTTCCCGAAGCACGACCCTATTTTCACTCAATTTAGGAAAGCGTTAAGGATAATCACCAGCCCAAGCCTCGTACCATCATGGTATATTAAATGGTGACCCGATCGGTCGTTACGCTCGTGATGAGCTAGACCCGTCGGCCGGGATCATGCTTGGGTAGCCCTAAAGTAACACCACCCTTTGACCAAAGCTCATGTAATGGCAATAGATACTTCCTTTAGGTGATATGAACCGTAATACCTTGCTTGCTATATGGATCATTTTATATTGGACAAACCCAAATAATTTGATTGGTCACCTAATCAAAGGCTTTCATGCCCCGATAGGCCCATGTCAACTTGTTCGGGCTGCCTAAATACATAACGATCATAACCCATGTGCTTGCACATTAGATAAGAGATATTATGATGCCGGTTTTCCACCGAGCACCATACGCATCCATTGGGTTCCCCGCTAACCCATGGATTAAGCCCACCTAGGAAAGAGACCGCATTACCTCGTGTGTGGGAGTAATAAGGTTGGAAGGCTTTACTTGCTTGCATGTGATTGTAAATGTTGCATAGCTCACTATCATGCATTGTATATGTCATTCATGCATCATCCTAACAATCTAATTTTTTCAGCCATCATAGATTCATCTAAGTGGACTAGAGGTTCCGACGGTCGGTTAATAAGGACAAATCTGCTCTTTGAGTTGCCGGAACTAGTGTCTAACTGGGATTCTGAGTCATCCTCATCAATTAGTGAAGCCTCTATAGAACCACCAATGGCAGAAGAAACCGGAGCACTAACCACTCAAGACCTAGCTAGGAGGCTAGAGGACTTCGAACGGAGAGTGCTAGACATGATGGGTGCCATGGCTGAAAGGATTGCCCATCCACCTGCTGCCCCACAGCCGCCTGCTGCTCTACAGCCACAGGCAGCCCCTCCTCCGGGGCAAGCCGAACCACCTGTTGGTGGGGAGGCTCCCTTCGTTGGAGCTGCTGCTCGCCAACCCAACAATGAGCACAGAGCTGCCGCACCCATCGAGCCAAGAGGGGAAAGGATTCACAATCCCAATGATGATTTCCTAATGGAGGAGGAAGAAGAAGAGGTGCCGATAGTCCACCAAGCTACAAGGCCCAGAGCACCCAGAGTAGAGGATGAAGCTTTAAGAGGTATGAGACAGCAGATTGAAGCTATCACCCGCATGCTGTCAACAGGCAAGGGGATCAACCCAGAAGACAGAGATCTGGGGGATGAAGAGCTGCTGCCCCAAAGATTCAAGATGCCCGAGCTTCCGAAATTTGATGGCACCTCTGATCCATCCGCCCACATCAAGCAGTACACCCTGGTCATGAAAGGCACAGGGCTGAGCAAGAAGCAGAAGGTGGAATATTTCTGCCTTAGTCTGGTGGGCCCGGCAGTTGACTGGTACCACGGGTTGGATAGGAGGTCCAAAGAGGACTGGGACCTTTTGACCGAAGAATTCATGAAGCAGTACGACTGCAGCACCAGGATGGAGGTCACCCTAAAAGACCTCGAGCTTCTACAGCAGAAGAATGATGAGTCATTCCATGAGTACCTTACAAGATGGAGAAACAGGGTCATGGAGATGAAGAGGAAGCCTGACACTGCAGACCGGATCAGGTTGTTTATCAGAAACTCATGCCCTTACTTAAGGGACTTGCTCAGTTTTAAGGGGCTCAAGGACTGGGAGTCGCTTAAGGATATCGCTATAGAAGCTGAGGCGGCTTACCTGGCAAAGAAAGCAAGCCAAAATAACTTTGCTGGGAAAGGCTATGGGAACCAGTCGGGATTCAAATCAGGCAGAGATGGAGGCAGCAACAGCAGAAACAGTAGAACGGCAGAGGTCTCAGCTACTGGAGTTGGGCAGGGTCAGAGATACTACTCCAACTTAGGCTGCTCTCTATCTTGGGTACTGGAAAAACTAATGAAAGAAGGCAAGTTGCAGCCATTGCCACCCAGACCAGCCTTGAGTCTGGGACAGCCGGGGACATAGAGGTGATCAGTACTGCGCTTACCACCAGCACACTGGCCATTTGACTGACCATTGTCGAATTCTGAGAAACAAAATCCAGGATCTCACTGACACCAATCAGATCGCAGATCCTGAGAAGAGAGAGAAAAAGAAGAAAGCAGGTTATAATGCAGTCCCTCCACCGTGAACATGACCGTGTCTTGTGGCCCACTAGTGATATTGCTTTAAGATCTTTTCATTTCTGGAACTTTTTATATTACAATTTTCTGTTTGTAATAAAGAGAACAACTTTTGCTTATTTGTATGACATTTCTATTGATTTCATTTCGCATGATCATAACACATTTATTTTGACATTAATTGAAATAATATGGCTGCATTTAATCTCAAAAACTTTGGGAAATCCCAAAGAAAATCTTGATAGCATCTGACATAACTCCTGAAGAGAGAGATTCAGAGAGAAAAATAAGTAAGAAAAACTAGTTGCAATTAGGAGATTAGATGAAAACTCACTAAGAGCAGTAGAACCTTTCTGATTACCCGTCGAAGCGATCTCTGGATAAGACGGAACCTAGAAAATGATTTAGGCAATCTTTTCTTTGTATAGCTCTCTAAATGACCATTTCCCACCCTTACTTCACAATCGCTTGCTAGCCCATTGAGCCTTTATGTGGGTATGCTAAATGCGTGCCAATTTTGTTGTTACACACATTAAAACTATTCCCTCGCCTAAAATGATTTTGGCTTCCCTTTAGAAGAGTGGCCTCTCTAGCAGGGATGGATGAACATTTTAACAATCAACAATTTCTTTGTGGGTTATCAAAATTGCCTTGGTAAGGATGAGTTTACAATTTGAGAAGAGGGTTTCAGTCATGCGCCAAAGACATGAGCTCCTTAAAAAAAAAAAAAAAAAAGGTAGAGCTCAAAATAATAACTACTTGACGAGTTTTGATGATTACCTTTTTAACTGTCAATCTGATCTTAAATGAGCTAAAATGTTATCAAATCCAAATTCAAGAATACCTTTGTATATACAACTGAGCTGAGAATGGTTCATCCACCAGTCGAGAAAATATTGCGGCCATTTTTCTCTAGCGACCTGATCCTCCTTTGATAGCCATCTACCTAAGCCTAACATTACAACCAAAGTAAGACCTTTTGATTCTTGGTTCAGTCTTATCCAATTAGTGAAGATGACCTTCTAATAAGGTTTGGTACGTAAGAAGAGGCATATGGTGTTTCTTGAGCTTAAAGCGAGGAGCCATGAGTGCATTCATGCATTCGAGTTAAGTCTCATCCCCAAAGTTGCATCTAGAATTTGCATTCAAAAGATTAAATGAGAGCAGAGAGAAAATCTTCAATCATAAAACCCGAGAGGGATGATTGATAACAGGAGTTTGATGCTTTCAAGATCTATCTCGAGATTAACTAAAGTCTTGTATTTTTTAAAGTCAATGCCAAAATAATGATCATACTTAATGAAATCAAGTTGAAACACATGCATTTCTGCAATGATGTGATAAGAGCAGTTCGCTTTGTGTGACCAAAGTCGCCTATTGTTCACCGCTCAAGCGCTTCAGCCGATTCATCCTGCTATCAAATGAGAATAATCAAGCTCATGCAACCATGTCCTAAGACTCCCGAAAGATTCTTGCCAACAACTTCAGCAATCTTTAAAAAAAAAAGAGAGCCGTTAGAGTGAAAACCGTAACTGGCGCTCTAAGCAAAAACTAGGCAAAAGGATAGGGTGAAAACCTAAAAATAGGCAGTCTGTCCTTCAAAAAAAAAAAGAAGAAAGAGAAAAGCCGCTGGATTGGGTTGGGTCCATTCCAGGCAAAAAATAAGGCGCAGGGTTATGTGAAAATCCACAAAGGACGCATCTCCCACTAAGAAAAGCTAGTGTGAAAATCCACAAGGGACACACTACCTTCAAATGATGACTACAGGTACCAGGTGAGAATCTCACAATCCCAAAGGGCATGAAATTCAAAAGCAGCTCAAAAGGCATCAATTATATCGCAAATTGCAGCTAGCCCGGCTATCATCTCCAAGTTCACATAGATGAATTTTCATCCTGCATACCTGCATGACTCATGCATTTCACTTGCATGCTCACTATTTTCCCTGCATATTTTAGTTTCCCTATTTCGCAGAAAGAGAGATTCGATGTGGACACCGACCAAAGCCGAGTGACGACATCAGTCCAAGCAATCAATTAACCAAAGACTTCTCAGGGAGCAGTAAATCGATGACTTCTCAGGGAGCAATCAACCAAAGACTTCTCAGGGAGCAACAAATCAAAGACTTCTCAGGGAGCAGTAAATCAAAGACCTCTCAGGGGGCAATCAAATCAAAGACTTCTCAGGGAGCAACAAATCAAAGACTTCTCAGGGAGCAGTAAATCGAAGACTTCTCAGGGAGCAGCAAATCAAAGACTTCTCAGGGAGCAATAAACCGAAGACCTCTCAGGGGGCAATCAACCAAAGACTTCTCAGGGAGCAGCAAATCTAAGACCTCTCAAGGGGCAAACAATCAATGAACCGAAGACCTCTCAGGGGGCAATGAACGGAAGACCTCTCAAGGGGCAATGAACGGAAGACCTCTCAGGAAACAAACAATCAATGAACTAAAGACCTCTCAGGGGGCAAATGGAAATGAACTGAAGACCTCTCAGGGGGCAATGAACCGAAGACCTCTTAGGGGGCAAATGATCAATGAACTGAAGACCTCTCAGGGGGCAAATGATCAGAAAACTGAAGACCGCTCAAGGGGCAAACAAACGATCGATGAACCGAACACCTCTCAGGGGGCAATCAACCGAAGGGCTCACAGATAGCACCACTTCAACAAACGAAAACACACCATGGTAATAACCACTATCTCTGAATTCTCCAGTTCGGAAAGACGGCTGACTCAGCTACGCGTCTCTTTCCTTTTCTTCTTTGAGTTTAGGCTCACCTAGACACTAGTGTACTAGATTCCCCTAAACTGGGGGCAACTGTAGACACCGGGTCCTGAGGAAGCTTAGATCGAAGTTACCCAATGATGATAATTGCCTTCACAGGCTTAAAAGGTTAAAAGTGATAGTTTTCTCGTCAAATTTGCATTTTAGAGTGAAAAATTTAAAAATAATAAAAAAGATTTAAAAAATTAATTTTGAAAAATGGGGGCTTAAAATTATGGTGTTTTTAGTCAATTTAAAATTTAAAAAAATAGAAAAAAAATTAAAAAAAAAATAAAAAAAAAAATTCGGACCGCGAGTGTCGGGCGCGGCGGCGCGCGCTGGCGCCCAGCTCGCGGGCGCCAGGCGCCCAGCCCGCAGACGCCCAGGCGCCCAGCGCGCTGGGTGCGATTTGGCGACGCGCAGCGTTGCGCGCCGCACCGCGCGCCTCTGCGCGCGATTCCCACCCGAGCTCCGCGCGGATTTTGCGCGCCTCGCCGCGTGAGTCCCCGTCGCTCTATAGCGACGGGCGGCGCCCCTCTGTAGCGACGGGCTTCCTGGCCGTCGGTACAGGGTCTGATGCCCTATTTCCCTCTTTTCAGCCTTTTTCCGATTTTTTCACCCAAAAATCCGTTTTTTATCCCATTTTTTTGGGGTTTTTGACTTCAAATTAAATTCTAAAATATTTTTTTAGGTAATTAAATAATAAAACTTGATTTTATCATTAAAAATAAAATAATTTTGTGTTAAAATAGGTTTTTTTTCCTTAATTAAATTAGGGCAACCTTTTTTATCCTATAAATACTTTATGATGAAATCAAGAGAGCCTCCACACATTCTTTTTAGACCTAAAATTTCCAGATTTCTTCTTCTTCTTCCACCAAAAATTCCAGATTTATTCCCCAACCAAAAATCAAAAAGAAAAATCAAATGTTTCATTCTTTTTCCAACATAATTTCTTCTAAACATATTTTTTAGAGGAAGTTTTGTTGTTTGATTTAATTTTTGAGACAAATACAATAATTATTTGTTCTCAAAATTATTTTTTTAATCTTTTATTTTGTGTTCAATAAAACTTTTTCATTGATTTTGTTTTGAATCTCTTTTTGATAAAAAATTGATTTTGAGACAAATAAAATAATTGTTTGTCATCAAAATCTAGTTTTTATTTGATTTTCTAAAATAAAACTTCAATCATTTTTTTTGATATGAACAAAGTGATTGATTGTTCTTGAAATCATTTTTCTTTATTTTAATCAATAAAAAACTTTTTTTTTGATCAATATCATTTCTTTAGGCAAAGGTATCAATTCTTTGTTCTTAAAGAATTTTTTATCATTTTTTTTCATGTTTCTTGGAATAAAATTCCAACATTCTCATCATATTTCACTCTAATATTGTGAATCATCAAACAAAGAAATCGATCATCTTTTACCTTCATCGAATCCGAAACTCTGAGGGTAAACATTCTGGGCTTATTTTTATTATTTCTTTTGGTTCATATCTAATTTATTTATGTATATTTTATTTTATTGTTTTCATTTATTTTATTTATTTCAGATTTGTTTTATTTAATTTGTTTATATATGACTTTTATTCACATAAATATTGATTGTTTATTAATTTTTAACATGTAATTAATTTATTTCACTTTAATTCATCATTATTTTTAACATGTAATTAATAAATTCATTTTAATTGATCTTTTTGCCATGTAAATGGTTTATATCATTTGTGAACATATTTAATTAATCATTTTGTTCATTTAATTATTTTCATCATTCTTTAATTGTTTTCATTTATTATTCTTTTCTTTATCATTTGTTTATTTATTCATTCATTATTTTTCACTTATCATCATTATTTTCATCATGTGTATATTTTCATGTACTAATTAATTAACATGTTTTATTTTATTTTCATCACATCATTTAATTATTTATCACATATAATGCATGTTTCTCATTTATTTTGGTTTGATTCCATTATCATTCTTTTCATATCATCTTATGTTATTTTAATTTGTTATTCATTATTTTGTATGTTTAATTGATTTAATCACTAACATTATTTTATTTGTATTTTGTTTTTATGTCTAAACTCATTTTTCGCTTGGGCGTTTTTGCGAGCACATCGGGAGGTCCAAAAAGGCTCGTTTGGTTCATATATTTATTTTCTTTATTTGTAATATTTTATTTAATTTTGCCATATAATTTTCTTGTAAAATTCTTTATTCAGGCACGCTAAAAAAAAATCACAAAAGCGTTTCTATTAATTAACTTGGCATTCTTTTTCTAAATAAAAGGGGACCAATGTCCTAGTTTTTCATACCCAAATAAATCATCACATCAAAACTTTTTCATAATAAATATGCATGCGAGGACCAATGTTCTCACTATTAATGAATAACCCGTTTTATGCATGTATTTCACTTTTATAAATGGGAGTTGTATTCCGCTCCTAGTGTTATTGTAATTTATTTTTAAATGCTTTATTTTGGATTTTGCTTACATTTACCGCTTTGATATGAATGATTGCGCCTTTAAATTAAAATTGCATTGTGTGGAAAGTTGATGAAACAATGAATTCAAAACTTAATTATAATATTAATCAAGGTATAAATAAATGAGAAGCCCCGAACCAGCTCTGGTCTTTGGGCTCAAGAGGTTAGAGGTTATCCTCCAAGATACTTCTTGTGTCACGAGGCTTTAGCGTTAATCCTAGGCTCCTTTGGCTGGCCCAAAATGGATACTAAGCGCAGTCTTAGGCTCTCCGAGGCGAGAGAAACTTTCCCAATGTTCTATTGGGTGGCAACTCCATGAAACCTCCTTGTTGGCCAACATAGACGCACTTGCGATTTATCGCAAGCTGCCAACGGACTTACAATTGCCCCGATCGCCCACGTGCGGGCGGTCGAAGGGGCGGCGGCAGGGATCCGGCGTGCGTCACAAATATCTCGTTAATGTATAAAAATGACTCAATGTTTTATATTTAATGAAATGAGGTTTACACAAAAGCAAGGGTCCAATGTCCTATTTTTATCCAATAAAAATCATCACAAAATAAAAACATCCAATTTTTGATAACGATGCATACGAGGACCAAAGTACTCAAAATAAGCAATCCCCCGATTCATGTATGCCTCGCAAATTTACAAAAGGGAGTTGTATTCCGCTCCTTGTATTATTGTAATCTATTGCTTTTGATATTTACTGGCTCATTTACGGCTTTTCAAATATGAATGAATGCGCCTTCGATTAATTGCATCGTGTGGAGAGAGAATGAACCAATGATAATTAAAATTTGATCATAAAATAATCGAGGTAGAAATAGATGAGAAATCCCGGACCCAGCTCTGGTCTTTGGGCTCAAAGAGGCTAGAGGTCTACCCTCCAAGACACCTTTTTGTGCCACGAGACTTTAGCGCTAATCCTAGGCTCCTTAGGGTGAGAGGTTTACCTTCCAAGACCCCTCTGGCTGGCCCAAAATGGATACAAAGCGCAGTCTTAGGCTCTCCGAGGCGAGAATAACTTTCCCAATGTTCTATTGGGTGGCAACTCCATGAAACCTCCTCCTTGTTGCCCAACATAGACGCACTTGCGATTTATTGCAAGCAGTCAACGGACCCACAAATGCCCCGATCCCCCTCGAGCGGGTGGTCCCATGGTCGGCCGCGGGGATCCAGCGCGCGTCACAGTGGCGACTCCACTGGGGACGTTTATGGTTTGAGATTTTGATTTGAAAATACCTCGCTTAATATTTATGATTAAAATTTAATTCATAAAATTCGCTTTCTCTCAAAATTGCATTCGCATATCATTAGAGCCTTAGAATATGCTAGTTTGGTCCCTCTTTTAGCCCCGGTGCGTTCCTAAAGCACGACCTCATTTTCACTCAATTTGGGGAAGTGTTAAGGATAATCACCAGCCCAAGCCGCGTACCTCAAATGGTATATCAAAATGATGACCCGATCGGTCGCTATGCTCGTGATGAGCTAGACCTGTCGGCAGGGATCATGCTTGGGTAGCCTTAAAGAAACATCTCCCTTGTCCAAAGCTCATGTAATGGCTGTAGCTACTTTCCACAGGTGAAATGAACCCTAATTCCATGCTTGTTGTATGGATCTTCATGTATTGGGTGAGTCCAGATGTCTCGCTTGGTAACCTAGCCAAAGGCTATCATGCCTTGGTAGGGCCATGTCGAAATTTATGGAACGTCCAAATACGTGACGATCATTATCCATCCGCTTGTACATTAGCATAGGAGTGTCATGCTGCCAGTTTTTTGCCGCACACCATGCGTGTCCATCGGGTCCCTCGTTGACCCTTGGGCTAATCCCACCAAGGAAAGAGACTGCACGACCACGTGTGTGGGAGAAATAAGGGTGGAAGGACCTACTTGCTTGCTTGTGCTCTGTGAATGTTGCATATCACAACCATGCATTACACCTGCATTTCATGCATCATGTCTAACATCTTACCCCTGCAGCCATCATAGATCTGCCCAGGTGGACTAGATCACCAACCGGACGACTGATCTGAGTTCCTGCTTCTGAGCTGTCGGATAGAGAGGGCCTGCCAGAAATTTTACCAGGAATCAGCAGTACTGTGTCTCTGATGGCAAACTCGCCTAGAGGGGATGACTCCACCAGGGCTATGATCGCGGAAGAAGTGGGCCGGCGATTCGAGGAATTCGAGGGCAGAATGATGAATATGCTGACCGCCCTGGCACAGTAGAATGCTCCACATAATCCTCCTCCTCCTCCTGTAAGACATAATGAGCCAGAGGAAGAAAGGGCTAAAAGATGAGAAGAGCCTATTAGGCCACCGCCAGTAGAGTTAAGGTCAGTAGCCTCAGGAGAGCAGAGAAAAAGGCCTGTGCTGAGAATTGATGATAATAGAGATATCGAAGATGATAGGTTGAGCCTTGCATCTGAGAGGGGGAAGGCACCTCAGACTGACGACTTCATTTTAAAGAAGATGGAAGAGAGGTTCGAAGCTATGGCCCGTATGCTGAGCCGGGGTCAGGGGATGAACCCAGAGGATAAGGAATTGGAGGGAGAGGACCCGATTCCTTACAACTTTAAGATGCCAGACGTGTCGAAATTTGATGGAACTTCTGACCCAACCGCTCATGTGAAACAATATTCTCTGGTTATGAAAGGGACCACATTGACCAAGAAGCAGAAAGTAGAATACTTCTGTCTGAGTCTGACCGCTCATGCCATCGACTGGTATCATGGTCTCGACCGTCGCACTAAAGAAGATTGGGATCTGCTCACTGAGGAGTTTTTAAGACAGTATGACTGTAACACCAGAATGGAGGTGACTCTAAAAGTTCTTGAACTGCTCCAGCAGAAGGCCGGGGAATCTTTCCATGATTATCTCACCCGATGGCGGAACCGAGTAATGGAGATACGGAGAAAGCCGGACACCCAGGACCAGATTCGTTTATTTATCAAGAACGCAAGCCTGTACTTGAAAGATGGGTTGAAGATGAAGGGGTTGAAGGACTGGGAGTCTCTCAAGGATATAGCCATCGAAGCAGAGGGAGAGTTTTTGGCTCGGAAAGCTAACAATGATAATTTTGCTAAAAGGGCTAACCCCGGTCAAGGAACCAGTAGGCCGGCAGGTCCCAGTGGTAGCACCAGAAGAACAGGTGAGGTGTCTGCTACTGAGGTAACCACCCAGAGGAAGTTTTCAAACTTGGGGAGACCATTATCTTGGGTCTTGAGAAGGTTAATGAAGGAAGGGAAATTGCAGCCCCTAGACCTGCTATGACGCAGGGGAAGCCTGGGCACAAAGACAATGAATTCTGTGCGTTTCACCAGCACTCAGGCCATGTCACAGATAAATGCAAAGTGCTACGGCACTCTATCCAAGACTTGATTGATAGCAAGCAAATTTCTGACCCTGAGAAGAGGGAAACTGAGAAGAAGCCCGGTTATAATGCCGTACCACCACCCGTGTTTATGATCGGATCTAGCTTACCAGAGTGGTACATGCTACAAGATCTATATGGGAGCGAGAGTTTTGCTGCTGATTGTTCCGAGGACAGAAAGGAAGAGGCAGTCGTGGCGACCCTTGATTGCTGGTCTAGCAGCGAGAGCGGCGGAGAAGCCGAGGAGGAAGGAGAGATGAACCTTGATTTGTGGGGGTCTGATGAAGACAAAGAAGAAATAGGGGCTGTAACGAGAAGTGGAAGAGTGGTCCCCGAGATTGCAAGGCTACCTGAGCCAGCGCAGACGCCAGCCGAGAAAGAGCCAGAGGAGAATCAGATTGTCAGACAGTTAAAGAAGACAGCGGCTCAAATATCCATTTGGGATCGTTTGAGGCAGTCCCCCTCTCATAGGCAGAAGGTAGTAGAGGCTTTGGTTGATGTCACACCCCAAAGTGGCCCTAGAAGAATTACGGAGTTTTATTCAGAAAAAAGTAAGTGTTGTGTGTGCGAGAGTTCTGTCGCGACCGCGACAAGTGTCGCGAGCGCGACAGAACCCTCTCGCGAGATGGTTGCACAAGTGGGATTTAAGAGACCGTGAGATGTGTCTTGGACATATGGCACCGTAGGAGAGTGACACGTGGCGGCGTAGGAGCATGACAAGTGTCATCATAGAAGAGTGACAAGTGGCGGCATATGAGAGTGACAAGTGGCATTGTAGGAGGTGCCAAGTGTCAAGGTAGGGAAGAGACACTTGGACTTGGCTTGGCTTGGCTTGGGCTTGGCTTGGCTTGGCTTGGCTTGGGCTTGGCTTGGGATAGGGATGGATTAAATGAGATGGTTGGCATTTAGTGAGGTTGGTGGACTTGGGATGGGCATTGACCGGCCATTCCTTTCCTCTATTTCCTTTTCATTTCCTACTTTTGGCCTTTTGTCCTTCTTTTATTTCCTTGGCTCTTGGGTTTTGCCGTGCTCCTCTTATTTTGCCATTTTCTTTGCTTTTCTTCTTTATTTGTCTTGTTCTTTGAGAGAACCATTTGAATTAGTTTGAAGAGAGTGAGTTAAGGGCTTGGTTAGGTCCCTTCAAAAGGTAAGTTAGATTGATTTTCCGATCTGACCTCCTTTTTCTCTTTGTTTTTGATTTAAAATGAAAAGAGGGTTAACCTAAATGTTTTGGTCTTATTTTGCATGAGAGTTATGGACAAGGAAAGGAGAAGCTCGAAATCGATTAGAGAGAAGCGGTTAAGCCACCTGAGGTAGGGATCGAGTGTGAATTGCATTAATTTTGCATGTGTTTACATGAAAAATGCTTGAACAAAGACATGTGAAAATAAAGAGATGCTTGATGAGCTTTAATTAGCTCAAGATGTTCATTTTGATTGCTTACAGTGCTTATGACAAGTGTATATATGTTTAAAATATGTAACTTGATCATTTGAGTGTTTGTGTTGATAATAGAGTTTGATGTTGTGAAATTCTGCTTATTTGTTATTAGACCCCAGTGTACAGTATTTCTTATAAGTAGAGTTATAGGACTCCAATTGCATTGATTCTAATTGAATCTGAAAGATACGATTTGTATCTAAAAATGTCTAAGAGGGTGATTGATCTAATTCTGGCCCTAAGTATCCCAAAAAGTTATTAAAATGTAGGTGACCCTGTTTTGGCGGGTTCACTGAAACAGTATAGCTTGTATAGACCATATTTTTCGTTATAGATGTCCAAACGACCTGAAACTTGTCCCATTTGAACGTTAACATCCTAGAGAACAATTGTTAAGAAGAACATTTTGCCTAAAAATGATGTTTAGAGGTTAATTCGGACGATACAAGTTTAGGGTAAAAAGCAGTCTTGTGAGGCACCAAAGCGGAGCCTCTGTCGCGAGCGCGACACATGTCGCGACCTCGCGATAGAACAACCTATATTAAGCTCTTTTTTCTTCATTTTGAGCCCATGATTGGCTTGGGTAAAACCCTTGCCTTTCCCCTTAACGTTTTATACATGATTAGGGCTCCTAAATGATTACAAATTAGTTGTTAATGGAAAAATGCATTTGAGTATGATTAAAGTTAGTAATTTAACTAATAAAGTAACAATGTATAGTTGTAGGAAGTATAGTAAATGACATGGTAAATAGGTATGAACTTAGGAATTGTTATATAATGCATTAGAGTATAGAGAGCTTTTAAACAATCTAGCTTCTGTCGCGAGCGCGACCTCTTGTCGCGAT
The DNA here is from genome assembly GCA_947683425.1 of Excoecaria cochinchinensis. NCBI lineage: Eukaryota > Viridiplantae > Streptophyta > Magnoliopsida > Malpighiales > Euphorbiaceae > Excoecaria > Excoecaria cochinchinensis. Next base: position 12,500,224 of record CANTUQ010000014.1, on the reverse strand, counting down.
CGCGACAGTGGACTTGCCTTCCGTCGCGAGCGCGACTTCTTGCCGCGATCGCGACAGTGAACCTCTTTGCATCTTGTTTTGAAGAGAGTGTTTTCTTCTGTCTTACTTTGCATGATTAATATGTTTATGCAATGAGTGGAATACATGTATATGAAGATGTTATATAAGAGTGCATACATGGAATTTAAATGTTACATGTTTTTAGTTGTTGAACAAGATTGTATATGAATTACATGCCTCTGAATTTGATAAATGCAGTTGAATTATTAGTTGATGAGTTGATATCTGTGTACAGTGTGTGTGAGTTGGTATTGAGCCTGATTACCGTTATAGTGGATAGATAAGCATGCTTATAAAGGGCTAGAGTGCAGCTGCTAGAGTTGGCCTTAATTGTGCCCAGAGTTCGGAATACCTCGTGTATTCCATAGAGTTTGAGTTAATTCTCCATATGTAAGATACTGTAAACAGTATCCAGAGTTACCCGTATCCACCATGAAAGGAATTCAGACTTGTTTTGTTAAATGTTGTACAGTGAACTTGAGATGATTATAGTGTTGCTTCGAATGAAGCCATAGTACATGAAGGTAATGTTTAAGTACATTACAATTCTCTATACAAGTACATGATTACATGAGTGTAGTGACATGAATTTGGTTACATGATAGCGTATATTTGAATAAACGAAATGTACAAGTTATAGTGTATATGAATAAGTAAAAGAGTAGATGTTATATGCATGTGAACTCATAATATTTGATATTTGAACATGAAACCTATACAAGCATCAGAGCTATATGCATGAACTACTTGATTTTTGTTATATGACATATGTGTGATTTATTTGTGACTTCGTAAAGAAGTCCTTTGCATTGTTTTCATCCCCACTAAGCGTTATCGCTTAGCACGGATGTTTATTTCCGTGTAGGTTACAGGTTCGGACAAGTGAGCGGACATCTGCAGGTCAAGGCCACTAGGAGTTTTGTTATACCTTTTTGTATAAGTAAGAGATAGAGTTTTTACATTTTGAGTAACATCATTATGTAATATAAGTAGAAGAATCACATGTAAATGTATATGTAAAGTTAAATGAAAACAGAGTGTAATATGAACATGTAAGTGTATATATAGATAATATGAAATGCAAGTGGGCCCTAGTGTAGTGTTTTATTATTCTTATACGAATGTGTATAGTGCTATCGCTTCCGCTAATGTATGTACATGTATACGTAAGTGTCCGAGTAGCGCCCCGATATTCCTTACCGGGGGTATGGGGGTGCTACAGTTGAGGCCACGGTCGCCACCACAATTTCCCCATCAGAGCTTTTGGGCTTAGTTAAGGGAGAATCCAAGGAGAGATTGGTCTTTTCTGATGCCGACCTACCGATCGAAGGCCATAATCATAACCGACCCCTGTACATCAAAGCACAGATTAATGACAAGCACACCGCTTGTGTTATGGTAGATGTTGGGTTTTCTATTAACGTGTGCCCCCTGATAGCTCTGCAAGCTTTTGGTCTAAACGAATATATGCTCAGTGGATTAGATCTGACTATCACAGCCTACGATAATTTAAGGAGGCAAGCCTCGGGAACCTTTAAAACCTTGGTTAAGACAGGACCCATTGAAGTGGAGGTGGAATTTGTAGTTCTGCCCATCCCTGCTAACTTCTCAGCTCTGCTCGGGAGACCCTGGTTTCACAAATTAGGGGGAGTGCCATCCACGCTGCATCAAATGATAAAGTTCCCACATGAAGGGGAGGTGGTGACTATCAAGGCAGCCAGGGAGAACCGGGTCTCAGCGCTTGAAATAGCTAATCAGCCATTTAGTGGCTTTCACGTGTCCATGATAAGAGAAGAATGCGGATCAGTGGATAACCCAGCTGTGGTTAATATGTTGAAGAAGATGCACTATCTCCTTGGGGCTGGTTTGGGCAGAAGTTCTCAAGGACTGCAAACCGCAATCACCACTCGAGGTCAGAAGAACCGAAAAGGTCTGGGGTATAGAGGTGGCTTTGGCAAGAAAAAGGCGACTGATAAGATCCCTCACATCTCAGAGAGCTTTGTACCGGCATCCTCAGTATGTGCTTATACTGGCGAAGATGAGCCGCAATGGGTGAAAGGGAGGATTGTCCCGGGGTTTGAGATCTTTAACGATGTATTTGACTGGAAAGTCGGGTTTATCAAGACTGCTGAGGACTTCTGGGATGAGGAGGTCATGACTCAGGGTATCACTTGGGACAGGTGTGAGCCAGAAGAGGTTGTCACCGAAAAAATGTTGCCTGCCAGGCTGAAAGGGAAAGAGAAGATAGCGAATTTAGAACCGAAGATGGGAGATTTGAAGGTCTCCTCCGACATGCCTGAAGGGCCTCTGCTGGATCAGGATGCCAATGCACCAGCCGTAACAGCATCAACCTCTGGATTGGTAGAAGGAGACTCTAGCTTAGACTGTCTTTTTATTCCAGAACTTTTTTATGATGTAAATGACAATTATAATATTATCAATAAGGCGAACAATTTCTCTTACTTGTGCGATGTTTTTAATGATTTTGACATGCATGAACATGATCATATTCCATCAATTTTTGACATTGATTCCACTGACACAATGCCTGTTAATCTTGGAACCTCGGAAAATCCGAGAGAAATTCTAATAGCATCGAATATAACTCCTGAGGAGAGAAAAAATTTTGAGAGAATAATAAGAAAACATGAAAAAGTCTTTTCTTGGACCTATGAGGACATGCCAGGAATTGACCGAGACGTGGCAGAACATGCTATCCTGACTTATCCGGACTATAAGCCTGTGAAACAGAAGTTGAGAAGGCTCAGGCCAGAATGGGCTGACAAGGTCAAGGAGGAAATTCGACAGCAGGTTGAAGCCAAGTTCCTTGTTGAAGTGCAGTATCCAACATGGTTGGCAAATGTGGTCCCTGTAGCGAAGAAGAACGGAAAGGTCAGGGTGTGTGTGGATTATCGAGATCTGAACAAGGCCTGCCCTAAAGATGATTTTCCACTACCCCACATCGATGTGTTAATAGACAGTGCCCTAAAGATGATTTTCCACTACCGGGTCATGCCTTTTGGCCTGAAGAACGCAGGGGCCACATACCAGAGGATGGCGACCAAGATCTTAAGTGACCTGATCCACAAAGAAGTAGAAGTGTATGTCGATGACATGATGGTCAAGTCAGCCACCCGAGAGGGGCACTTTGAAGCTCTAGAAAAGTTCTTCACCAGGATTGACAAGTATAATCTGCGACTTAACCCCAAGAAGTGCATCTTCGGAGTGACTTTAGGAAAACTATTGGGACATGTCGTCAGCCAGAGGGGAATAGAAATTGACCCGGACAAGGTGAAGGCCATCAGAGAGATGCCTGTGCCGCAAAAAGAGAAGGATGTAAGGAGTTTCCTGGGTAAGCTGCAGTATGTCAGCCGATTTATTGCCAAGCTCACTTCAATATGCGAGCCTATTTTTAACCTGCTTAGAAAGAATCAACCTGTGGTCTGGAATGAAGACTGTCAGAACGCTTTTGACAGCATCAGGGAATACCTGTTGAATCCACCAGTGCTAAGGCCGCCGTAGCCAATCAAACCGCTTATCCTGTATCTGGCAGTAGAGGGCAGTTCTGTGGGCGCCATGATGGCTCAAGAGGATGAATTTGGGGTGGAATTTGCAATTTATTACCTCAGCAAAAAGTTCCTCGCTTATGAAATCATGTATGCTGAAGTAGAGAAGATCTGCCTTGCAGTGATTTGGGCATAAAAGAAATTGAGGCATTACTTCCACTCATACAAAGTTCAAGCAGTGGCCAAGCAGAATCCGTTAAGATATTTGCAGGAAGCACTGTCTTTGCTTGGAAAGATGGGGAGGTGGCTGCTCGTGCTACAGGAGTTTGATGTGCAATACATCACTCGCAAAACTATTAATGGACGAGCCGTAGCCGAATTTCTTGCTAAGCATCCTATACAAGGAGACACTCCCGAGTTTACCTTTCCTGATGAAAGCATAGTCGCGATTTCTATCCAGGGTTGGCAGTTACACTTCGACGGGGCAGTGAATAACAGAGGGGCCGGAGTTGGAATCATCTTGACAACCCCAGATAACGAGAAACTCCCTCTAGCCAAGAAGCTGAGGTACAAAGCAACCAACAACAAAGCCGAATACGAAGCATGCACTTTCGGGTTGGAAGCTTTAGCTGCATTGGGGGCAAAGAATATAGAAGTCTTTGGTGACTTATCCTTGGTGATTAACCAGGTCCGAGGTGAGTGGGCTGTAAAAGAAGAACGGCTGGTACCCTACATTAAATATTTGAGAGAGGTGTGTGGGCAGTTTGAGACTTGCACTTTCCACTTTGTGCCGAGAGATGAGAATCGGCTGGCGGATGCGTTGGCAACCTTAGTGTCAATGTGAGATAATCCTGAAGGAGTAGCTATGAAGCCAGTGCTGATTTCGAGTTCTGAGAAGCCCAGCTTTAAGATCAAGCCTGTATTGGAAGTAGAAGTGGCAGATGGGAAACCATGGTACTTCGACATCATGAATTACTTGGAAAACAAAAAATTTCCAGAAGAAGCTACTGAGAAAGACTAGAGGATGATCCAGAAGCTATCTACTCAGTTCATATCCTTGAAAGGGGTGATGTACAAAAGACAGTCAGACGGGATTCAGCTCAGGTGCTTGAACGAAAAAGAAGCCCGCAAAGTGATGGAGGAAACCCATGCAGGTGTCTGTGGGGCTCACATGAACGGTTTGACTTTGGCCAAGAAGATCATGAGACAAGGCTTCTATTCGCTTACGATAGACAATGACTGCTCGAAATATGTTAAGCAATGCCAGTTGTGCCAACAATACGCAGACTTGAGACACCTGCCAGTATCAGAGCTACATAACCTGACATCACCTTGGCCTTTCTCTGCTTGGGGGATAGATATCATTGGAGAGATTCGCCCTACGGCATCCAATGGGCACAGGTACATCATAGTCGCAATTAACTATTTTACCAAGTGGGTAGAGGGGGAATCCTTCAAAAAGATTGACGCGAGGGATATGGCCAAGTTCATAGAGAGGAATTTGATCTGCAGATATGGCCTCCCCTATCACATAGTGTCTGATAATGGGGTGCAGTTCATGGGAGAAACCAAGAAGCTCCTCGAGAAGTATGGTGTTGAACATCATAAATCCTCTCCCTACCGACCACAAGCGAATGGAGCAGTAGAGGCCACGAATAAGAATATGAAGAAGATCCTGTCCAAGATGGTCCAAACCTACAAAGACTGGGCTGAAAAGTTACCCTTCGCTCTGTGGGGATATAGAACAACGGTAAGGACGTCTACAGGCGCTACACCATTTTCCCTGGTATACGAAACAGAAGCATTATTGCCAGTTGAGATAGAGCTCAAATCACTGAGGGTGGTCATGGAAGCCCAAGTTCCAGAGGCCAAATGGGCGCGGCAGAGGCTATAGCACTTGAACTTATTGGATGAGAGTAGGCTGAAAGCTTATTATCATAACTAGGTTTACCAGAAGAGATTGGCAAGGACTTTCGGAAAGAAGGTGAGAAAGCATCCGCTGAAAGAAGGAGACTTGGTGTTCAAGCAGATGAGGCCAGGCATACCAGATATTAGAGGGAAATTCAGGCCTACCTGGGAGGGGCCGTATATCCTTAAAAAGCTGCTGTCCAAAGGAGCTGCAATCTTATCGGATAGTGATGGAAACAAATTCAAAGAGCCGATCAACGTCGACAGACTCAAAATGTTCCATGGCTAAAGACCAAAATAAAAAGAAGAGAATAAAATGCCCTGCAGGTCGAAAACCGAAAAAAGGCGGCCGTGCTAAAATTGGGCGCCTCGACAGGGTGTAAACCGAAAAAAGGCATCCTGTGCAAAAATTAGAGGCATGAGAGAAAATATCCAATCGTGAAAACCCGAGAGGGCCGATTGGTAACAGGAGTTGATGCTATTAAAATTTGGTTTCATGTATTAACAGCGCGCAAGCAGCTGAGTAAATGCCAAAACTGATCGTGTATGCTGAAATTATATGAAAATGTACACGAATTCGTGAAATAGAATGAATATTATTCTTTTCATTTTTGTCGTTTCCTAGTTTTGCATTAAAAAGAAATGTAGCACCAAAAGAAATACATATGTAGGCTAAGATAAGTCCTGCTGCTGCTCTCGCCGACCAGATGCTTGAGCCCTCGAGTCCTATTGTCAGATGCCGGACTAAGGATCCACTTCTTGTACTCGTTAGTTGAAGACACAGAATGATTACCGAACCTCGGGATAATAGTCTTCACCGGTAGTTTGCCCCACAGCTCATGGTACCGAGAAGCAAAAGCTACCGAGAGAGCTCCTCCCCAAAAAGATAAGGGAACCCTCACTACATCCTGGGTCATCTCGAGCTGACGCGTACATCGAGAGGTGATGCAGAAGGTGGTTCGACGGAGCCCACAGAGGGGAACACACTCCGATGGCCCATCGATGACCACATGAGACAGTGGGAGCCAGGTAGACGTAAAACTGATGTCGTCATCTGACAGCTCGCCAAATCTGGTAATGCCTTCACCAGTAGTGGCGTAACCATGCAATCGTCGACGTGAAAGGAAGTGGCTCGGCGAGTACTGTGGGGTAACTCGAGGAGGTGGCTCGGACAGCATCCTCAGTTTCTCTTGCAGCCAAACCTAAAAAAAAATAAAAAAAAAAATAAAAAAAAAAAAGAAAAGAAAAAAAGCCGCTGGAGTAAGTAGGGTTCAGGCAAAAATAAGGCACAGGGTTGTGTGAAAATCCGAAAGGACGTACCTCCTGCTAAGAAAAGCTAGTGTGAAAATTCATAAGGGACGCACTACCTTTAAAATAATGACGTACCTGGAGTAATATAGGGCTGCCGGTAAAAGTAGTAGTGGATCCAGAGCGCACAGCATCCAAGCCCATAATGGTTTCAGCCAGAATGAGTGGTAACGGTGATAATCCCAGATAAAAGCCGCTCAGGACTCCGAACAGGCGAGAGTCACCTGTCAAACCCCCTGGAGCAACGGTGAGGAAGTTCACCATGCAAAATAAGAATATGATGCTTACCCGATAGGTGGGAATGTCAGTGAACTGATCCAGAGCCTCGATCAGTGGCCCCAGAGCAAAAGAAGAGCCCGGAGGGATCAGACGGGCGGCCTCAGAAGAAGGTATGCCGAGAGCCATAGCTATGTCCCGGGTCTGGAATAGGCCGCAGCAGGGGATGCAAGGCAGAGCGCTAGGAGGGAACCAGGCTCCAAGAATGGTAGCTAGCTCTTCAGGCAAAGGGCACAGTTCCTGGTAGGTGAACCGAAAGACGTGAAAACGGGGGTTCCAGAAGTGGGTCGCCGCCAGAAGTAGGTTCTGATCGACTTTCACCCGGCACAGGTATTTCAGTCCAGACAGAGAGGAAAGGGCGCCTTCTCCCCAAGTGTGTTTGTCATCTAAGATACGGTGCATCCTTTGGGCTAGAGAAGAAGACATGCTGAGAAATCTGAAAGGCTCAAGATGTTGGAAAATAAAGAGACATAAGAGAAGCAAAAATTTTGTGAGAATTTATAGGGGAGTGTCACCGACGGCCTACCCGCCTCTCCAAAGACATGGCCTGCCCGTCGGTAGAGATCCACCTGGCAGATGCATACGTCAGCATTGCATTCATCACACGCATTAACTCGCATTTATTGCGTGACAGACGTCCAGCCCGTCGGTCGCTCCTACAGACGCCCTGCCCGTCGGTCATGAAATTCTATATAAGGGAGAGTGACAGACGGTGCAAACGCTGCTGTCCCTTTCATTTCTTCTCCCAAACGGTTTTTTTAGCCTTTTTTAGTGTTTTTTCAAGCGTTTCTCCTTCTTTTTTCGCGATTTTTCCATATTTTCTCATTCTCTACTCACCGAGTGCTTGGATATTTATATTTCTTCAGTTTCTACACTTCTCGAGACTACAAGTAAGTAAATAACTACTTTTTTGAATTTTATTTTATTTATTTCTTCATTTCTTCTTCCTCTAACTTTTGAAATGATTAGAAACCTTTAGATGCCTTAGAAATTTAGGGAGAATGCTGCCCGTTTTTCTTTATTTTTTATTGCAATTAAATCTGAACCTTTGCATGATCACATAGAAATAGAATTTTTCTATAACTTTGTTGCTTTAGAAATAGACATTTCTAGCGCACTATTCCGTGTATATATTGATTTTGAGGCATGAGGCCATTGTTTTGTGTTGTTGGGGACTCACTCTTGCCGGGGTGCGTCCCATTTACACACATATATTGTTGTTGGGGCCTGAGGCCTATTTTGATGCCTTTTTATGCAGGAGGTTGGGCATACCCTTGCCGGGGTGCTGCCCAAATTTGTATTATTCTGTTCTAAAATTGAACATTTGTGCGTATAATGCATGCCTTGGGGCCTAGAAAGCCTATTTTTATTCGCTTCAAATTATTTCCATGCTAATTGCATGTTGTTTTTTTTGCTTTTGATATGTGCGCGCCATGTTGGGCTACTTCCTTTGATAGGACGTCCGCCCTTTTCATTTATTATCAGTTTTCTATCTAGTTTTCGGGCTGCCATTGCCCTGGTGAGGCCTAAATGGGCCTTCACCTTGAAAATAAGTCTAATAATACTTGTTTTGTCAAATTTTCGCTATCTAATTTTTTCTCCTTTGCAGGATGCCTCCCAGACGTAGAGCACCGCAGGCCCAGCCCGAGACCGTAGTTCCGGGTTGGATGGATGCTGAGTCAGCTCAGAGGTATAGAGCGTTGGCTCAGGTAGAGCTTCGGGCCAGCCGTTTCGTGTCCAGGCCGTTTCTAGAGGCCCTAGGGATGGCCCCAGAGTTTGATTTGCTTGTCGAGGGTGCTTGGTGGACAGAGTTCCTTGACCCTTCCTTCCAAACTTTTCCAGAGGCTACTCGCCAGGTCCTAGCCACTCTCCGCTATGCCGGTTTCCAGAGTGCAGATACTGAGCCAGGGGTGGTCCAGTTTTGGTTCGACGGCGACCACTACAGTATCACCAGGCAGAGATTCGCTCAGGCCATAGGGCTCCCTACAGAGGAGGGGGTCGAGATCTCACGGCGAGCTGTGAGACGCGCCCATTGGGCGGCTATTGCCCTACCGGGAGTGCTGTATGATCATGATACAGCAAAGAGCACCGTATTGGTGTTTCAGGCACTCCGGTATTTGCACAGAGTGCTATCCAGTTCGTACCTCAATCGAGCTGGTAATCCAGGGTCACTTAATGCGGCCGAGATCTGGAGCCTCTGGGCTATGGTGGCAGGCCAGCATCTCAACATTAGCCATGAGATCTTGGCCAACTTGACCAGAGTCGGTAGAGGGTTGACACCGGTGGTGATAGTGGGAGGAGTTATCACCCGATTGCTTTTGAGGTTGGGAGTCGCCCCTGACAGATTGAGAGGACCCTTAGAGGAGGGGATCCATGTGGATGCCGCAGCGGCAGTACAGATGGGGATGATCTCCCCGATATCAGGGCAGGCAGAGGCCTACAGGGTGTTGACCATTCACGAGACCCGGCGGATGTTCTCACTTCCACCTTTGGGTCCAGATCCAGACCAACCGGAGCACCCAGAGGATCAGCCTCCACAGCCAGAGCCCCAGCCTCAGCCTGAGCCTCAGCCAGAGCACTAGCCTCGACATTCATAGCCAGAGCCCCTGCCTCCTCAGCCTCAGACTGCGCCACCGCCACAGCCGCAGGAGCAGCCTCGGACCCCGTCGGATTTCAATATGGAGTTCACGATGGATGAGCTCTTCGCCGCCTCACCAGCATCCCGAACGCCGACTCCTATCCCGTCGCCGAGTGTTAGGGTGCAGAGGACTACCCACGGGCACCCCGAGAGGTATCATCCGTATTCTCGAGGCGACCTAGGGGCATCCACCTCCGCAGCACCGCCTCCAGAGCCACTACAGCAGCAGCCAGCACAGCCCGACTTCTCTCAGCTCCTCACTTTCATGTTCACAGCCTTGGAGCGATGACAGGATGAGAGGGACAGAGCTATTCACGAGAGGTTGGACCGCCAGTAGGCTGCTATTCAGGAGCAGTCCCAGTCAGTGGAGCGGTTAGCCCAGGAGCAGGCCGGCTACATCGAGCATACTATGCGGGAGCAGGCTCGGATCATGGATATTGTCAGGGATGAGCAGGCTCGGGTCATAGAGGCCTTCAGAGGTGAGCAGGCGAGGCTGATCGAGCAGATTGCTCAGGGTCAGAGGGAGCTTAGGCAGCAGCTCGCTCATTATTTGAGGACGTCACAGGACCAGGCGTCTCAGAGGGTTGACATGACCCTACAGATGATTGACGAGTCACTCGACTCTCTGAGATCCCGCTAGGTGATAGAGGGGATCCTCCCACCCTTGTCTCAGACCATGAGGGAGTTCAGGGACCAGGCAGAGCAGCGCCTAGAGCACATGAAGGGGGCCGCCAGCGAGCAGACCACTCAGTTGAGAAAGGCGTTCAAGAAGTTGGGAGGCACAGTATCAGAGACGTTGGAGTTCATGAGGACTTGTACCCAGCCTTTCTTGGATGGCCAAGATCCGTTTCAGGTGGACTCACGATGCTGAAGCAGGACCCTCCACGGCTCACCCTCCACCTCAGGCACGGCCGGCTCCGCCTCCGCCTCCGCCAGGGACAGTGCATATATCGGATGATGAGGACCCCAATGAGCCCTCTGACTACACACCCCTATGACATTCAGGGAGTCATATTTTGTATATTTATGATTTGTATATACATTGTACAAAATAGATATTTCTAGTGAAAAACTTTTGCTTTCAAGATTTACGCATTTATTCGATCATTTATGATTCATTCATACAGCAGATGAAATATATGCCTTCGCATTCACTCATATTCTAAAACAAAAATGATAAAAAATGATGAATAACATCTCAATAAAGAAGAATATAAATGAAACATGGCATAGCAAATAAAGCAAGATCATGCCATTAATGGACAGGTTAAAAGATGACCACTCAAAAATGAACTAACAAAACCTTTTATCACGCAGGTACAGAGAAGCGTCAATCCCAACACAAGCATCGATTGAAAGTCCGAACGAGGGCACCTAAGTTTTTTGGAACGAGGAACCCGGAAAGGTCTCCTCCTCTTTAGATCGAAGCTGTGGTTAGAGAAACATCACTCTTCACCAGATCGAGATCGTAGCCAAAGAGCGCTGCATCTCCCAGTTCGCGCGACAGCCTGAGAGTGCTACGCACCGTGCAGACCGGATGGGGGTTAGCAAGGGAACTTCAGATCGAAGCTGTGGTTAGAGAAACACCACTCTTCACCAGATCGAGATCGTAGCCAGAGAGCGCTACATCTCCCAGTTCGCGCGGAAGCCAGAGAGTGCTACGCACCCTGCAGACCGGATGGGGGTTAGCAAGGGAACTTCAGATCGAAGCTGTGGTCAGAGAAACACCACTCTTCACCAGATCGAGATCGTAGCCAGAGAGCACTACATCTCCCAGTTTGCGCGGCAGCCAGAGAGTGCTACGTACCTTGCAGACCGGATGGGGGTTAGCAAGGGAACTTCAGATTGAAGTTGCAGTTAGAAAAACACTGCTCTTCGCTTCGAGTTCATAGCTAGAGAATGCTACGTCTCACCAACGCCTACGAGTCGAGACGAGACCGGTAGGGGTATCTCCGCATCGCCGAACGGACTGAGACGAGGTCTACCCGGCAGAAGGCACAAAAGGTAAGAACTGTCGCAGGTACGCCTTCTTTCTTTCTATCCTTTCTCTGAGTTTTGGCTTATCTAGGCGCTTGTGCACTAGTTTCCCCAAAACTGGGGGCAACTGTAAGCACCGTGTCCCGGAGCGGTCCGGATCAGAGGTTACCCTATGATGAAATTAGTATCCAAGCCTGTATAAACGGTTTGGATTTGGAGGTTTTAGTCCCACGTTCCACGAGAAGTGAGTCTTTTTACCTTTCGTAGGTAGAGGGGGAGAAAACAGGGGATTTTCGAGTCAAAAAGGTATATTTTTCCTCCACAGACGGCCAGCCCGTCTGTGAAGCCAGCCCGTCACTTAGGGTCACCGACGGCTTGTGGTATTTTCCGATGCCCATCGGAAAATCACCGCCCCTGTCAGAACGCCGGTATCCAAGCCTGTATAAACGGTTTGGATTTGGAGGTTTTAGTCCCACGTTCCACGAGAAGTGAATCTTTTTACCTTTCGTAGGCAGAGGGGGAGAAAACAGGGGATTTTCGAGTCAAAAAGGTATATTTTTCCTCTACAGACGGCCAGCCCGTCTGTGAAGCCAGCCCGTCGCTTAGGGTCACCGACGTTTTGTGGTATTTTTCGACGCCCGTCGGAAAATCACCGCCCATGTCAGAACGCCGCCTGATTTCTCGGAGCACGCAACCTTTCCGACGCCCGTCGGTGGATGTGGCAGGGCCGTCGGACGAATCCTTGTGTCAGAAGGATTCTCCCGACACCCGCCTCCCAACACCGATACCCGTCGGTCGTGTTTGGCTTATAAAAGCTCCGGATTTTCACTAGAAAAGGGTTCCAAAAATTTTGAAGAGGGGAAACTCTGCCCAAATTCAAGCATATTTTCTCTCTCTTCCAGCAAACACATTTCATAAAGAAATCTCTTTCAAAAGAGGATCAAATCCATCAAAAGGGACTAAAAACTAATTAGTTTTCCTTAGATTTTGATTTTAAAGACAATCTTTTGAGGGGTTGAGGAGGAAACAGTTCATTTTCCTTTCTTTGATCCTTCATCTTGCTTTTTGTGGAACACACGGGGCTCTAATCAACACAAGAATCTCACCCAAAGCGATTATCTGAGGGTAAATATTCCAGATTCCTTTTTCATATCATTTCATATTTATTCTTTATTTGTTGATTCTTTCAATTTTTTCACCATTTTTCTTTATTTTGACTCTCTTTTTATGATTTTATAATAAAACCTCTTTTTTGGCTTTAAAAGGAGTTTTCTCTTTCTATTTTTTCGGAGACAGTGGTGACCGACGGGTCATCTCCATCACCGACGCCCGTCGGTCACCCCACCTACAAACGTCCCTTTTGAGTGACAGACGGACATGCCAGTTATCTCGACTGACGCCCGTCGGTCACCTAAAAAAGGCCGTCTGTGGGTTCTGTCTCTACCCTTTTAAACCATTTTCCACTTTTTTCAAGTCCTTTTGGCTTCCTTCATGTTGATTTTATGTATATTAACATCTTTTAACTTTCTATGAGTGTATATTAATTCTCTTGGACTATCTCGAGCTTGAGGGGCTATCTACCATTTTTCGGAGGATTTCGTCCGGTTTAGTTTCCTAACCCTTATTTCCTTCATTTGTTATTTATTAATTATTTTATGTACATGGATATACTCTTTTCATATCTCGTTAATGTATAAAAATGACTCAATGTTTTATATTCAATGAAATGAGGTTTACACAAAAGCAAGGGTCCAATGCCCTATTTTTATCCAATAAAAATCATCATAGAATAAAAACATCCAATTTTTGATAATGATGCATGCGAGGACCAAAGTCCTCAAAATAAGCAATCCCCCGATTCATGTATGCCTCGCAAATTTACAAAAGGGAGTTGTATTCTGCTCCTTGTATTATTGTAATCTATTGCTTTTGATATTTACTGGCTCATTTACGGCTTTTCAAATATGAATGAATGCGCCTTCAATTAATTGCATCATGTGGAGAGAGAGCGAACCAATGATAATTAAAATTTGATCATAAAATAATTGAGGTAGAAATAGATGAGAAATCCCAGACCCAGCTCTGGTCTTTGGGCTTAAAGAGGCTAGAGGTCTACCCTCCAAGACACCTTTTTGTGCCACGAGACTTTAGCACTAATCCTAGGCTCCTTAGGGTGAGAGGTTTACCTTCCAAGACCCCTCTTGCTGGCCCAAAATGGATACAAAGCGCAGTCTTAGGCTCTCCGAGGCGAGAGTAACTTTCCCAATGTTCTATTGGGTGGCGACTCCATGAAACCTCCTTGTTGCCCAACATAGACGCACTTGCGATTTATTGCAAGCTGTCAACGGACCCATAAATGCCCCGATCACCCTCGAGCGGGCGGTCCCATGGGCGGCTGCGGGGATCCGGCGCACGTCATAATGACTCGTGCATGTGCAGCATGACTCGTGCTGGATGGGAGGATCTCTGTCGCAAGAAGTGTTTTGGAACACGACTTGCGATAGACTGAGGGAAGGGACACGAGTCGTGTCCCTCATGCACGACTCGTGTTCCCCCATTTTACACGGCATTATGGGTAAACCATACCGCCGTGTAAGATGCTTCTGCCTCCCATTTTTTGTATATGTTCACTTTTGTCTTTTTCGATCCTTTTTCTTTTAATTTGCATTTTTAACCTTTATTTGTGTATTATTAATTAGTAAATGATATTAATTGGCATTTAAATTTATCCAAATGATATTTACGGTAAATTGTATTGCATGTTACATGTTGAATATAATTGGTTTATATATGTCTTATTTTCTACTGCTTGATATACACAGTATGAGATATTTAAATGTGAATGGTATTATGCATGATCTGCAAGAGTCAGTCTAGTGGATAGTTAGGCATGCCTAAAAGAGTCCTTTTGCTGCAACCTTTGTACTGTTTTGGACCCTGATCAGGTTCCCATTTTGTTCCTCACGAACTTCTATGTGTTCGGATCTTGTTTAAGATCCCTTTATAAAATGTTTTGAAAAGAGATAATATGATATTGTTTTCTCGATTCGTACCCGTAAGGTACCACTATATGTCGATTCATACCCGTAAGATACCTCTATGCGTTTACTCGCTATCCACTACTATGAGTCAGCAAGTGTTATGATTTGTTCTGATATGATTATAAGTATGTGAATCCGAATGAGTATGATTATAAGTATTTGAATCTAAATGACTCTAATTATGAGTATTTGAATCTCTTGGTATATGAATGTGTTTATTGAACCTTTGAATGGTGGTGACTGGAATTCTATTGTGATTAATCTTGTGATATTCAGCATGCTATTATCGTATGTGATTTGCCTTGACGACCATTGTGAATGGCCGTCCATATATTATTGTTTATTTCCCCACTAAACGTTATCGCTTAGCACGGTGTTTTCACCCATGCAAGTGCGGAAGGTGTATAGCTTTTGGGAGAGTTGCCGCCAATCAAGCCAACACAGAGGGATTAATGTTAGGGCTTTATTTTTATAGCATGATTTTTTGTAATAGTGATATCTCTATTGTATATAGTTTTGTAAGCTTTCGCTATGTATCTCTAACAGTTGTAATTATTTTGTAATATTAGTTTTTAATCAGAATATTATTGTAATGACTGTTATTATATTAATGCATGATCATTCTAATGTTTCCAAAGTTTTTAATTTTGGCTATTTGTATGTATGTTTCTATTATGTGAATAAATGTTTTGCACTGTTCTGCTTGGTGACACCTATACTCATACGAGTTCTCACTCCCTTGCCGATGGGTCCTCCTACGTATGGGAAGGGGGTGTTACAGTGCAGTTTTGGGTAGTAAGAAAAATAAGCCATTATATTGCAAAAATTTATACCCAATGAATAGTAATATTAGACAGTTATAGGTCAATCAATGATTATGTGTTAAGTAAAGATTATTAAATGAAGTGTAAGTGAAGTGAATTTGTTAAGTGATATTATTAAGTGAAATAAATTGTAAAGTGAGTTTAATAACAAGTGTAGAAAAAGAAAATTAAAATTTTGCCATAATTCGAAACCAGTAAAGGTTAACCTATATTCAATAATGGTAATCACACAGTATAGCTAAGTCGACAGTGTTCGTATAGGGCATAAGGGTGTTGTAGGATCTACATACAGAAAAAATGAGACAATTTTGCCTACACTAACTCTTACATTGCATGTAGTATCCTAGGTGTCAAGCTCACCTCTTGCCAGTTGTCCATTCCTAGCCAAACATCCACTAAATCCTTTGGTAACTTCCACTTAGTCCCTCTTTAAATTGTTCTTTTCAATTACTTTAATTTCTTTGCAATTACATCCTCATTAACCCATAAACTCACACTTACATAATAACGCTTGTACCCTTACTATACAATTATCACTACAAATCCTTTTAGGGTATACCTTGGGTCATTACAGATTGTGCCTGGAGTTTAATACCCTTTGGTATCTAAATGTTGAGATTTGGTTCTCCATATGTTTGATACTGTCGGTCAATATCCAGAGTACCCGTATCCACCATCGATGTGAATTCGGGCTAATCTATTGTGTGTTTATGAATGTATAAGAAGTGCAATGATATGGTTATATGTATATGAACGTACATGTGATGTAGTGATATGTTATTACCAGCTATTTATGATAAATTTTAAAGGTTTGTTAACATGTGTTTGATTGTGTATTAAAAATAGCGATAGGTTATTACTTATCATATATGATGCTTGCTAAGGAACCTAGAAATTATGGGCGTGTTGAGAGGATGTAAATGATGTAGATATGTTACTAATATGTTCATTTTAGAGTACAAGCTTATGAATGTAATAGTGTGATTAAGCATGATTACTGTGGAAATGCCTATTATTGTTTGTTGTATGCAACTTCGTTAGAAGTCTATTTTCTTTTGTATATCCCCACTGAGCCATCACTCAACACCAGTGTTTTCCTGTGTAGGTATGCAGGTTTGATTTTTAGAGAGTTGTGCATCTGTAGGCCATTAGGAGTTGGAGCTTGTAGTGAAGTTCTTTGTGTATGTAGTGTAGCGATTGTAACACCCCGTTTACACCCTAGTCGGATTAGGCTAAATTTAGGGTGTAACGGAAACCGAATGTGGTTGAAATAGGGACGAAAGTGTTAAAAAGTACACAACCGTTATTAATTCGGAAGTTTTGGCAAGTTTTGGTAAATTGGACAATTATATCGTCGTCCCTTAAATGACGTGAAAGGAATTATTTTGGTGATTAAAAATGTCTAATTGGATGAGGGAAGTGATTAATTGTAGTAAAGAATGTAACACCCCGAAAGTGCCCTAATAGAAATGAGTGTTATTAGTGTAAAAGTGTGCATGATAGTTAGGGTTTACAGCATTGGACCTAATTGAAAAAGGTGAAATGAGGGACTTAATTGAAGAGAAATAATGTATTGTAGTGGCTGAATTGTACTTTGCATGATTAACTAGCAAATGAAGATTAATTAGTGTAATGACTGTTAATTAAGTTAATCAAAAGTTAGTGGGATCAGTTGTATGTTAGTGGATTTAGCTGGATGTTAGTGGACTCCATGTGTTAGTGTGTGAGCCAGCCACCTTGTGTAGGGAGAGTGAGAACTTGACACCTCACACTTACATGCAAGCATGAGGTGGATTAGTGAGTAAACCTGTCTTTTGTTCCTTGATTCAGCCATTTTGATCCCTTGATCCGGCCCTTTCTTAAAAAGTTTACCTTCCTTTTGTATCTCTCTTTTAATTGTTCTTTGATCATGGAGTCGTAAGAGTGGATAGTGATAGTTTAGAAGAAGGGTATTGACTAGAAAGAGGCAAGTAGAGCTGCCAAAGGTAAAGAGAAAGTGATATAGAAGAGTAAAGGAAGGAGAGCTCCAAGAGGTTTGGGATTGTATTTGAATCAATGCATGTTTAATGTGTTTTGAAACTATATGTGTTAATTGATGTTTGATATAGATTAAATGCAAAATGGATGTGTATTGAAGTGTTAAGCGAATTGCCATGAGTATTGTATGTGATCAAGTATGAACACTAGTGTTAAGGGAAAATCCTGTTTATGTCCTACCAGACCTCTGTGTATTGTTTTGATCATAATTGGAGTTTTACAACTCCAATTTGAGTGTTAGTTACACCATTGGAACCACAACTTCAATACCTTTAAAAATATAAGAGAGACCATCAATTAATTCTATCTCTAAGAGGCCTAAATATGGCAATAAACGGACATGTTCCTGTCTAGCCGGGTTGATTTGAACAGTCTATAGTGTTTAATGTATATCTCTTCTTTTAGGAGTCCAAATGACCTAAAACGTGTCCTGTTAGTAAGATAAGACATGGAGGAACAAATGTTATGAAGGACTCTTTGCCCAAAAATTGGGTCTAGAGGTTGGTTTTTGCGATGCAATTCTGGAGTGAAAACCAGTCTCGTAAGGCACCTGAGGGGAGCTACTGTCGCGATCACGACAAAGTCGCGACCTCGTGACAGAACAACATGTATAAAGCCTTTTCTTATTAATTTTGAGCCCATGGTTGGTATGGATCAGTTCCCTACCTTTCCCTCAACTTATTATGCATGATTAGGGCTATTAAATGAATATAAAAGTAGTTATCATTGGGAAAAACTTATGAGTATGATTAAGATTGGTAATATAACTAATAAAGTAACAATATATAAGTATGTGAAGGTTAGCAAATGGATTGACATATATGTGTGTGTATTTGATGAAACTATATCCATGATTAAGGACCTTATTGTATGAGTATTATATCAATGTTAAATGAAATTTATATGCATACAACTAAGATGACTATGCGAATTGGAGATGCATGATAGCCTAACTAAGCTTGAGTGCATCATTATGAGAATATACCCCTATGCGAATTATAGATGCATGATAGCTTAACTAAGCTTGATTGCATCATTATACGAGTTTCTCTAAATGTTAATTAGAAATGCATGATAGCCTAACTAAGCTTGATTGCATCATCATGCGAATTATTAACATGTGAGGAGAATCAAATCATGCGAATGAATTTTAATATGCGATTGAATTATATGCGAAGGAATGATGCCATGAGAATGAATGCGTAGTGAATGAATAAACTAATAAGCCTGAAGTCGAGTTGTGGATAAATAAGCATGCTTATGAAGGGCTAGTGATTTGCGGCTGCTAGTGTGACACCGACGGGTGTCTAGTGATTGATATCGACGGGTATCCAGTGATATATTGTTCGAGACTTCTGTCTCTAGTGATATAGTGTTCGAGACCTCGGTCTCTAGTGTTTATTGAATAATGTACCCGTATCCAGCTTTAAAACGATTCAGGCTATTAAGAATAAATGCATGTGAGAGATTGATTATGATGTTGTGTTATAATATGATTGTGTTCTTTATATGTATTGATAATATTACTCTTATTGGTTGTGTAATATCCATGCCATGCTAAATGAACTAGTGATCTTGTTTGTTAAGCCATCCACTGGCATAGTGTAGTGATTATTGGCATGGTAAAGTATGAGGTATTGAGCATGGGCATATGATTATCGACTTATAGTTATTGCATGACTTTCGGTGATGCTAAGTGAACTAGTGATCTTGATAGCGAAGTCTTTTATTGACATAGTGTATTGAGTATTGTATGATATTTTGTTTAATATGAACTATGGAATATCGACATGCTATCGTATTATTGACTATCTAGTGAACTATTGAATGTTGGTATCGTATATTATGTATTATTGAATATTGGCATGTTATTGAGATATTGTTGAATTGCTATTGTATGGTATACTGTATAGTAAAAGTATGCTCTGTTGCTCTGTATAATGACCCAGGCTATTAACCAAAAGAATGATATTGTATACTTAGTGCTAATATTGAATTTACATGTAAAATGACAGTGCTAATATTGAATAAAGCTATTGTTGGCTATGCCATATTGAGTGATATCAATGCTATGCCTCATGGTATGTTAGCTATCGTTTAATATGTGAACCGGTTTAATAAGCATGATCATTGTAGTGGTATAGTTATATGTTGTTTTGGGACTATTGATATTGAAATGTTAAGGCATGATAAGTACATGAATTAGTGATATGCAAGATGTATGATCTAGTGGTTTTGTAATGGCCCAAATATCGGCCTAGAAGTGTCAGATAGTGATTTCAGTATTATTATGATGATCGCAGCGTCGAATTATGTAGGAAGTGGTTTTGCTAGTGTTAAAGTATAGTGGTAAGTGTGCTAAAAATATAGCAGTTCCGATACGAGTATCAGTGGTGTGGCTATATAGCGAGCCCGGCCGTCCGGCGGCCGAAAATCTCAAATTTTGAAAAAATGATCTATGGGCCATAACGAGTCTAGTGGCGAAATCGGAACTGAAAACGGAGCTAAAACGGCTTCCGAAAGTCAGTTTGAACAAAGCCTCTGGTTCGATTCAAATAGTAACCAAGTTTGATTGAACTTTGACCGAAGCTCTAAATATAGTAAACGACCTCCGAAAAATTATTTGAAGGTGTAGATGGACTTAGAATAGTGTGTAGAACAGTTTGGTGGTGAAAAAAGAATTTTATGGAGATACTGGAAAATTACTGAATCGGACCAATTTAATTGAACCAGACCAAATAGTGATTTTAATTGAGATGGAATGAAGGCCTAATGGACATATAAGAGTGAAAATGATGTGGAGAGTGAAAGGTGAACCAAACCGGTTTAACTAGTGAACCGGACCAGTTGACTTTTGGTTGACTAGGTTTGACTGGACTCTAAATGGAGTTCTGGACCTCAAAAAAATTATCTGAAAGCATGGTTATGCTTGGAATATTATGGAGAATCAATTGGTAAAGAAAAATAAATTTTACAGTAAGACAGAAAATTGAGTTATCAGACTGGTAATAAATTAGCGGACCGGGAAACGGTCTCTAATTAAGCTAAAATTTTACGTAGAGGCTGAATTATATATTTTGAGAATTATGGAATTGATTTTGGGAGAAATTGAGCTTGGGAGGTGACAAAAATAATTTTTGTATGGAAAATGGGCTTTAGGGTTGGCCCAATAGGTTGAACCAAGCCCAAGCCCACTCAAGACACATGTAAAATACAGAAATCTCTCCCATTTTCCAGAATTCTCTCCACACTTCTTCCACCTCCACTTGGCCGAATTCCATTCTCTCTCTTTTTCTTGAATTTTCTTCTTTTCTCTTCAAAGTTCTCCCTAAATCCAACCTCCCTAAGTAAAATACAGCCTCTCTTTTCATTGATGATGGTCTCAAAAGCTCATTTGGAGTGAAGAAAGTGGGAAAAACCAAGTGTTCAAGGTTATGTCCTAAAAGTGAGGTAAGAGATTTAAGGTTCTATAATTTGGTTTGATGGTTCATATAGGTATTTTTGGGTATGTAAATGATGTTTATGTAATTATATTGCAAAAAGGAAGTAGGGATTTGAGTAAATCTTGATGTTTGTATTCGGCCACCTTAGGATTTTCATGGAAAAGATGGAGTTTCAAAGTGATAAGGCATGGAAAGCTAGCTTAAGTGGTGGAAAGCAAGAAAATAAGGTTAGTGGATACAATATCCTTTCTTTTCCATGGTAGAGGCATGATTTTATGTTATGTTTGTATTGTGTGTATGTGAAATATGCATGAATAATTGAATCTAATTTAATATATGTGATTAGTGAACCTAAAATAGTGTAAAAGTATGATTAGATGAGATTAAAACTAAGTGGTATGAAAAATATAATGTAGGCCGAATAGTATATTATGGATTTTATGGAGATTAAATGAAGTTTATGGCTTATAATTGATGGATATTATATGTATAACATGTTTAAGTCATGATAGAGTGATTGAAAGAAATTAAAGAACACATTAAGAAAATTTAATATTGTGGCCGAATGGGATATTACATAAGATAATGAGGTATGTTGTGTGACATGGCAAATAAATGATGTTTATGACTAATACAATATGTAAATTAAATGATTAAATGACTAAATGAAATTAAAGTGAATTAAATGGAATGTTAGTATAGTGGCCGAATGGTATATAATGGGTTTAGTAAGGATATGTGATGAATTATGACATACCAATAATGTTGTAGTATGTTTAACATGTAAAGTGTGTGGATGAATGATTAATTGAAATTAAAGTGCATAATGAGGAAAAGTGACTTATTGGTCGAATGGTAATTTAAGTGATGTAAGTGTGTATATTAATAATTAATGGAATGTGATGGCATAAAGTGATTAAGTGACGATAAATGAGTGTGCATGCAAATTTGTAAGTGAATATAACATGTATGTTGAAATGTACAAAGTGATAAAGTGTGATATCATGTTGAAATGTACAAAGTGATAAAGTGTGATATCATGTTGAAGTGTACAAAGTGATAAAGTGTGATATCGTAATGATAAAATATTGCCCTTAGTAGTTATCTGGTAGTGAAATCTAGTCCAGGATATAATTGGCTAGCCATAGGGATTCCACACCGCAGTACGAGTCATGACGACTCGCTATTGCTAGACTAATGACGGTCTATCTCAGTGCAGTGTTAAGTGTTTACAGTGTATTTAGTGATTTCAGTGTTCAGTGTAGTGCAGTGCAGTGAGAAATGGTCCCATCGGGATCATTTCATAGTGTAGTGGATCTGTAGGATCCACGTCCCGCATATCCGGTCAGTAGATTTTCTACCGGGTCCATATTAGGGGCATACTGGTAAATATGTGAATAAAATCAATAAAATAATGATATTGGGGAAATTAAGTGAAAACAGGACTAGAATGAAGTGAATGGAAAGTTTAGGTGAAAAACGGTAATTTTACAAAAAGTTGGTAAAAAGTAGTAATAATAAGTTAAAAGTGTAAGTAAAAGGGCAAAATGGTAATTTTGGTAAAATATAGTGTTAAAATAGTGAAATAGTAAGAAAGTGAATAAATAGGGACTAAAATGTAATTTGGCTATGTTATAGGTTAAAGAGTGAAGAAATAAAGTGAAAAGGGTATAATTGTAATTAAAATAAATAAACAAGGGTAAAAGTGTAAAATGGAAAAGATGTAAGGTTAAAAGGGTAAATTAATGAATAATGAAGGGTATAATGGTAATTAAAGTAAAAGAGAGGATATAGATGTAATTAAAGTAAAAGAAAGGATATGGAAGGAATTAGTGTAATTGTGGGGACATAAATGTCATTATAGAAAAAGATAAGGGTATTTTTGGAAACCATGGGAAAAGAATAAGAATAAAAAAATAATGTAATTAAAGGATTTAAATGTAATTAGTGGATAATGTGATCTGGCTAAGTAATTGTGTGGTTAATTGATGAATTTTAATTGAGTAAGTATGATTAATGATTTAATAAGAAATAATAATAATAATAGTGATAATAAATAAAGGAAAAGAAAAAGTGGTATTAAGAATAAGTAGTGGCACAAGTGTAATTATAGCAAATTGAAATAGAAATTTAGAATTTAAGCAAAAAGTAAAGTGCAATTTAAATGGAAGTGTTATGGTAAGAATTAATTGATGAAAGGTGTGATAAATAATTAATAAATATAGTAGTGTAAATTAATTGATATTATGGATAATAAATACTTAATTGATAATTTGTGAATGAATGATTGATGAAGTATAGAAATCACAGTAATAGTGATAATAATAATGCATAGATAAATATTAAATATATGATAATGATCATAGTTGAATTGTACATTTAAATAATGAATGTGAAAGTATGGGTATGATTTAATTAAGATTAGAAATATTTGATAAATTAAAAATAAATAACATTGAAGAATAAATAAAGTAATGGTACTAGTGTAAACAAGTGAATAATGTAGAATTGCTAATGTAATTGACTACTAAGGGTTATTGTAGTAAATTAGTGTAAATTAATAATATGGTATATTTAATTATGAAATGTCAAAGAAATAATTGGAAATAATTATGGAGAGATGTTTTTAGGGGGCCATAGTGTGTTAAATTATAGTGCAAGAGAAGTAAAATGAAAGTTATAAAGAATTAAGAAAGTTGATGGTATGTTATTAAGTAGTAAGATGGAAAGAATTTTATTAATTATGATGGGAAATAATAATAAGCGAAGATTAGAAATAATAGATTTTAATAGATTTTAGTGTGTGAACAGATAGTGATAATATGAAAGAAATTTATAGACCCGTTATAATGGTAATTGTAAAAGTGAATAAAAATTAAATTGAAAGGTATGTATTCATAATGGAAATGTGGGTGTAGTGAAAATCTAAACAAACGAATTAAAAGAATTGTTAAAATAAATGTTTAATTGTGTTTGGAATAAATTAACATAGGGTCTCTAAAGAGAATGATATAAGCGATATTAATGTTATTAATAATAGATACAACATAGATTAAGAAAGGAATAAAGAAATAGTGTTAGAATAATCAGTATTCAAGTAACCTAATAAATGAACCATAGTGTATTCAATTAGTGATGAAATAATTCATATACAAGTAACTTAATGAAAGAGTTAATGCAGTGGAAAAGTGTTAATGAAAAGAATTAGTGTGGGGCAAGGAAATAAAGGGAATGTTAAACACACAAGGTGAGTTATATTAGTGAATCAATGTTTCGAATATTAAAACAGTAATAACCTAATAAGTATTTAAAGTAATTAAATGAGATCATGTCAAGGATAGTAACAGAAATCGATTGATAAGTGGTAATTGAATCATAGTATTATAGTCTTAAATAATTTATAATAATAAGTAGTGAATTGAGAATCGGATTGCAGTTAAAGTATATTCATAAGAATATAACCAAGAGATGAAATGATAAGTGACTAAAATTTAAGAACGCAATAATTAAATATCGTAAGAGTTAATAGTGAAATTGATAGCAAAAGTAATGATGAAAGTAAAAGTGACAGTGATAGTGAAAGTGAGAGTG
This sequence comes from Excoecaria cochinchinensis, assembly GCA_947683425.1. Classification (NCBI taxonomy): domain Eukaryota; kingdom Viridiplantae; phylum Streptophyta; class Magnoliopsida; order Malpighiales; family Euphorbiaceae; genus Excoecaria; species Excoecaria cochinchinensis. The sequence goes on along the minus strand of CANTUQ010000014.1, from coordinate 12,475,615 downwards.
ATAACGATACTGATAACAGTATTGAAAATAATTAGTGAAAATACAGTGATAATAAGAAAAAAAAATATATTGAAACCCCATAAAAGTGTATAACAAATAATCGAAAGTCTTGAGAACTGATCATCTTATGATTTAAATAAAGTAAAAAGAATAATTGTGTGTGCATGCATGTGTATTTAGTGTGGAAAATTTAGGATATGTATCCACCACTGGGCATTTTATGCTCAGCACGTAGAGTGTTACTGCGCGCAGGTTATAGTAGATTGTTATTGTGGCCGAAGACGTAATTTCAACTTGACGAAGATATTAGCGGCAAGGATCGATGTTTGGCATGGCATGTATACGACCGCGAGAAAAGGTGTGACAAGGTATATGATATTGTTATGTGTTAGTGCATGTATGTTTGTGTTTGTTATAAAAAAAAATTCCTACAGAACGATCGAGTGCATTGTAGTGTGTGTCAGTGCAGTGTTATGACATCCGGTATCCATATCATTTACGGGTATAAGGGTGTTATAGGTTTTGTTAGAGGTCTATATGTTTTGTGAATCCCCACTAAGCGTTATCGCTTAGCACGGGTGCTTGTCTCCCGTGTAGGTCTATACCATGGAGATCGTGTTTGGAGGTGTATCTACAGGCCACTATAAGAGCTGGGAGTTGTCAGTAGGTTATGGCATTGTAATGATGATATGTTATTGTAACTCCGATTTTTTATAAGTAAAGCATATATAGTTGTGCACATTTCATTCTGTATTATAATATGTAATTTGTAACCTAAACAGTAACCAATAGTGAACAAGTGCTAATGTATGGTATAGTGATCATATAGTGGTAGTGAAAGTAAATAATTATCGGACATAATGTTAATAATATTGACTAAAGGATGATAAGTGGATTAGTGATGTTAATTGAATTTAACTATAGCGTGTTTGTCGTGTAGCGCTCCCTTGTCCTCCCAAGGTGCATTGGGGCGTTACAAAGAACGTGATTTGTTTTATTTGTATAAGGTAAGGGTATTTTGGTCATTTTGTAATTATGGATTCAATTGATTGAATTAGTTAAATTATGTGGGTTAATGTATAAAATAAAAAAGTTCTATGCCAATTGAAGAAGGAGGTAAGTTAAGGGGTTAAAATATAAAGCTTGGCATAAAAATCTTCATGGGACCAATAAAAGGGTGACATGTGGCATTTGGAGGATAAGGATAGATTAATGGCTTTAATTCAGCCTTTGACTATTTGAGGGACATGGCTGGACGAGAAATGAAAGGAAAAGAAAGAAAGAGGACTCCTCTTCTCCTCCTTCTCCACCCCATTTCCCTTAATTTGAGTCCAAGATGGACTTTCCAAGTTTCAAGAAATTGGATGCAAGATTTGATTGGGAAAGGTAAGTGCTTGGTTTTCCTCTTCCTTTTAAATATGAATAGAGTCATGTGTGACCTTAAGAGGAATTCTAAATTTTGGGTTGATTTTGTTGGAGGAAACAAGAGAGCTAAGGAAGGAGTATGAAAGAATAAAGGTTGTGTAGCCCTTGGAGTAATTTGGGAGCAAAGGAAAATATAGCACCCCCTACGTCCCCGTTGGAAGGACGCGGGTGCGCTACCGACGCTCACTCACATACATGCACACATGCGCTAAACGAAAACATATATTCATGCAAAAACACGGGGAAATTAAAAACTTACCTCGAGAAGCACAACTGGACACGCATTAATTCATACACACCCAGGCACAAAGCCGAAACATATATACATTCATACATATGATCATTCAGCGGAAGCATTAAGCGGAGAATTAACTGAAAGCTTAATTACAAATACCATAATGCAGGAATACAAAAGCTGAAATACAGAAACTGAACAAAATACAAAAACTTCTAACTCCTATGTGGCCGACCTTGCAGATGCGCGACTCGATCCGAACATAACCTGCCACCTGCACGGGAAGGAAATCCGTGCTAAGCGATAAATGCTTAGTGGGGAGAACACACAAGAAACATGGACGGTCACTCACAACGGTCGCCAAGGCATAACACATTCAAATGGCAAATGCAGATGTTCATAACACAAATATAATTAGACTTGCATAGTAAAGGCATTCATTCGAGAATTCACATTTATAACCACATACTTATGTCAAAATAAGTCATAGCAAAAGCAATACCATACATAATACAGATATCATCATGCATAAAGTCTTGAAAATTTACACATGCAATTATCATACTAAGACACCATTACCTTAGAGAAACCCGTCTACATGCAACCCAATTACCCATCATTACTACACCCAACTATCTTACACCACTCTGAGGTACTAAAACATACCTTCATCATGTCACAAGACTCATACACTAAATAAAACCCAGTGTAAAGCATCAAACCACCACACTTCCACTGCACAACTCTAATTCATACAATATCATGCCATGAATTGCAAACACACAACCGCATACCAAAACCACTACGATAACTGAGTTCGAAGGAACATACAACATATCATTACATTATGGCACATACACTTACCGGACGTCGATCCACATGCATTGCATCACAATAAGACAAATACTCGTTCACACATTTAACCAAAGTATTCAATGATGCAAGCCAGCGTACTCATACATACTAGTTCGTATGTTTACACTCCCAACTGATCAATTAAATCCATTCACAACGCAATATAGGCGAAAAAACATATATAAATATATACTTGAGTCACATTTAGATCACTAAGACTTTCATGATCACATTCAGAAAGATAGCTGATTCACATTACTGGAATCTTACCCAAACGGTTATCATATTATCATATTCATATTAGACGAAGCGAATAAAATACCTGCTGACTAAAAATAGTGGATAACGAGCAATTAGACAGTGCCTCGCTGGCACGATCGGGCGCACCTTACGGGTACGAATCGACAAATCACATAAATTCTCATTCGAAACACTTTCACAATAGGGGATCTTAAGCAAGACCCAAACACATAAAAGGGTTCGCGAGGAACCAAATAGGGACCTGATCAGGGTCCAAACGTTCAAAGGGCTGCAGCTAACAAAACTCTATTAGGCATGCCTAACTATCCACTGACTGACTCTAGCAGGTCATGCGTAATACAAATCATGTATGAGTCACACAATATAATTCCACATGCATAAATCAGAGTATAGTAGACATATATATAAGTTCATAATGTCAATCATGCCTCCTATATTTCATATTGCAAATCATATAATATAATACCGTCAACACACTTGAACATTATCCAAAATTTAAAAGCATATCAGAATCAAGCATAGAAACACTAACATGCCAGTGATTATCAATACAAAATCCAAATCATGCGATAGATGAGGATAATTAATTATAAATAATGCATAAACTAATCCATTCATCCCATAATGTTCTAAATTATATACATATATATATACATATTCATATCATGGATTCACATTCGCATGACTCACAAATTAACAGATATGAGGCTTAAGGGCACTCATAAGAAACTTGAAGTTCAAAACCACACACGCGCCAAAGGAAACTCATTCAGCACAACTGAATTGTCGCGCTCGCGACGTCTGTTGCGCTCACGACAGAGACCATAGTCTCTTCGCAGTGCGCGTGCGACGGGCTTCGCGATCGCGGGGAGGAGGGAACAGCCGAACTCTATCGCGATCGCGACAAAGACCAATATTTCGCCATCGCGAGCTTGCGATAGTTCGCATGCTCGCGATAGCACTGGCCAATATTGCGCTCTGTCCCGATCGCGACAGAGAGCTCTTCAACTTATGTTATCGTGAGCTCGCGATAGGGTCGCATGCTCACGACAGCACAGGCCGAGATCACCGGTCTCTGTCGCGCTCGCGACAGTGTCGCGATCGCGACAGAGTCAGGACCTGCAAAATCTGCAGATTTCTTCCTCTTCCAAAACACAACCACAACACACAATTTTTCACTTAAACGATCTCTTACCTCAATTCCAGCCATCCATCAACATCAATAACCATTCTATAATATTTATTAACAATTAATTCATACTAAACATCAATTTAACTAGCAATACCAATAAATTGCAATACACACAAATTTACAGCAAAAACTACATCAATCCTCAAATTCACTACAATAATCCCAACCTCATGCAAAATTACTTATCCCAAACAAAAAACCAGAACATATATGCCTCATCAAGAACATATCACAACCAAAATTCCAGAAATTACCAAGAACACATGCATAAACACATTTACATACCAAATAATAAATTTCCCAAACTCGCATACCTTCCATTCAATCCTAATCATGCATTACTAACACATTTACCCATATCAATTATACATATATACAAGCCAAAATGCTCAAAATTCCAGAAATTTAAACAATACAAACACATTTACGACCTAAGTGAGATTGAGGGCACAACAACTCACAAATTCCAATTCATAAATCAAAGCTCCCAAACCTGATTTCTTTGTAGCTTCAAAACCCACTCTTTACCTTCTCTTTACCCTTGAGCTTTCTCTTGAAACCTAAAGCTTCCACAAAACCAAAACCCATAATTACTTTTCCAAATACCCCAACTTAAGTAAAACCAAGAAAGAAGAAGGAGGGGAAGAAGATCCAAACACAACATCCAAAATCTAACCACTTACCTTCTCAAACTCGCTCCACAATCCAACCAAAACAACCAAAGATCTTGCAAGTACTAGCCACCAAGAAAAGGAGATGAAGTAGAGGATGAACAAGGAAAAGAGAGAAGAAAACCGAGAGAGAGAGGAGAGAGGGACGGGAGGTAGCTTGCTTTCCCTCTTTTTCTCTTTCCTTTCCCTTTTCATTAATTGCTCCACCTACCCATTCCACTTGGCAACTTCCTATAGGACCAAACACCCTACTTTTGACTTTACCACTTCTTGCACCATACACCATCCACACACAAGCATTTCTTGAATAAAAATCTTCAATGCACCAAACTTGAGCCACACCAAATCATTCATTAAAACCCACTTACATCCAAGGCACCATACATACAAATCCACACTATAAAACCTCTTAACCCACTTGTATCCTACTTCCATACACTACAAGTACACTCTAACATTTCCCTCACTTAACTTAATTAATTACTTTGCACTTAAGTCCTTATTTTCCAATTTTACTCAAGCAAAAATTATCGAAATATCCTTGACTTCCCGACCTAACGCGCCAATTCCGACCAGGCCTGAATTGGGGTGTGACAGAAAAGAGGTTTGGAAACACTTTATATATGCATGATTTTGAGTGTATTTATGTGCTAATTAAGTAATTTGAATGTGCTAATGATGATCTTTGATAATGGTAGTGAGTGTTGGTTTTAGTTTGTTAAAAGGTGCATGTGAATAGGATTTTGGTGAGAACTCAGTTAGGTTATACTTGACCCCTCTTTGGTTATTAGACTGTATCTGGAGTTTTAAAACTCCAAATGGTATGAAACTAAGGCCATTAGAAATTTAATATTTATATCTAAAATTATTTTTGAAGAATCGAAAGCAAATTCTGGATCTAAGACCTCCAAAAATGTTAAAAACCGAAGTGTCTCTGCTTGGGTCGGGTTACTAGAATAGTATAGATTGTTTATCTCATATCTAGAGTTATGGATATCCAATTGACCTGGAGTTTGTCTCATTTGAAAGCTAACATCCTAAGGAACAATTGTTATGAAGAAAGTTTTGCCTGAAAATGTCTTTAACTATGTGTAAAATGCGTCACAATTTTAGACCTGTAGTCAGTCTAGAGTGTGCCTCACATTGTGAGGTAGAATAGGTTTACACGGCGGTAAGGAATTCATCACCGCCGTGTAAAGCGGTTTTGCCTCACAAATACCCATTTTTAGTGTCCTGCATGGTGGGAATGGATGTCCTATCACCGTGTGACCTTAACCTTCCGCCTAAATGGTATGTTTCCTTCCCGAATCGACCCCGAACTTCACCGGAAGTTCCCATAACTTGTCCATCTTATTTTTGAACATTATGAAGTGGATATATGAATAGTTATCCCTTGGGATATACACATGAATAGGATTAAGATTAATGGCAACTTAGTGACGCGATGATGTGTAATGGTATAGAATTGAATGGAGTTAAGTTTAATAATCGTTTAGGGAGTTTGACACCTTAATCTATATAGGTATGTGTAGTGTGAATAGGTATGTATAACAATAAATTGAAATTAAGTGTATACAGGTAAAATATAGCAACTGGAATGAGTTGTTATATGGATATGAAATCATAGGTAGTTGTACAATGACGTTAGATTTTATATGAGGAAGCTATGGTCATGTTGTGAGTGAGAAAGATGTATGAGAATATGACTTAATGTTCTATGAATGTGTGAATTGAGATAGGTATTATTAGAATATAGATGTTATGGAAAATATTTAATTGGCTCATGTGGATATAGAAGTATATATATATGTGATAATAATAAATGTGATTTAATATATTGAACTTATGACTTCTTATTTATATGGAGACCAATAGTGGAGACATCAGGTAAGTATGTATATGTTTGATTAATATGTTTTAGGGTGTATTCTTGTTCTAATTGTCATGACTATTGGTTGGCTTAAGTTAAAATGGATAGAGTAAGTACAATTGAGTTACTGCATGAGTATAGTATAAGATGTAATAGAATTTCTGGTTTTAAGGAATCTTGAACTTAATGGTAATTATTTGTTTAAGTCGGTGTTGAGATTAATGTTCAAGTTGAGGATTGAATTATATGCTATACTATGAAAGACTAATGGGAGTTGTGTTGAAGTTGTTAAATTGGAAGATTATTGTATTCTGGGTTTCTGGCAAGTCACACGGAGGTAAGGATTTCCTTACCCCCGTGTGATTGCATTTTGGAACATTGGTCTGTCGGGTTACACGGCGGTAAGGGAAATACCATACCGTCGTGTGCCTATTACACGGGGGTAAGGCTTTTTCCATACCGCCGTGTAAAATGGTTCTGTCCCCGATTTTGTAAAACTTTCAAATGTGTATTTTTCAGTCCTTTTTCCTTTGTTTTGGGTTCTTTAGTCTTATTCTATGTGTTATTAATTAGCAAATGAAATTAAATGGCATTTTAACCTAGTCAAATAATGGATATTGTGAATTGTAGTGCATGCTATAATGTTGGAACGTATTTGGGTTATGTGGGTGCTTTATTATAGTTCCTTGATATGAATAATTGTATATTATACCTTGGTACATGACTGATATGATGCATGACCTGCTAAAGTCAAATAAGTAGATAGTTAGGCATGCCTAATAGAGTTAGTGTTGCTGTAGCTAGTGTATGATTTGGACCCTGATCAGGTCCCCCGACTGGATCTTCATGATCCATGTGTACTGAATCTATGCAAAAATGTTTTGAAAACAAAATTAAAAGACTGTTTTGATACCTTCGGGTATCTATGTGTTATGAGAATAGTGTTGATACCTTCGGGTATCTATGTGTACTCGTTATCCACTGGTTTGGTTAAGTAGGTTTAACATTATTAAATGAAAATTTCGAAATAATGTGTATTGTGATGGCTGATATACAATATGCGAGCATGTGAAATAATGTGATTATTGTGCTTCCATGTGTTGATTTATTTTATGGAATTTTTACATTTGATTATGTCATAAGCAAGATGTGTGAAAAGAATTTTGGGAATCTGAGCAATTGTGAAGAAGTGAACAAAGTGGTATGTATCAGATGTGGAAAAGTGTAATAATGTGTAAGTGACTTAGTAAGGTCAATTTTCGAAGTAAGTGTTTATAATTGATGATCTTTTGAAAAGAATCTGAATTGTTATATTTGATATGATTATATTCTTTATATTATGCCTTTGTTTGAGCCTTCTGCGACGGCCTTTCCCAGTGGTCGTCTATACTTATGTGTTTCCCACTAAGTTTATGCTTAGCATGGATTTTCTTTAATCCATGTAGGTATTGTTGATGGGATCATTCGAGAGTCTTTCCGCAGCAGTCCTGGCCAATGCAAGGTTATGAGAAGATGTTAGACTAGTATTTGTTTAGGCTTAAGAATGTAGATCAATTTGTAAGTCTGGAATTACAAGTTTTGTAAAAGGCGCTATTGGTTATGTAATTAATGTATCTATAGTAAACTTCGAGAAAGTATCTTTTGTAATATGTTTGTGTAATGAATGTATGGTTAGCAATAATGTGTTTTCGTGAATGAAAGAAATTTTATAACTCAGTTTTCAGCTTGGAAGTTTATCAATTTTGCATTTTGTGGCGGTAATGCCCTCGACCGTCGTCGTGAACCATCGGATCGTGGTATGGTCTACTACGTACGGGTAAAGGGTGTTATAGCGATATTGTAAAGAGAATTTTTGTATATGAAGTGTAAATGTTTTAGAAGAAAATGTATATGTAATATGAAGGTTAACGACATTTCGTAACATGAACATTTAAGGTTTGTTTATGCAAGTATGTTTTGTTTTTTTTATAATGATGTTTTCTTATTCCGCTTATAAGTAGTTTGTTATAGTGTTATGCAAATTGTATGCATAGTTGTATGTGTGTGAGTGCGTAGCGACTCCGATATCCTTCTAGGGGGTATTAGGGTGTCACAAGTTTGTGGTATCACAGCTTAGGTAGGCAGTTCAGGACTATAGGATGTTAGAATATATATTAGATGTGTATGAGTTTTTTAAATATCGTGGCCTAATGCAGATGCTATTTTGTATAGGGTATAGATGGAATCGGATCCAAGTGAGGATATAGGAGAGATAACAGGAAGTGTGAATCTGGTGCGTGTCAACCCATGTTTACCTGAGCGACCTTAAGATAATTCGGTGTTAGTGCAAGGGCTGATGCAATTATTGGATAGGTTGACTGCCCCTAAGGCTCCTACAAACCTTATTAGAAAGAGGGGATCAGAAGAGTTTAGTGGAACTTCAATGGATCAGTCGAATGTGGCTATGTTTTGGTTGGAGAGGATAAGAAGGATACTGAAAGAGATTAATTATCCCTAGAATCAGAGAGTGACCTGTGCAGTATCATTATTGCAAGGGTCAGCTTACGACTAGTGGAAGCTGGTGCTTCAAAATCCCTAGTGACCGGTTGAGTTAACATGGGATTTCTTCGACCAAGAGTTTAAGGAGAAGTATGTCACCAAGGCTTATAGAGAAGCTAAATGGTAGGAGTTTGTGAGTTTGAAGTAAAGGAACATGACAGTGGATGAGTATGAGAAGGAGTTTAGTAAATTGAGCAAGTATGTGTCTGATGTTTTGCTAACTGAAGACTTTAAGTGTCGATAGTTTCAGGATAGGTTAAAAGAGAGTATAAGAGGGCCTTTATCAGCAATAGCTGCTATGCAGTCAATGATTATTATAAATTAGTCTTGCTTGCCATTAAGTTGGAAGAATCTAAACTAGTAAAGTAGAAGAGAGAGCAAAAAAGGAAAGTATCAGATAGCAGTGTAACTAGTGGTAAGAGAGCTCGAGAAGCTATAAGTGGAAAGGATATTCGAGGGTCAGTTCAAGCGCCGATATTGAAAGGAAGTGTTATGTCTCCCTCCAGTAGGGGTAGTGCTATAGCGAAGTATGATCATAGTTATAGATGCCATTGAGGTAAATATAGGAAGGTCATGGGAGCTTGTTCTAAGTGTTGCAGTATGGAACACATGCTTGCCAATTGCCTTGAGTTGAAGGAAAACTTGGAATCGCAAGTGATTAAAGGTGATGTGGATGTGTCGGGATATGTTAGAAGTGGCAGAGGAAAAGGTAGAGCTACTCAAGCACCATTAGAGACGATTAAGAAACCAGTTGCTTCTGGTGGCTCCTCTCGAGTCTTTGGTATGATCAGAGTGGAAGTGGATGAACCTGCAGGTCCATCTAGTAAGTTTTAAGGTTTGTTCAAGTTGGTATTGTATCGAGTCATCAATATGGACTAGTATGATCTTATGATTATTAGCATGGAAAATTTCGAGGATGAAATTTTTTAAGGAGGGGAGAATTGTAATGACCCAAATTGTACCCTAGAAAGAATTGTAATGTTAATTGTATAGTAAGGGTACAAGTGTAATTGTGTAAGTGTGAGTTTATGGGTTAATGAGGATGTAATTAAAAAGAAATTAAAAGTATTTAAAGGGAAGAATTTAATTGAGGGATTAAATGTGAGTTGGCTAAGGATTAAGTGGGTTATTTGGTAAAGTGTCACACCCCATAAGTGGCCTAATTGGAATTAGTGATTTTAATTGGACAATTAAGGTTAATTGGGTAATATTCAAGTGGAAAGGAGGATTAAATTGCAAGTATTAATAAAGTAATTGAATTGTAGAATTTTATTTTAAGTGAGTAAAGAGTAATTTTATAAGGATCTATTAGATTTATGAGGAGCAATTTGTAAAAGGGTAATAAGTGAGTTGAGGAGCCGTGCATGTGTGCCAGATGGTGAGCAGGGTGTGTGCACGTGGTGAGGGAAAGGAGAAAACTGAGAAAGTTTTGTTAGTTGGAAACAAAAGACTGAAATTCTCTTTTTTCTGATTTTCTCTCTCTCGTTAGCCATCTCCGTTCTCCATCTGCTGTTCTTTTCCTTTTTGCATGTGTGTTTTCCTGTTGAGGAACTAAGGTCTGGTTGAGTTTTGAAGCTTCAGCAGGGTAAGTAGTTACTGGTTTTACTGTGGGTTCTTGATCTTCATCTTTTTTGGGTTTATTATGAGTTATTTATATAATGGTTCTTGGGATTAATTGGGTATCGGTTTGTCTGTTGCAAGTACTGGAAGATAGAAGAAAAGAGAAGGGAAAAGATAAGGTGGTGGACTGAGAGTTACAGTGGACTTCATTTCCAGGTTTGGGAGTGTGTCTGTTTTCTCATCTTTGGATCCATTTTTGCAGTTATGTTGTCAAAGTGTTAATGTGTGTTTGTCCATTGAAATGCATGAGTTAAGTAATGTTGTATACATGATTTTAGTAGAAAAAGAACAATGATGAATATGCAAATGTGATGTTTATGCTTGAAGTTAGATATGAAATTATGGGTTGATGACTTCCTGGTTTTTGCCTCTGTTTGATTTGTAATAATGCGTGATTGGTAATATGAGTCTTGCATTTGTGCTCAGAAGACCTAAAGGTACGTATTTGCATCATTGTTGCCTGAAAAATTGATTTGCACAAATTGGGGTTTGAATTTTGACTGTACTCTGTTTTTGAAATCTTCTGGTTTTTCACGTTTTCGGGTTTATGAAAATTGGCTTTGAGAAGAAGAAGAAGTGTGAGAAGAAGGTCACGAGACGTGACTGGTGGTCACGCCGTGACCCCCTTCTCGGTTGAAGGTCACGAGGCGCGAAGCAGCTTCACGCCGTGACTCCTTCTTTGCTGAAGGTCACGTGGCGTGAAGCGGCATCACGCCGTGACTCTCGCCCTTTTTCCTGCGCGACTTCTCCCTCTCCTCTCTCAGGCGTCACGTGACGTGACTGGTGGTCACGCCGTGACTGCCTTGCCTTGCCTTGCCTTGCTCCTCTGCCTGGCGCTCGCGTGAAGCTTGTGTCACGCGACGTGATGAGTGGTCACGCCGTGACCGGTCTTCCCTGCTGCCCTGTTTTCCAAAATTGAAGTTTTACTTCTGTTTTTCAGGAATTTTTGCACTACATGACAAATATTTGATTTAAAATCTGTATTGTGTTTTAATAATTGCTTAATATTGGGTTTTGTATACATGATTAATAATTAATATGTAACACCCCTTACCCATACGTAGGCGATCCCATCCGATATGGAGTAAGACGCCGTAGGAGTAAAGGTGTCACCACATAGATACAGAATATACATACATTCATACATAAACATACATACCAAAATACAGGGTAAATTAAAACTTTACAAAATCATTCATGGAAGCTGATCATGCATTAATATAATGAAAGCATTACATTACTGTTCTGATCAACTGAGAGAAATAACAGATAATTACATATCCCAAAATTACAATTACAAAAGCGGAAGCTATTACAGAATCTTAAGAGAGTTCTTATACAAAAGAATCATAACGCTACAAAATAAGCCCTATTCCAAGACCCCGCTGTGTTGGCTTTGATGGCGACGACTCTCCCAAAAGCAACTCCTTCCTCACCTGCACGGGTAAACACACCGTGCTAAGCGATAAACGCTTAGTGGGGAAAACACACATAATATAAAGACAACCATTCACAACGGTCGTCAAGGCAATTCACATGCGTAAGTACATATAGCCATTCACCAAAAGATTCATATCCATAATCGCATTATCTTTACAGATTGTACTTTTCATCTTTGCATCCAGAAAGATAAAACATGTATTTGCTCATATAACAATTCATATAAGTATTTTAAATAATGAAAACCCTGCTGACTCAAGGTAGTGGATAACGAGTGAACAGAAAGTACTTTACGAGTACCAATCGAATACGAAAAACCATTTTAACTTTTCATTCACAAACATTTCCAGAAGGACCTTAAACAAGATCCAAACACATTACAGAAGTTCGCGAAGAACGAACGGGGACCTGATCGGGGTCCAAACAGAAATAACAGAAGCTGCAGCAAAGACTCTATTAGGCATGCCTAACTATCCACTGACTAGACTCTAGCAGGTCATACATAAACCGTTCAATCCATTTCGTGATTCCAAATTAATCATCATCAAATAAGTATAGTCATATCATAATTACACTTGCATATCATTTATAGGATATCATGCATAAATCTCATAACTGCTAAAGTAAACTGAAGTTCAAGGAACAGGCGAAGAGAGAAAATTCATTCAGCACACAAGGGACTGTCGCGCTCGCGACAGAGACCAGAGTCTCTTCGCTGCGCGCGCGCGACAGATCTCGAGACCGCGGGGAGGACGGAAGAGCCAGGCTCTGTCGCGCTCGCGACGGATGTCGCGATCGCGACAGAAGGCAAAGGGTGTTGTTGCGATCTCGCGACGGATCGCGTGGTCGCGATAACACCAGGCAACAATACTCTCTGTCGCGATCGCGACTGTTGTCGCGCTCGCGACAGAAGGTATACAACACTTCGTCTATCGCGGGCTCGCGGCGGATGTCGCGTGCTCGCGACAACGAGGCTCCCACTACCGTTCTCTGTCGCGACCTCGCGACAGTCGTCGCGATCGCGACAGAGTCGGGATTTTGAAAATCTGCAGAAATTCTGCAGATTTTCCTCTTCCAATTCTTCCTCCAACCACACAAATCTCAATCAAAGGTTACTTACCTCAAATCCAGCCATCCAAAGCATAAACAACCATGTCATAACATTTATTCACAATAACTTCATCCAATCCATCAATTTGAACATTTAATTTCAATAATCATTCACAAACTCCATTTATGCATCAAATTACTTCAAATCCGAATTCATCATGATTAATGCATAATCTTGCAAGTTCCACATTCTAAAACAAAGACCCATAGCGTAAATATCAAAATAAAGGACATCTAACAACCTAATTCCAAGAAAACATCAAGAACACACTCATGAACATTTTCACATAAAAAGGAAGAAATTCCCAAACCTCAAAATCCTTAGCTCCTAGTGTTTAGTTCCACTTGATCCAGCAACTTCCTTGCCTTTAGGATCCCGGGGAGGCTCAACTAAGAAACCCAACCAAGAACAAGCAAACAAAACCAAAATCCAATCTTCAAACCCAATCCGAAAATAAGAAAGAGAAGAAGATGGAAAAACTTAAACAAAGGCAAAATGGATGCATAATACTTACCAAAGACTACTAAAAGATGATCAAATCCCCACTAGAACTCTTGAATCTCAACCAATGTCCAAGAGAAGAAGACAAGAAGAAGGAAAGAAGAGGGGCGGCGTGAGGAAACGGGAAGCACAAATGAAAAATCTGATCTTTTCCCCTTTCCTTTCTTTTCCTTTTCTCTTCTTAACCTAGACACATGTCAAGATCCTAGTGGAGGGATTTGGTCACTCACACCCTAGCTAAGTGCATCACACACACACACAAAACTCTCCCAACTAACACATACTCTACAATTGTATGCACAACACACACAACCATAACCCACTAGTGCATATCCTACTATGGTGCACTCATGCACACACACAACTCTAACCCAATTAATTCACACCATGGCACCATGCATGCACCCACATGCAAGAAAAACTCTTATAACATGCAAAATTACCAAAATGCCCTTATAAACCAAAACTCATGCAATTGCATACACATACAAATATGGCTCATTCAACTAGGGGGCAAACGGGGTGTGACATAATATACATGATTTACATGTTTATAGTTTATTTAATTGGGACTTTTTCAATATGAGCTATTTGTTCTTATTACCTTTTGTATTTAATATTTATATGTTTAAATGTTTCTGAATTTGAGTATTATACAAGTATATATGATTTATAAGCTAGCATTTAATGAAATTCTCATAATTTGATATATGAATTGTTGAGTTGTATCAATTGAGCCTGAATAGTCATAGTAGTGGATAAGTAGGCGCTTACTTAGGTCTGTGTGTGTGTGCAGCTACTATATGATAAAAATGTTATATGCGGGTCCGTTTGGATCCTTGTTTCGATCCTGTTAGGATCTATATGGAAATAAAGCGAGACCTCGGTCTCTATATGAAAATTACATGTTTGAGACTCATGTCTCTATACGCTTGGGATATTGTGTTCTATCAATATCCATTTGACCGTATCCACTTCTACTGAATTTATTCCGACTAATCAGGCTATATGTGTACATGTCTTGTATATGTTGAGATGTTTTTAACAAGATTAAATGAATATGTTGCACATGAATTCTTGTATAACTTGGTGATATGTATCTTGTATATTGACTACAGTATTATTGCATATGTATTATATGTACATTGTTATTTTGCTTGTTCCTCCCCACTAAGCGTTATCGCTTAGCACGGGCTCTTTTCCCGTGCAGGTGGCGAGTTTAGCTTGGAGTCAGATATCTGCAGGTCGGCCACTAGGAGTCTTTTTGGATGAAGTTGTTATATTTTTGAAGTCTTCCGCTGTAATTATTTTTGTATATGGCTTGTAATTAGCAAAATGAATCTTTTGTAAAGGAACAAGTATTCTTTTTGTATAGGTATTCGCATACGAGCCTTTTTGTAAAAACGATATAAATATGACATATGTATAAGGACTTGATAAATATATGTTACAGGATTTTTCTGATCAAATGATTAAAAGTTTCTTTAAATCTCATTTGGTTTTCTTTTGTTTATTTATACATGTGTAAATGTATATGTTTATATGTGTTTGCCCGCGTGGCACTCCGGCAACCTTCCAACGGGGATGGCGGGGTGTTACATAAAGAGCTGGACATGTGGTAAAGAGATTGACATGTGGCAAGAGGTGGAAGTGCCACTTAAGCTTCCACATGCAATTTAAGGAGTGAGTGGAGGCAAATTCTGTCTCATTTGTGCATGTTGGTCCAACCATCTCTCCAATTTTTCTCTCTTTGTTCTTCTTTTTCGTTCATCTTCTTTATTTCTTGCTTTTTCTTCATTTGATTTCAAGAGTTTTGACTTGGATTGGTTTGAAGAGGTTTAAGAGATAAGTTGGAAAGGTAAGTGTGGCTTGGAATTAAAGTATCTTCTCCTTCTTGGTTCTTATTTATGTATTTGAGTGAGTTGATTCATGGATTAAGTGTATATTTTGTTGGATTTGTGCAAGAAGTTTTGGACAAGAGAAAAGATAAAGGCAAGGACAAGGTTTGAACTAGAAGAGGAGTTGATCAAGCTTCATTTTGAGGTTTGGTATTATTTTGCTTAACTTGTTAATAGTTGTATGTTGGTTAGATGGGTTAGTTGTGGAATTTGGAAGAGTTCAATAGCTCTTTTAGTTGTTAAATTGTATATAGATTAATGTAGATGAGTTGCATGATGCTTTATTGATTACTTGAAGTTGTATAGAGTTTTGATTATTTGCATGTTGACTATATGTTTGCTATAAGTTAAGTATGAGAAAGTTGTTGGCATGTGATTATTTATTTAGAGGCCATTTCATTGGACTTGGTGTTTGATTGTGTCAAAAAATGAGTTTTATAAATCTAAAGTGATTGTGGCATGGTTTTGGTTGATTTAGAAGTCATGCATGTGAATATTGGAATGTATGTGAAAAGTATGTCCTAGAGATTTGTGGTTTTGGGAGTTTGAACATAAAGTTCAGGCTCTATCGCTTGCATGACAAAAGTCATTTAGCCAATTTGTCGCGAGCACGACAGCGGTGTAATTGGGTTCTGTCGAGAGCGTGACAAGGGTCGTGAGCACAACATTGTTAAGAGTCTTGAATACAAGTTATTTGTTCTTATATGTGTGTAATATTGCATTTGATTATAAATGACGAGGCATATGGAAATTATAGTTGGATAACATGAGTGAGTATATGAGTTTTATGCTTGATGAGATATCCGTGTGTATTATATGAGCAACTAGAATGAACATGAATATGTTAGATCAATATTTCTTTGGCATGATTGATAAATAAACATGTATGTATATATATGTTCATAGTTGCAAAGTTAATATATGATGTGCAATGATTTTAAAAAATTAATTGAGTGATGTAAAGTATACAGCTCAGTGAATATAGTTTTTATGTGTATAAGCTTGAATTAGTCATAGTAGTGGATAGATAGGCATGCTTATAAAGGGATAGAGTTGCAGCTGCCAGAGTGGCACCGATTGTGTCTAGAGTTTAATACCCTTTGGTATCTAGATGTTGAGATTTGGTTCTCCAGATGTTCGATATTGCCAGTTAGTATCCAGAGTACCAGTATCCACCATCGATGTGAATTTAGGCTAATCTATTATGTATTTATGAATGCATAAGAAGCGCAATGATATGTTTATATGTATATGAAGGTACATGTGTTGTAGTGATATGTTATTACTAGTTGTTTATGTTGTTAACATGTGTTTTATTGCGTATTAAAAATAGCGATAGGTTATTACTTATCATATATGATGCTTGCTAAGGAACCTGGAAATTATGGGCATGTTGAGAGGATGTAAATGATATAGATATGTTACTAATATGTTTGTTTTGGAGTACAAGCTTATGAATGTAATAGTATGATTAAGCATGATTACTATGGAATTGCCTATCATTATTTGTTGTATGCAACTTCGTTAGAAGTCTATTTTTCTTTTGTATATCCCCACTATGCCATCGCTCAGCACGGGTGTTTTCCCTTATAAGTATGTAGGTTTGGCTTGTAGAGAGTTGTGCATCTGCAGGCCACTAGGAGTTAGAGCTTATAGTGAAGTTCTTTTTGTATATGAGATGATTCTTATTGTAATGTGTAGTGTACCGATATGGTAAAGAGAATTTTTGTATATGAAGTGTAAATGTTTTAGAAGAAAACGTACATGTAATATGAAGGATAATGACATTTTGTAACATGAACATTTAAGGTTTGTTTATGCAAGTATGTTTTGTTTTTTGTTATAATGATGTTTTCTTATTCCGCTTATAAGTAGTTTGTTATAGTGTTATGCAAATTGTATTCATAGTTGTATGTGTATGAGTGCATGGTGACTCCGATATCCTTTCAGAGGGTATTGGGGTGTGTCACAATATATGCATGAAATAAAGTATAGAAATAACGATAAAAGTATTGTTAGTGGGTAAATACTTAATTAGAATTATTTGAGTAATATATGAATTTAATGTGCATAAATTTGTGTAAGTATGTAACACCCCCATCGGACACCCCCATTGGAAGGGCGTCGGCGGGCGCGCTACCCGAAATGAAGCACACATACATGCATACAAAACATACAAAAATATGAGGAAATTAAAACTTTTGAGGAGCGAAAGCTGGTCATGCATAGACTCACATACACGCAAGCATTAAGCGTACGCATACACACATACATACAAACACTCGTTCAGCGGAAGCATAATACAAAAGATATAACTCACGGATAACTTAATACATAAATATAAATACACTTACATAGCCTAAATGTTACATCCAGATCCTTACATAAAATTACATATACAAAAGGCTACAGAAATACAGAAATCAAAATACAGGAGCTGATAACAAAATAACAAAACTTCTAACTCCTATGTGGCCGACCTTGCAGATGCGTGACTCGTACCGAACTAAACCTGCCACCTGCACGGGAAAAGAACCCGTGCTAAGCGATAACGCTTAGTGGGGAGAACACACAAGTAATGTGGACGGCCATTCATAATGGTCGCTAAGGCATAACACATGCAAATGGCATATGCGGACATTCATAACACATATAATATTATGCTCGCATATAAAAGCCGTGCGTTTAGAGAATCATATCCACATTCATATATACATTACCTGACCACTCATCCCGTTATCATATTCACACAAACTAGTTCACATGCTAATCCGTAATAGTTAACAATATAAAATCACATTCGTATACATACTAATTCACATGCTTATAACCACAATTGATTATATTCAAACGCAGTCACAATACGATATATGCGAATAATCACACACAATAGGCATGCTTGAGTCACCTTTAACCCATTCAGAGATTCATAATTACATTCGGATTCATAACTGATTCACATGACTGAAATCTTACACATTCGGATATCATATTCTCATATTCATATCAGACAAAGCGAACAAAATATCTGCTGACTCAAAATAGTGGATAATGAGTATACAAACATCACCTTACGGGTGCGAATCGAATACTGATAGTACCTTACGGGTATGAATCGAAAACCATTTTCACTTTAACATTTACAAAACATTTTACTGAGGGATCTTAAACAAGATCCTACACTGAGGGTTCGCGAGGAACCAAACGGGGACCTGATCGAGGTCCAAACTGAACTGAGGCTGTAGCTATAAGGCTCTATTAGGCATGCCTAACTATCCACTAGACTGACTCTCGCAGGTTATGCATAAAACAAATCATGTTTCGATTCACATAATATATATACGTATCATCATACATAAACTAGAGTATGATAGCCATATCCATAAATTCATGCTGTCAACCATACTTAATGCGATTCCTATTGTGAAACATACAATATGATTCAGTCATCACACACAAACAATATTCAAAGTTCTAAAGCATATTGGGGTCAATATTGGAAACACTATTATGCAAAAGATTATCAATACAAAGTCCTAACCATGCTATAATGCAATTTCCACTTAAGCATTGCATATTATTCTTAGAGAAAGTTCATGAATAAATATATGTGTACCACTTTTCGCATTTAGTTTAACATGCTCAAAACCACATCAATAATCATATAATTTATTAAGCACACATCCACATGCATATAAACTTTTATTCATCTACAAGTCATGTAAACATAATCTCATTCATAAACTCTTATATCATAACATCATTTACATGTAATTTAATTGGAAAGACATTCATATATCCATTTTATAATGTTAGACATGAGTTGGATAAGTGGTAAAAACTTCCGGTGAAGTTCAGGATCAATTCGGGACGGAAAAAGTACCTTTTAGGCTGAAAAATGAGGTTACACGGTGGTAAGGCACTTCATACCGCCGTGTGGGATGTGAAAATTTGGTAAATGAGGGACAAAATGGTTTTACACAGCGGTATGGAATTCCTTACCCCCGTGTAAACCTATTCTGCCTCACTGGTTCAAGATAGACTGCATGTCCAAACTTACAACACATTTTACACATAGTTAGAGACATTTTTAGGAAAAACTTTCTTCATAACAATTGTTCCTTAGGATGTTAGCTTTCTAATGGGAAAAATTTTAGGTCAATTGGACATCTATAATTCCAGATATGAGCTAAACAATCTATACTGTTCTAGTAACCCGGCCCAAACAAAAACACTTCGGTTTTTAATTTATTTGAGGATCATAGAGCCAGAACTGACTTCCGGTGACAATTTTAGATCTATGTCTTATATTTCAAATGGCATTGGAATCATCCAATTTTGAGATCTATAACTCTACTTATGACAAAAACATCACACAGAGGTCTGGTAAAAACTGAACAGGATTTTCCCCAAAATCACACTTTACACACAAAAGCTATATGGACACCATCTAACACATCCAAAAATCATGCAAAAATCATCCAATATATATACATGGTCCAAGATAAATTAGGTTTAATGCCTTAATCATAAATTATAAACATGTTATATAATTCTCGTCATGAGTATCTGTTCAGATAGCAAACTATGCTTATGGTTTAATTCATGATTAATCATCATATTAATTAATTCTTCATTATAAGAATTTATTCAATTCATGTGCAATTTAATTATCTATCCTCATTACCTAATTATAAAATAAGTAACATTAAATTTTTCAGTTGTTTCTAAACATTTTGGGGCTAATTTGGAGGTGTAGAACCGATTCTAGGATGAATTAGTGAAGAGGGAGACATTACTCTAAAACACAGCTGTGTTCTATAAAAAGCACAGCTGTGCTTTGCTACTATTTCGTCGATCGAATTGCTAAAAACACAGCTGTGTTCTACTAAAAGCACAGCTGTGCTTTCTAACCAGTCCCCAAACGTTATCAGACTTAAGAGCACAGCACAGGGCAGAATTAATTTAATGAATCTACAAGCATTTTTGAACTAATAAATGACATTTTTAGACCAAATGTCTCATAACAATTAATCCTCAAGATGTTACTTTCTAGTGACAAAATTTCAAGTCGTTTGGAGTTGAAATCAGGGAGTTATACACAAATTTGTCTACACTGCTCCAAAGTCACACCTGACAAATTTTGCTTCTGTAATGAGCAGTTTTGAGGTACTTAGATTCCGAATTAAATTATAGTTTCTTCAAAAAATTTTAGATACAGATGTTGTGGTTCTAACGCAACTGGAATCATGTATTTTGGAGTTGTAAAACTCAACTTATGATAAAAAGAATGACCAAAGGTCAATCAGACCCACCTAGGCAGAATTACACTCTGAAATTTAAAAAGCTTCAAACCAACTCATTTGACACAATTCCTTCACCAATTTTAATTCAAACCAACATAACACATAAACTAACACTTCAGAATATTCAATCCATCAATTAATAATCATTAACACATAAATTGACATAAAAATTCTCAAACCTGAAATTCTTTGCTTCAAATCTAATGTGCACCACTAGATCCAGCCTTTTCCTTGCCCTTTGGCTCGCGAGGAGGCTCAACTAAGCAAACAAACCATCAAAACAAACAAACACAAAACCTTAACTCAAAAACCCAAACCCAGAAAATGTAAGAAGAAGAAGAAGATGTACAAAATAAGGGACAAAATGCAGCAAACTTACCAATCAAACTCAAGGAGATGACCAAATCACACTAGCAGCTCTTGAATCCAAGCTAAGGTTTTTAGGGAAAGAGAAGGAAGAGGAAGAGTAAGGGAAAGAGGGGCAATGGGACTTGAAGATCAGAAATCTGCCCTCCCCCTTTTCCCTTTCCTTTCTTTTCCGAACCCTAGACATGTGTCACTTTCCTATTAGAGGAAACTAACCACTCACACCTAACAAGCATACACTACACACACACAAAGCACTCCCAACTAATGCACACCCTACATTTGTACACTCATGTACACATAATACTAACTCACTCGCTCACATCCTACAACCATATAAACAACACACCCAAATGCAACCCAACCAAGTCAACTTGGCAAGCTCTCATTGGACCAATAATTCCACTTCTTGACTTATTACTCTTTGGTCCTCACAATTCTCACTTAAGTCCTTGGCAAACTTGCACTTACTCCCTAGCATAGTCATTTCCTTTCTTGAACTTTAATTATCTTTTTAATTAGGTCATTAGTTACTCAAATTCCACATGTACAAATTACCGAAACGCTCATCACATACCCGACTTGGCATGCACATTCCGACTTGGCCTAATTTGGGGTGTGACAAAGTATGTATGCATGAATTTGAAGAGTTAATGTATTTGTACTTGTAAAAAGATTATAATCATATTTATAACACCCCAATATCCCTCGGGAGGTATATCGGAATGTTACAAACACAAACACATACATTCATGCAAATAACTAAAGCGGAAGCTTATAAAATAGAACATAAGCGGAAGCATTCTGGAACAACATATATACTTGTATTTCAGAACTTATAATGTATACATATACAAAATCATTACATTAACATATAACAAAATTACATGCCTTTTTCCTTACTTATACAAAACACTATATAAGAGTCCTATACAAAAAGACTACTATATACGTATTAAAAAAAAAAACCCTTCAAATCAAACTCCTAGTGGCCAGCAGATGGAGACTCACGCTCAAAATGGAACCTGTAAACCTATATGGAAACAAAACATCTATGCTAAGCGATAATGCTTAGTTGGGATGAATAAAAGCAAAGGACTTCTAATGAAGTCGCAAACAAAACATATGGATTATACAATCAAAGTCACTGGCCACAATCAAAAGTAATAAACATAATATGAGCAACATTATCAATAGAACAACTAATACACTTACCTTTACCTTGCATGCTCGTATCAATCATGTACATTCTCACATTACATAACACATGCTTTAATCATAACATTATCATGTACACTTGTTAAAGCATGGTCTTATCACAAGCATTAACATGAATGCTCAAACAACCAATTATTCACTAAAGAAATAGCTTAACAAATCATAAAACAAAACAAAAGAGAAGAGCCTGAACGGGTATTGAAGATACTGGTTGGACACAGTATCTAAACACACAGAAAACATAAGTCTCAAAATATACAAATACCTGAAGGTAACAAACGAGGCCGAAATCTCTAAGCAAAAGACCCATACGAGTCTACTGAGCAGCTGCACTAAACCCTTTATAAGCATGCTTATCTATCCACTAACTTGACACTTCAGGCTCGCTAGCACTCTAATCACAATATTACATTTCCATGTATCCAACCAATGATGCATAATCATTCCCTTCATGTACAAGTCAAGTAAACCATTATATGATTCATGCATACACAAATGACTTAAAAAGCACATTTACATGTCAATATACAATGATCCTCTCTATAAAACCAATTGATGTTGTTAAGCATTATCTCTTTCATGCATCTTATAATCTCATAGTATTTAAAAGAAAATCAAAGTTGAGGTACCTTTATTAAACTACTATGTCATAGCATCATTTACGTATAACTTCAATTGACAAACATTCATAAACTCATCTCATAATGTTAGACATGAGTTGGACAAGTTATAGGAACTTGTAATGAAGTTTGGGTGCATTTTGGGATGAAAAACACATAAAACACACAAAACTAGGGAGGGTTATGGTGGCAATGAATTGGTTGTGACCATTAGGTCTAATAATATATAATTCTGCCTACTCTCGACATTGGTCATGGTGGTAATGAATTGGTTGTGACCGTGACATACAAAAATTTAGCACGACAAAGGCAAAAACTCAGGACTGCTTTACTACTCTATTTTTCTCAGCCTAAACAAACATCTAAAAAGGCAAAAATTCCTTCTTAACAATTGTTCCCTAGGATGTTAAGTTTCAAATGGAACAAGTTTCAGGTCATTTTGACTTCTACAACAACAGATATGAATTAACCAATATAGACTGTTCTAATGAACCCACCAAGGTAGAGACACGTCTATTTTTGCAATTTTTAAGGGTCTTAGATCCAGAATTAATTCATGGTCATTTCTGTAACTTTTATAGGTATGGAAGTCTTGGTTCTAATGGAACACAAACCACTTAATGTGGAGTTATAAAACTCCACTTATCACAAAAACATCACACGGAGGTCTGATACAATCTAAGCAGAGTTTTCCCCTATAACTAGGGTTCATACTCGATCACTATACTATAGTCATGTCAATTCAATTAACACTTCAACACACATCCATTTTACTTTTCAATTATATCGAATATCAATTAACACATACAAACACATACAATTTCTCCCAACTACACAAACACATTAAACATGCATCAATTGACACTACATCACAATTCACTATACATGCAAAAATCAAAGGGAACACGATCCCTACCTCTAGAAGTACGGTAAAAAACTCCCTCTAAAGTCAGACTTTATCCTTGCCTTTCTCCCTTCTTCTAGCCACAGCTTCTTATAATATACAAATCAAAAAAATCTCCTAATCCATTACTCATCCAAACTAAACACAAAGAAAGGAGTAGAAGCAGAAACTCAATCCAAAGACACTTACCTTCTTTACTTAATCCTTATCAATTATTCTTCAATTTAAATCAATGAGCATAATTTAAACCACAAGCAAAATAAAACTCAAATAGAGGAGAATGGAAAGAAGAAACTGCATACAAACCCATAGGTACAAAAAATTCAACTAACAAACCTTTATATTGCATGCTACAACCCACGTGGCACACTCTCCTTTTACCACCTAAGCCTCTCCTATGCCAAGTGTCCACTTACAGCAATTTCCTCTTTAAGTCCATGGCAAAACTCACTTAAGTCCCTCCACTAAAAATTTATTGTACAAAATCTTGTTTACCTCATTCAAGTAAGTCCTTAATTACTCATAATCTTATTCTTAGTCCAATTCTTTGTACCTTACTATACAATTACACCCTAAATCCTACTAGGGTGTAATTCGGGATGTTATAATATTAGTGTTGAAAGAATTGATTAAATTATTAAGTTATTAAGGGATAAAATGAAATGAATAATTGGATAATAAATTAAAGGTAAAGAATGTTAATATAGTGGCATGATGGTAACTATAGTAATAGAAAAGCAAAACTATAATTTGATGGATATTTTGAAAGACTAAAATGTACTTTGATTGAAAGCATGATTAGTAAGTGTAGTATTCGGAAGAAAATGAATTTAATGATTTTAATAAATATAATAACAGTAATGTTGTTATTAATATTGATACTAGTATCTTAATTGGTAAGGAAATGTAAGTGACAATGTAGTAAAGTTATGACTATAAAACAAAAGTTAAACTAATCACATTTATAATAATAATCTTTTGGTTGAAGCATCTATTTGTATAGAGATTATAAGCCATGTATGATGCATGAAATTGATAGTAAGAGAATAATAAGGTGATTGATGATCAGATAGTTAAGTTAATAATTGAAAATGCTTATGGTTATTTATGCATGGATTTTTTAAAACTGAACATGTTTATGCATATGTGTGCGTGCATGAAGTAAATTAGTGGAATATTATGGATTTGTATCCACCACTGGGCATTTTTAATGCTCAGCGCATAGTTTGTGTTTGATTTCATGTAGGTATAGATCGTGTTTGGATTAGAGCGCGCAAGCTGGTTAGTTTTGGAAGCTTGGCAAGCGAATTATTGTAAGAAGTGTATTCCATTTATTATCTTTGGCATGTATACGTGCAACATTAGTGGATAAAGTTGTAATTTTGCTAGGATATTATGTATAAGTATTATGAGTAATTAATGAGTGTATCTAGTAAATGTTATATGGTGTATTCTACAGATAAGACATGGAGAGATATTAATTGGAGTGCTGTGATTATTGGGTGAATTGATTATATTGTTGTGGCCATGTTGGCCTGGGTATTGTTTGATCCTGCAGGAGGTTAGTGTTAATGTATAGCCGTTATGCTGTCAAATTGTTGTATCAAATGAATCAGATAATGGTATAGTTATGGGTCGATCAAGGATTAAGATAAGCAAAGGATTAAGTAGTTTTTTTAGTAAATTTTATTATAAGGTATTGTTCCATTGGCATGTTATATAGGTTGTTAGAATATTTATCTTTTATGCTCATTTTTATCAGTTTTTCAAAGTTTTTGGTATGTGTTTTAACTTTTTCAAGTTATTTTCTTTTACTTCTTTCAACATTATAGATTATTTAGTCTTTTTATTAACCATGTTTGTAAAGTTAGAATTTGCTCATTTAGTTAACAATTTTAAGTTTCTAGTTGTTTAGTGGAAACTATAGCCATAATACTTACCCTTATTTCTTTCAATAATGGATGAGGACTTAGAAAAAAATAAAAGAAAATCACAAGTGGGATGGAGCATAAAATGCACCCACAATTTTCAAGAATAATTAGCAAGATGTATATCCAAAATTGCAAAAAAATATGTGATGGAGCGTAAAATGCTCCCATATTACCTTTTCTTGCTATACATGGGATTAAATCAAGAAATATACCCATATAAAAGAAAAAAAAAAAAAGAGAAAGAAAAGAAAGAAAAGACTAAAAATGCCATGAGATTGGATTAAGGTAAGTGAGCTCAAAATTGTCCAAATGCAGCAAGTTACCTTAGAATTTTCAACTTTATGATCAAATTTCTCTTTAAATCATGTTTAGTTTTTTTTTGAAACTTATACTCTTAATGTTGGGATTAGTAAAATTAAGTGACTTGTTAAAATTTTAATACATGCTTTGAAATTTGATTTACTGATATTTTTGAGTGTTTGAGATATTTGATCTTTTCAATTCTATTATATATGCTGAATGGACAATACTGTATAATAATGTTTACTGATTATTGAATTTTCCTATTTCTTTTGTCTTGCTTGAGGAAAAGCAAGGGTTAAGTGTGGGGGAATTTGATCGGTGCTTAATTAAAGTAATATTTAGCATGTGTTTTGTGTGAATTTAAGTAAGTTAAGTTTGCTAATATGTTTATATTTCGTGTATTTTTGTTAGTTTATGTGTTTTTGTGCTCACAGGTGAAAAAGTAAGAAAGCAGCATAAATTGGGGAAAAACAGAGGAGAACTGGGCAGATTAATTTGATGGACACGAGTCGTGATGGTGTCTCACGACTCGTGAAGATGCAGATACAGAGAAGGAAATGGAAGAGCAAAGGAGCAGGGTCACGACTCATGAAAGGAGATCACGGGTCGTGAATGGCAAAGAAGAAAGCACGAGGGAAAGCAGAAGGAAGAAGAAAAGAGAAGAAGGAGCTGTGAGAGTAAGTCACGAGTCGTGAACCTCAATCACGACTCGTGATGATGCAGAGAGAGCAGGGTGAGAAGAGGAAAGGAAAGAAGAGAAGAAGAAGAAAGAAGACGCGAGACGTGAAAGACAATCATGACACGTGATGACGCAGAGAGGCCAGCGTGAAGAGAAGAAAGAAAAGGGAAAAAGAAAGAAGAATAAGCGAAAGTAACGAGACACGAGTGTGGCTCACGACTCACACACAAGACTCACGACTCGTGAAAGACCATCACGAGTCGTGAGTGGCCATAGAGAAGAGGAAAAGCAAGGGAGAAAAGAAGAGGAAAGAAAGGGCATCCGTGTTCTGTCGTGAGCGCGATATTGATCGCGAGCGCGATAGAACTAGTCGTTGGGCAATTTTCTTTGAAAAGTCATCTGAAGATGAACCTAACTTTATCAAGCTTTGCAACTATTGTGAAAGGACATCTTCAAGGAACATAATTCTTAGTATTTTATAAATATTAACGTTAAACTGTAATGTTATATATAGAATTTTTTAAGTTATTTTCTGCAGTTGAAGAACAGTTTTCTTTTTAGTAAAATTTCTTAGTAGTTTTTCATGTTTTGAAGAAGAAGATCAAGGAGTTTTCTTTTTAGTAAAATTTCTTAGTAGTTTTTCATGTTTTGAAGAAGAAGATCAAGGAGAAGGAAAATTTATTACAAGGGCTTGAGAAAAGTGCACAAGGGTGGCGACTCCAAAATGCCTCAAAGGTGCCTAAAGGTTTCATGGGATTAGATGAACCTCCCTGTAGACACCGGGTCCTGAGGCAGTCCAGACCAAAGTTACCCGATGATGAGAGTTATACCTGGTCACAGGCAATAGACAAATGGAAGTGATGGTTTCCTCGGAAAAAATATTTTTTCCATTTCCCGTATTCTAAAAATATTTTTCTTTCTTTATTTTTATTTAAAAAAAAAAGAGAAAAAAAAAGAGAAGTATGAGATGGATTGGGTTTTGGGGGCCTATGGGTGAGGCCCATCTCACCCATGTGAGATAGAGCCTCACGTTTGTGAGGCCCATCTCACTTTGGTGAGATGCTGCCTCACCACGTGAGGCCTAGCTCACAGGAGAGGAGAGCTTTCACCTGCCTCACGTGCGTTCTTCCTCTTCAACATCTTTTCTCCATGTTTTCCGTGGATTTGGTTTGAAAATGGAGTTTTATGATGGATTTGGTAAGGAAGTGAGCTAATCTGTTGAATAACATTTAAAGAGTTTAAAAAAGAGGAGGAAGGGGAGAGCATTACTGAAAAGGAAAGAACGAAGAACACAAAAAAAAAAAAAAAACTTTGAGAGCAAGAAAATAATTCAGGTTTCTAAAAAGGCATTCTCAAATTGTTTCTCAAGCTCAGGAAATCAATTCTTGAGTTGGAGATTCAATCACCTTTTATTTTTATTTTTAACAAAAGCTTTCATCAAGAGTTTTTGGAATCTCTGTTTTAACTTCATTTTCAAAGAAAAGAAAAGAGGGAACCAGAAGCTTCGTTTGCAGATCAAAGATCATTCTGAGGGTAAATAATGGAATCTCTGCTTCTTCTTTCTTCTTTATTTCTTCTTATTTTCTTTCTCTTTCTCATTTGTTTTTATCTGTTACCTCTGTGCTTTGTACATATTGTATATATTCGTTGCTTGATTTATTTAATTTGTTCATCGCATGTATATTGTTTTTATGATTAAATGAATATGAATATTGCTTCATAATGCATATTTGATCACGTGATTTTGTGTTTGTTCAGTCAGTCTTTCATGCTCTCTTCACCTCTGTTTTTCAGTTTGTTTGACCAGTGATTGTGTTTTTTGTTTAATTTGTGTTTTCTGATCCATTTTTGCTTCTGTCATTGCTTGATTCGTGTGTCCCGATCGGATTTCGTTTTTCCGGTCGGATAGTGCCGTGTTCCCCTGTGCCCGATCGGATTTTGCGCCGTTTTCCCGATCGGAATCGTTGCATGTCGTGCGACTCGTGAAGAGCACTCACAACTCGTGAGTGCACTGAAGAGAACTCACTTCACGACTCGTGAAGAGCACTCACGAGTCGTGATGCTCTTAGTGTTTATCATTTCCATTTTTTCACTTTACTTTTCACAATTTACATTTCCATTTTCAATTCCCCATCTTTGGCCATTCTTTGTCCTTTAGTGTAGATATTCTCACGTGATGCTTTAATTAATTTACTTTAATTTTCATCTTATGGCTTGTTTTGTCCACATTTGCTTTATTACTTTAATTTATTTCATTTTGATATTATTACATTCATTTAGCTTAATTAATATTAATATTTTATATTAATATATTTTCAAATGCCATTATCATTATTATTTTATCAACATATCTTTTAGTATTATTATCTTTATTATTATTATTATTTTATTAATATATCTTTTATTATTATTATTATTATTATTATTATTATTATTATTTTATATTAATTTGTTTTTAAAGGTTATTATTATTATGCGTTTAATACATTTTCTAATATTGTCGTCATCTTCCTCATCATTATTTAATAGATTTGTTAATTGTTCTAATTAATTATTTTGTTCAACTAATTTTAGTTAATTAATTTGTTTGTCCATATTATGCTATTTACTTAATTTATTTTACTGATATATTATTTTATTTTGTTTTTATTTGCCACCAAAAATTATTATTATTTGTGCGAGTTGAACGCGTGCTCGGATTGGAGGATCGGAGAGTTAAGAACCATCCAGCTTAGGGTTTGCATATTAGTTTTTTATTATTTTATTTCTTTTTATTATGTTATTATTATTTTGCACGTAAAATAT
Organism: Excoecaria cochinchinensis; assembly: GCA_947683425.1. Lineage (NCBI taxonomy): Eukaryota > Viridiplantae > Streptophyta > Magnoliopsida > Malpighiales > Euphorbiaceae > Excoecaria > Excoecaria cochinchinensis. The sequence continues at coordinate 12,445,866 of CANTUQ010000014.1, read as the reverse complement.
ATGTTTTAATTATCCGCGTTATAGAAAATAACGTCCTTTAGATAATTAATAATTTGGGATTTTTATTAATAAATTGGACCAATGTCCTATTTTAGCCAATAAATATCACACTTTCAAATGGAGAACTAAATTTTCATAAAATGGGATCATTCATCCCAGTTTTTTTTCAATCAATGCCCTAAAAATAGTCCTCCAATTTTTAATAAAAGGAACCAATGTTCCTAAAATTTAATTCATGATCCGATTTATGTATGTTGCATCTTAAATTTTTTTTGTGTTTATTTATTTATTTATTTACTTATTTTGTTTATTTATATTTTTATTTGGGGATTGTTTGTCCCATTTTCTATTTTGTAATTTATTTATTTACCGCTTTATTTATCGCTTTATTTATCGCTTTTAATGTGAATGAATGAGCTTTAATTTATTGCATTACCGCGTGAGATGAGAGATGGAATTTGGATTTCTTACCAACTCATTTATAAAATTTAAGTCATTAATAAGAGTGAAGTTCCGAACACCTTATCTGGTTTAGAGCAATAAAGGTTAGAGACCTCTCCCAGTTTCTTGTAAATTGGGTGGCGACTTCAAAATACCTCAAAAGGTGCCTAAAGGCGTTGTGGGTCTAGATGATCCTTTCCAATGTTCTATTGAAAAGGAGGCATCCAAAATGACTTATGATGCCCAAGATCATAAAAGACGCGAACCAATCCCTCGAGCCCCAAAAGGCGGGCTCAATGAGGGCCTTGCTGGTTCGGCGCGCATCACACTCCCAATGTTTTATTGGGTAGGGGATTCCAAAATGTCTCGTGTAACCCAAGATCAAAAAGATGCGAACCAATCCCTCGTATCCTAAAAGCGGGTTCAATGAGGGCCTTGCTGGTCCGGCGCGCGTCACAGTGGCGACTCCACTGGGGATAATACTCGAGACTTCGCTTCGAAAGTACCTTTGTTAAAATTTACAATTGGATTTTAATTTAAAATTTTTATCCCTTTTCGAAATTGCATATCTGTAGACACCGGGTCTTGAGGTAGTCAAGGCCAGAGTTACTCGATGAAGAGATCAACGTTGGTTTTCGGATAAATGGGTGAAATTCGGAGGTTTTCGTCTTTCATGTTTCGCAAGGACTAAAATATTTTTTTCTATAGCATGGAGCTTTGAAAGAGTTTGATAACTTTTGGTTGAAATTGGGAGTTTTGCTCCACAAACGGGATGCCTGTCTGTGTAGGGGCACCCGTCCCTACTTCGGGTGATCCCTGTCTCTACGCGTAATAGAGACGGTCCGTCTGTACCTAGGGATGGACACCTGCCCTTAGTAGGGACGCCCGTCGGTACGTTAACTGATTGGATAACGCCGGATTGGATTAAATCTAATCTGATCTCTTTCAATCCTTGGATAAAATTGGTTTAAAGTTGAATTTTAAAGTCCTTTTAAAATTCAAATTTTAAACTAATGATTATCCTAATTATCTCCAAAAAGAACTCTATAAATAGTGGATTAAATTCCATTTTTAAGGGGTTAGAAGTTTTAAGAATTTTAGTGAGAGAAGTGATTATTTTTTGATAAGAAAATTTTTTTTTGAGAAAAATTATTAATTTTTTCGAGAGATCGTTTTTTAGAAAACTTTTTTGTGAGAAATTTACTCAAAAAGTTTATAAAATCTCTGTTCGTTTGCAGAATTTTATTGGGTAGAATTTCTTCAAACTAATTAATTCCTTCCAATTTTTCTTACGAATTAAGCCAATTTGAGGTAACGAAATTCATTCGTTTCCATCAATACAGCTAATTCAAACACTCAATTGTTATTAGATTTTCAAGGGAAGAGAAGTATAAATCTTCTTTCTCTGATTTTTTTTTACTTTATTCTTGCGAAGCATACGGGAATCGGAATCATTCGACATTCACCCTAAAAGGTAAAATCCTAGGGTAAACATTCTGGACTAATATTTGTATAATTTTATTTGATTTGCATTAATTTCATATATATTTTATTATTCTATTTTATAATCTTTTACAAAGAACTGAAAGTTTTTCTTTTCTAATTGTTTCCCTATACTAAGGACGGCCGCTGGCATAGTGCAGGAGGCCGTTCCTAGGCAAACTCTCATGTTTTTAATTTATAAATTTTATCTTTCAACTCATTTCTGTTAGAATTTCTCGTTCTTTTATTTTTATTTTTGTCCATGCTTTTGATGCTAACGTGTTTATCCCTATGAGTTATTTTCTGACCATTTGGAATTGGAGTTCTGAAAGATGGGGGTGCATCAGTCTAAGGACTTCCACTCGGGTTCTTTCTTTACCCTTATCTTTTATTCATGATATTATGGAAATGGTTTTAATGTCATTAAAGAAAAAGGCCAAAAGATTTCTAATAGTTAACTTTGGGATTTCCTCTGAAGTTGTGGACCAATGTCCCGTTTTAGCCAATAAATTGATGCTTCATGAAAAATCACTTTTTGTAATAAAATATGCATGGTAGGACCAATATCCTCATTCCAATGAATACCCCGTTTTATGCATGTGTTGTACTTTTACAAATGGGAGTTGTATTCCGCTCCTGGTGTTATTGTAATATATTTTTTTTAATGCCTTATTTTGATTTTTACTTCCTTTTACCGCTTTTAACGTGAATGATTGTGCCTTTAATTAAAATGCATCATGTGGAAAGATGGTGAAACAATGAATTCAAAACTTAATTATAATATTGATCAAGGTATAAATAAATGAGAAGTCCCGAACTCACTCTGGTCTTTGGGGCTCAATGAGGCGAGAGGTCTAGGACTTCCAAGACACCTCTTGAGTCTCACCAAAAGACTTAAATATACAAATCCTAGGCTCTAGGGGGTAGAGGCTGGGACCACCAAAATCTCTCTGGCTAGCCCAAGATGGATATGTATGCGCCGTCTTAGGCTTGACGCGGCTAGACGACCCTTCCCAATGTTCCATTTGGTGGCGACTCCAAGAAACCTCATTGTTGCCCAAAATAGATGCACTTGTAAATACCTTACAAGTTTAAATGAATCCCATCCTGATCGCCCTAAAGCGGACTTTCGGGAGACCACGAGGTTTGGCGCGCGTCACAGTGGCGACTCCGCTGGGGACGATACTCGAGACTTCGATTCGAAAGTACCTTGATTAAAAATTATAATAGAGTTTTAGTTTAAAAATTTCACCTTCTTTCAAAACTGCATTGCATCCCATTAGAGCCTTAGATCTATGCTAGTTTGGTCCCTCTTTTAGCCCCGGTGCGTTCCTGAAGCACGACCCTATTTGCACTCAATTTAGGGAAGTGTTAAGGATAATCACCAGCCCAAGCCTCGTACCATCATGGTATATTAAATGGAGACCCGATCGGTTGTTACGCTCATGATGAGCTAGACCCATCGGCAGGGACCATGCTTGGGTGACCCTAAAGTAACACCACCCTTTGACTAAAGCTCATGTAATGGAAATAGTTACTTTCCTAAGTGGTATGAACCTTAATACTATGCCTGCTATATGGATCATTATGTATTGGACAAGCCCAGATACTTTGATTGGTCACCTAATCAAAGGCTTTCATGCCCCGATAGGCCCAAGATAACTTATTCGGATTGCCTAGATACATAATGATCATAACCCATCCGTTTGTGCATTAGTTAGGAGAGGTTATGCTGTCGGATTTTCACCGTGCACCATACGTGTTCATCGGGTCCCCAGCTGACCCATGGGCCAATCCCACCTAGGAAAGAGACTATGACCTCGTGTGCGGGAGTAATAAGGTTGGAAGGATCTATGTGCTTGCATGTGGCTTGTGAGTGTTGCATAGCACGATCATGCATTTTTAGCACAGTCATGCATCATCCTGACCCCTTATGTTTTTCAGCCATCATAGATTCGCCTAAGTGGATAAGAGGGTCTCGAGGGCGCCTATGCAGAAATCCGTTCTTTGAGTTACCGGAAAGGCTAGAGTATCCAGACACTTCTTCTGAAACCAGTTATGCTACTTCAGATCAGTTTTCTATACCCGAAGAAATGGCAAACTCATCGAGAGGGGCAGAGGCCACTAGGGCAATGATAGCAGAGGAAGTGGGCCGAAGGTTGGAAGAATTCGAGAACCGAATGATGGCAATGATAGCCGCAATGGGTCAGCAAGCGGCCCCGCAGAACCCACAACCTCCCAATATGAGAAATAATGAAAGGGAGGAGGTCAGAGAGGACCCACAAGAGGAAACTCGCCCGGTACTTGTAAACCTAAGAGCTACTACTTCGGGGGCACAGAGAGGAAGACCTGTCACAAGGCTAGATGATGACTGGGAAGACGAATAATACGAGGAACGTATATCTGAGAAAGGGAAAGCCCCTCAAATTAAAGAGGCCATCTGGAGGAAGATGGAAGAGAAATTTGAAGCTATGACGAGAATGTTGACGAAGGGCCGAGGAGTGAACGCTGAGGATAAGGAGTTAGAAGGAGAGGATCAAGTCCCCATGAACTTTAAAATGCCGGATGTGCCGAAGTTTGACGGTACTTCTGATCCCCTAGCACATATAAAGCAGTACTCGCTGGTGATGAAAGGCACCACCTTGACAAAAAAACAGAAGATTGAGTACTTTTGCTTGAGCTTGACGGGGCCGGTAGTGGATTGGTACCACGGGCTCGATCGCTGAACTAAAGAAGACCGAGAGTTATTGATGGAGGAGTTTTTGAGGCAATACGACTAAAGTACAAGGATGGAGGTAACCTTGAAGGACCTAGAGTTGTTACAGCAGAAGGGGGGTTGAGTCCTTCCACGAGTATCTAACCCGGTGGAGGAATCGGGTGATGGAGATGAAGAGGAAACCAGATACTCAAGATCAAATACGGCTATTCATTAAAAATGCGAGCCCGCATTTGAGAGAGGGATTAAGAATGAAAGGACTGAAGGATTGGAAGTCGTTGAAGGACATGGCCATTGAGGCCGAGGGGGAGTACCTTGTTAGGAAAGCAGGTAATGTGAACTATCCCAGGAGGGGTAGCACTAGCCATGGGGCCAGTAGACCATCAGGTTCTGCCAGTGGTACAAGGAAGACTGCCGAGGTGTCAGCTGCGAACGCTACTCCGAGGCGTTTTTCCAATCTTGGAAGGTCTTTATCATGGGCATTGAGAAGATTGATGAAAGAGAGTAAGTTGCAACCTATGCCACCCAAACAAGCTAGAACCCAAGGCACTCCAGGACATAAGGATGATGAGTATTGTGCATATCACCAGCACACTGGGCATGTAACTGATAACTGCAAGACTTTGAGGCACACGATTCAAGATCTTATTGACTCAAAGCAAATTACAGACCTGGAGAAGAGAGGGGGTCAACAGAAAGCTGGGTACAATAACATGCCTCTGCCAGTGAATATGATCGGGTCCAGTTTGCCCGAGAACTTTGTGTTGAGGGAGTTATATGGCAACGATATCCACACTGCTATCACAAACCTCTATGATGGGAATGAAGAAGGGCTTCCCGCTGCAATGATCGATTGCTGGTCCACTGATGATAGTGGAACTGAAAATAATGATTCTGATGTATTTTTCGACCCATGGGGTTTAGAGGAGGAAGGAGAAGAGCCAAAGAAGAAGGAAGTGGGAGCCGTGACCCAGAGTGGAAGGGTAGCCCCGAAAGTTGAGAAGCCCCAAAAGCTGGTTGAATCCAGGAGGGGAAAGGAGCTGGAAAAAGATCCGATTATTAAACAACTAAAAAAGACGCCGGGTCAGATTTCAATATGGGATCTTCTGAGACAGTCGCCATCACATAAACAAAAGGTGGTAGAAGCTTTGTGCGAAGCGACAGTGGCAAGAACCATTTCGCCTAAGGAACTTCTGGATGTAGTGAAAGGAGGATCAGGGGAAATGTTGTTTTTACCAGTGCTGATTTGCAGGCAGAAGGCCTCAATCATAATCGCCCTCTGTATATAAGGGCGCAGATTAACCAAAAGTACACCGCCTGTGTAATGGTATATGATGGTTCTTCGATAAATGTGTGCCCACAGGTAGCAATGGCAGCTTTTGGGGTAACAGAGGATATGTTGGCAAAATCTGATCTCACCATCACAGGATATGATAACTCACGTAGGCAGGCTTCGGGAATATTCGCAGCAGTGGTGAAGACGGGACCGGTAGAGTCAGAAGTGGAGTTTGTGTTGCTGCCTATACCCGCCAATTTCTCGACTTTGCTAGGCAGACCATGGTTTTATAAGTTGGGAGGAGTCCCCTATACACTGCACCAGATGGTAAAGATACCTCACGAAGGCCAGATTGTGACTATAAAGGCTGCACGGAAAAATAAGGTTTCAGTGTTGGAGATAGCTAGGCAGCCGTTTAATGCATTTCATGTTGTCATGATAAGTAAAGGAGAGTGTGACGTGTGCTGGATCCCGAGCGCCGCCCATGGGACCGCCCGTAACGTGGGCGATCGGGGCATTTGCGGGTCCGTTGGCAGCTTGCGATGAATCGCGAGTGCGTCTATGTTGGGCAACATGAAGGTTTTATGGAGTCGCCACCCAATAGAACATTGGGAAAGTTTCTCTCGCCTCGGAGAGCCTAAGACTGCGCTTGGTATCCATTTTGGGCCAGCCAGAGGGATCATGGAAGGTGAACTCCTCACCCTAAGGAGCCTAGGATTAGCGCTAAAGCCTTGTGACTCAAGAAGTATCTTGAAGGATGACCTCTAACCTCTTGAGCCCAAAGACCAGAGCTGGGTCCGGGATTTCTCATCTATTTCTACCTCAATTATTTTATGATCAAATTTTAAAATCATTAATTCACTCTCTCTCCACACTATGCAATTGATTAAAAGGCGCACTTATTCACATCTTGAAAGCGATAAATGATCAAATAGATAATGAAAGCAATAGATTACAATAATACAAGGAGCGGAATACAACTCCCTTTCGTAAATATGCGGATCATGCATAAATCGGGGCATTGCTTATTTTGAGGACTTTGGTCCTCACATGCATCATTATTAAAATTGGGGATTTTTATTTGTGATAATCTTTATTGGATAAAAATAGGGCATTGGACCCTTTTGTGTAAACCTCATTTTATTGAATATAAAACATTGAGTCATTTTTATGCATTAACGGGATATGAAAGGAGTACATCCATATACATAGAATAATCAATAAATGATAAATGAAGAAAATACTTAAGAGGATTAGGAAACTAAGCCGGATGAAGTCCTCCAAACATTGTAGACTGCCGCTCAAACTCGGGATTATCCAAGAGGATCAATATACACTCATAGAAAGTTAAGAGATGTTAATATACATAAAATTAACATATAAGAAGTCAAAGAGACTTGAAAGAGATAAAAAACCGATTTAAAAGGATGGAGACAGAACCCACCGACGGCCTTCCTTAGCTACGGCCTTCCTTAGCTGACCGACGGGCGTCGGTTAAGGTAACCGAGATGTCCGTTTGTCACTCAAGGAGGGACGTCTGTAGGTGGGTGACCGATGGGCGTCGGTGATGAAGATGACCCATCGGTCACCACTGTCTCCGAAAAAACAGAATGGAGAAAAAAACCTTTTCAAAGTCAAAAAGTGGGTTTTATCTCAAAAGGATAAGAGAGTCAAAATAAAAGAAAATAATGACAGATATTCAAAAAATCCATAAAATAAGAAATAAATATGAGGTAATATGGAGAAGGAATCCGGAATATTTACCCTCAGATAATCGCTTTGGGTGAGATTTTTGTGTTGATTAGAGTCCCGCGCGTTTCACGAGAAGCAAAAGATGAAGGATTTAAAGAAAGAAAATGAACTATTTCTTCTTCAACCCCTCAAAAGATCGATTTTGGAGTCAAAATCTAAAGGAAACTAATTAGTTTTAGTTCCTTTCAATTGATTTGATCCTTGATTAAATGAATTTCTTTAGTGAATGTGTTTTGTTTGAAGAGAGAGAAAATTTGCTTGAAATTGGGCAGAGTTTCCTCCCTTGAAAATTTTTCCAACCCTTGTCAAGTGAAAATCCGGAGCTTTTATAGCCAGACACGACCGACGGGCGTCGGTGTATGGGGGCGGCTATCGGACGAATCCTTCTGACACAAGGATTCATCCGACGGCCCTGCCACATCCACCGACGGGCGTCGGAACGGTTGCGTGTTCCGGGAAACCAGGCGGCATTTTGATAGGGGCGGTGACTTTCCGACGGGCGTCGAAAAATGCCACAAGCCGTCGGTGACTCGAAGCGACGGGCTGACTTCACAGACGGGCTGGCTGTCTGTGGAGGACAAAAAGCTTTTTGATTCGAAAAAACCTCTATTTTCCCCCCTCTGCCCAGGAATGGTAAAAAGCCTCATTTCTCGTGGAACGTGGGACTAAAACCTTCAAATCCAGCCCTTTTATACAGGCTCGGACACTAATTTCATCATAGGGTAACCTCTGATCCGGACCGCTCCGGGACACGGTGCTTACAGTTGCCCCCAGTTTTAGGGAAACTAGTGCACAAGCGCCTAGATAAGCCAAAACTCAGAGAAAGGTCAGAAAGTAAGCGTACCTGCGATGGCTTTTCACCCTCCATGCCTTCTGTCGGGTGGACCTTGTCTCGATCCGCTCGGTGATGTGAAGATACTTCCATCGATCTTGTCTCGACCTGTGGGTACCTGGAGGGATGCAGCATGCTTTGGCTACAACCCCAATTTGAAGTGCGATATGCTCTGACCGCAGCTTCGATCTAGTGAGATGCAGCATGCTTTGGCTACAACCTCGATCTGGTGAGATGCAGCATGCTTTGGCTACAACCTCGATCTGGTGAAGTGTGGTATGCTTTGACCGCAGCTTCGATCTGGTGAGATGCAGCATGCTTTGGCTACAACCTCGATTTGGTGAGATGCAGCATGCTTTGGCTACAACCTTGATCTGGTGAGATGAGGAAACCCCGCCGGGTTCCTTGTTCCAAAAGAGATCTTTTTAATCGATGTCTATGTTCAGATCGGTATTTCTCTGTACCTGTGTGATAAAAGATTTTGTTAGTTCACGTTTGAGTGGTCATCTTTTAACCTGTCTATTGATGGCGTGATCTAACTTTATTTGCTATGCCGTGTTTCGTTTTTTTTTTCTTCTTTTTTTTGTTATTTTTTGTTTTTTGTTATTTTGTCATTTTTATTGACATATAAGTAAATATGAGGACATACACTTTCTGTGATGTGATAAAACAATCGCATGATCATGCAAAAATGAAATAAAAGTTTCACTAGAAATTTAATTTTTGTACAGTGCATATACAAAATGAAAATGTACAAAAGATACAAAAATAACTCCCTGAAGATCAGAGAGGTGTGTAGTCTGAGGGCTCATCGGGATCCTCATCATCCGATATATGCACGGTCCCTGGTGGAGGTGGAGCTAGCTGAGCCGTGGAGGGTCCTGCCTCGTGATCATGGGCCCGCCTGAACCGGATCTGAGCGTAGCCATCTAAGAAGGGCTGGGTACAGGTACTCATAAACCTTAAGGTCTCAGAAACCTTGTCTCCCAACTTCTTGAAGGCTTGGATCAACTAAATGGTCTGCTCGCTGGCAGCCTTTCTCCTCTGCTCCAGGCTCTGCTCCGTCTGCTCTCTAAACTCCCTCATGGTCTGAGAAAGAGGTGGGAGGATCCTCTCTATTGCCTGGACACGGGATCTCAGAGAGTCAAGTGACTCATCAATCATCTGTAGGGTCATATCGACCCTCTGAGATGCCTGGTCCTGTGACGTCCTCAAATCATGAGCGAGCTGCTGTCTCAACTCCCTCTTCCCCTGAGCAATCCGCTCAATCATCCTCACCTGCTCCCCTCTGAAAGCCTCCAGGACCCGAGCCTGCTCATCCCTGAAAACCTCCAAGGCCCGAGCCTGCTCCCGAGTCATATGCTCCATGTAGCCAGCCTGCTCTCGGGCTAAGCGCTCCACCGACTGGGACTACTCCTGAATGGCAGCCTGCTGGCGATCCAACCTCTCGTGAATGGCCCTATCTCTCTCATCCTACCGCAACTCTAAGGCTATAAATATGGACTTGAGGAGCTGAGAGAAGTCAGGCGGTGCAGGCTGCTGCGGTGCTGGCTCTGGCGGTGGTGCCGAGGAGGTGGATGCCCCTGGGTCACCTCGGGAATACGGATGGTATCTCTCGGAGGGCCCATGGACAGACCTCTGTACCCTGGCACTCGGTGATGGGACTGGAGTCGATGCTCTGGACGCCAGTGAAGCGGCGAAGAGGTCGTCCATCATGATCTCGAAGTCGAAGTCCGAGGGGGTCCTAGGCGGCTCCTGCTGCTGTGGTGGAGGCACAGTCTGTGGCTGAGGAGGCTGAGGAGGCTGATGTTCCGCCTGAGGCTGGGGCTCTGGCTGCGGCTCAGGCTGTGGAGGCTGCTCTAGCTGCGACTCAGGCTGCAAAGGCTGCTCCTCCGGGTGCTTCGAGTGGTCTGGATCTGCACCCAAGGGTGGGAGCGAGAACAACTGCCGGGTCTCATGAATGGTCAACACCCTGTAAGCCTCTGCCTGGCCTAAAATCGGGGAGATCAACCCCATCTGTACTGCTGCCGCGGCGTCTACATGGATCCCCTCTGGCAAGGGTCCTCTCAACCTCTCGAGGTTAACCCCTAATCTCAAAAGTAACCGGGTGATGACTCCTCCTACCATCACCACCGGTGTCAACCCTCTGCTGATCTGGTCAAGTTGGCCAAGATCTTGTGGCTAATGTTCAGACGCTGGCCTGCCACTATAGCCCAGAGGCTCCAGATCTTGGCCGCGTTAAGCGACCCTGGATTACCAGCTCGACCGAGGTACGAACTGGAAAGCACTCTGTGCAAATACCGGAGTGCCTGGGACACCAGTACGGTACTCTTCACTGTATCGTGATCGTACAGCACTCCCGGTATGGCAATGGCCGCCCAATGGGCGTGTCTCACCGCGGGATCTCGACCCCCTCCTCTGTAGGGAGCCCCATGGCCAGAGCAAATCTCTGCCTAGTGATACTGAAGTGGTCGCTGTCAAACCAAAACTGAATCACCCCTGGGTCGGTATCTGCACTCTGAAAGCCGGCATAGCGGAGAGTGGCCAAGACCTGGCGGGTAGCCTCTGGAAACGTCTGCAAGGAGGGCTCAAGGAACTCCGTCCACCCAGCACCCTCGGCAAGTAGATCGAACTCTGGGGCCAACCCTAGGGCCTCTAGAAATGGGCGGGACACAAAACGACTGGCCCGAAACTCTACCCGGAGCCAACGCTCTATACCTCTGAGCCGACTCATCATCCATCCAATCCGGAGCTACAAGCTCGGGCTGGGCCTGCGGTGCTCTACGTCTAGGAGGCATTCTGTAAAAAGGAAGAGATTAAATATCGAAAATTTAGCAAAATAAATATTTTTAAACTTATTTCCAAGGTGAAGGCCAATTTAGGCCTCACCGGGGCAATAGCGGCCCAAAACAAGATAGAGAATTGATAAAAAAAATGAAAAGAGCAAACGTCCTGTCTAAGGAAATAGCCTAATGTGCCTCGCACGTATCATGGCAAAAACGACATGCAATCAGCATGGAAATAATTAAAGCGAATAAGAATGGGCTTTTCAGGTCCCAGGGCTTGCATTATACACAAAAATACTCGATTTTTTGAATAAGTAATAAAAATTTGGGCAGCACCCCGGCAGGGGTATGCCCAACCTCCTGCATGAAAAGGCAAAAACATAGGCCTCAGGCCTCAACAACAATACACGCATGTAAATGGGACGCACACCGGCAAGAGTGTGCCCTCAACAATACAAAATAATGGCCTCAGGCTGCAAAAGAAACATATGCACAGAATGGTGCGCTAAAATGTAGTTCTAAAGAACCAAAATTATAGAAAAATTTTATTTCTATGTGATCATGCAAAAGTTCAGTTTTAAAAGAAAAATGGGCAGCATTCCCCCTAATTTCTTAGGGCATCTAAAGCATTTTAATCACTCCTAAAGTTTAAAAGGAGAAGAAATGAAGAAATAAATTGAATAAAATTCAAAAGAAGTGGTTATTTACGTACTTGGAATCGCGAAGAGTGTAGAAACTGAAGAAAAATATAAATATCACAGCACCCGGTGAGTAGAAAATGCGAAAATATGAAGAAATCGCGAAAAAAGATGAAGAAATGCTTGAAAAAAGGCCAAAAAATGCAAAGAAAAACGGTTTGGGAGAAGAAATGAAAGGGACAACAGCGTTTGCACCGTCTGTCACTCGCCCTTATATAGAATTTCATGACCGACGGGCAGGGCGTCTGTACAAGCGACCGACGGGCAGGCCGTCTGTCATGCAATAAATGCGAGTTAATGCGCGTGATGAATGCAATGCTGACGCATGCGCCTGCCAGGTGGATTTATACCGACGGGCAGGCCGTCCCTGTGGAGAGGCGGGCAGGCCGTCTCTGTAGAGAGGCGGGTAGGCCGTCGGTGACACTTCCCTATAAAATCTTACAAAATTTTGCTCTTCTTGTCTCTTCATTTTCTAGCGTTTTGAGCCTTTCACCTTTCTCAACATGTCTTCCCTTCTAACCCAAAAGATGCACCGTATCTTAGATGACAAACACACCTGGGAAGAAGGCGCCCTCTCTTCTTTGTCTGGGCTGAAATATCTGTGCCGGGTGAAAGTTGACCAGAACCTCCTGCTGGCGGCGACCCACTTCTGGAACCCCCCGTTTCACGTCTTCCGGTTCACCTATCAGGAACTGTGCCCTCTGCCCGAAGAGTTAGCTTCCATTATGGAAGTCCGGTTCCCACCTAGCGCTCTGCCTTGCATCCCCCGCTGCGGCCTATTTCAGACCCGGGACATAGCCATGGCTCTGGGCATACCTTCCTCCGAGGCCGTCCGGCTGATTCCTCCAGGCTCTTCCTTTTCCCTGGGGCCACTGATCGAGGCTCTGGATCAGTTTACTGACATCCCCACCTATCGGGTAAGCATCACATTCTTATTTTGCATGGTAAACTTCCTCACTGTTGTTCTAGGGGGTTTGACAGGTGATCCTCGCCAGTTCGGAGTCCTGAGCGACTTTCGCTCGGGGTTATCAGCTTTACCACTCGTCCTGGCGGAAACCATTCTCGGCTTGGACGTTGTGAGCTCTGGAACCACCACAACCTTTTCTGGCAGCCCCCTATTGCTCCAGGTACGTCATTATTTTAAAGGTAGTGTGTCCCTTATGGATTTTCACACTAGCTTTTCTTAGCGGGAGGTGCGTCCTTTCGGATTTTCACACAACCCTGTGCCTTATTTTTGCCTGAAGTAAACCTTACTTACTCCAGCGGCTTTTTTTATTTTTTTTATTTTTTTTTTCAGATCTGGCTGCAAGAAAAATTGAAGATGCTGTCTGAACCACCCTATCGCGTTATTCCACAGTACTCGCAGAGCCATTTTCTACCGCGTCGACGACTTCATGGGTGTGCCACTGCAGGTGAAGGCATTGCCAGATTTGGTGAGCTGTCAGACGATGACATCAGCTTTACATCTGCCTGGCTGCCACTGTCTCATGTAGTCATTGACGGGCCATCGGGGTGTGTTCCCCTCTGCGGCCTCCGTCAGGCTCTCGGTGTACACGCCAGCTCGGGACGACCCAGGATGTGGTGAGGGTTCCCCTGTCCTTCTGAGGAGGAGCTCTCTCGGCTGCGTTTGCTTCTCGGTATCATGAGCTGTGGGGCAGATTACCCGTGAAGACTGTTATCCTGAGGTTCGGCAATCAATCTGTGTCTTCGACTAGTGAGTACAAGAAGTGGATCCTTAGCCCAGCGTCTGATAACAGGACTCGGGGGCTCAAGCATCTGGGTGGCGAGAGCAGCAGCAGGACTTAGCTTAGTCTTCATATGTATTTCTTTTTGTGCTACATTTCTTTTTAATGCAGAACTAGGAAATGACGAAAATGAGAAGATTAATATTCATTTTATTTCCGAAATTCGTGTACGTTTTCATACAGTTTCAGCATACATGATCAGTTTTGGCAATTACTCAGCTGCTTACACGCTGTCAATACAAGGAATCAAATTTTAACAGCATCAACTCCTGTTACCAATCGGCCCTCTCGGGTTTTCACGATTGGACATTTTCTCTCATGCCTCTAATTTTTGCACAGGATGCCTTTTTTCGGTTTTCACCCTATCGAGGCGCCCAATTTTAGCACAGCCGCCTTTTTCGGTTTTTGACTTGCAGGGCATTTTATTCTCTTCTTTTTATCTTTGGGTCTTTAGCCATGGAACCTTTTGAGTCTGTCGATGTTGATCGGCTCTTTGAATTCGTTCCCATCACTATCCAACAAGATTGCAGCTCCTTTGGGCAGCAGCTTCTTAAGGATATACGGCCCTTCCCAGGTAGGTCTGAATTTCCCTCTGATGTCTAGCATGCATGGTCTCATCTGTTTGAACACCAAGTCTCCCTCTTTCAACGGATGCTTTCTCACCTTCTTTTCGAAAGTTCTTGCCAGTCTCTTTTGGTAAATCTGGTTATGATAATAGGCTTTCAGCCTACTCTCATCTAACAAGTTCAAGTGCTGTAGCCTCTGCTGTGCCCATTCGGCCTCCGGGACTTGGGCCTCCATGACCACCCTCAGTGATTTAAGCTCTATCTTTACTGGCAATATTGCTTCCGTTCCGTATACCAGGGAAAATGGTGTAGCACCTGTAGACGTCCTCACCGTCGTTCTATATCCCCACAGGGCGAAGGGTAATTTTTCAACCCAGTCTTTGTAGGTTTGGACCATTTTGGACAGGATCTTCTTCATGTTCTTATTTGCGGCCTCTACTCCCCCATTCGCTTGCGGTCGATAGGGGGAGGACTTATGATGCTTGACACCATACCTCTCGAGGAGCTTCCTGGTTTCTCCCATGAACTGCACCCCATTATCCGACACTATGTGATGAGGAAGACCATATTTGCAGATCAGATTCTTCTCTATGAACTTGGCCATGTCCCTCGTTTCAATCATCTTGAAGGATTCCGCCTCTACCCATTTGGTAAAATAGTCAATTGCGACTATGATGTATCGGTGCCCATTGGATGCCGTAGGCCGAATCTCTCCGATGATATCTATCCCCCAAGCAGCAAACGGCCAAGGTGATGTCAGGTTATATAACTCTGATACTGGCAGGTGTCTCAAGTCTACGTACTGTTGGCACAACTGGCATTGCTTAACATATCTTGAGCAGTCATTGTCCATCGTAAGCCAATAGAAGCCTTGTCTCATGATTTTCTTAGCCAAGGTCAGACCATTCATGTGAGCCCCACAGACACCTGCATGGGTTTCCTCCATCACTTTGCGGGCTTCTTTTTCATTCAAGCACCTGAGCTGAATCCCGTCCGACTGTCTTTTGTACAACACCCCTTCCAAGGATATGAACTGAGTAGATAGCTTACGGATCATTCTCTGGTCTTTCTCAGTGGCTTCTTCTGGGAATTTGTTGTTTTCCAAGTAGTTTATGATGTCAAAGTACCATGGTTTCCCGTCTGCCACTTCTATCTCCATTACAGGCTCGGTTTCAAAACTGGGCTTATCAGAGCTCGAGATCAGCACTAGCTTTATAGCCACTCCTTCAAGGTTATCCCACATCGACACTAAGGTTGCCAACGCATCAGCCAGACGGTTCTCATCTCTGGGCACAAAGTGGAAAGTACAAGTCTCAAACTGTCCACATATCCCTTTCAAATATTCCACGTAGGGGACCGGTCGTTCTTCTTTTATAGCCCACTCACCTCGGATCTGGTTGATCACCAAGGATGAGTCACCAAAGACCTCTATGTTCCTTGCCCCCAATGCGGCTAAAGCTTCTACTCCGAAGGTGCATGCTTCGTATTCGGCTTCATTGTTGGTTGCTTTGTATCTCAGCTTCTTAGCAAGGGGAAGTTTTTCATTATCTGGGGTTGTCAAGATGATTCCAACTCCGGCTGCTCTGTTATTTACCGCCCCGTCGAAGTGCAACTGCCATCCCTGAACAGAAATCGCGACTATGCTCTCATTAGGAAAGGTGAACTCGGGGGTGACTCCTTGAATGGGATGTTCAGCAAGAAATTCAGCTACGGCTCGCCCTTTAATAGTCTTGCGGGTGATGTATTGCACATCAAACTCCTGTAGCAAGAGCAGCCACCTCCCCATCTTTCCAAGCAAAGACGGTGCTTCCTGTAAATATCTTAACGGATTCTGCTTGGCCACTGCTTGAACCTTGTACGAGTGGAAATAATGCCTCAGTTTCTTTGACGCCCAAATTACTGCAAGGCAGATCTTCTCTACTTCAGCATATTTTATCTCATAAGCCAAAAATTTCTTGCTAAGATAATAAATTGCAAACTCCACCCCAAATTCATCTTCTTGAGCCATCGTGGCGCCCACAGAACTGCCTTCTACTGCCAAATACAGGATAAACTGTTTAATTTGCTACAGTGGCCTTAGCACTGGCGAATTCAACAGGTATTCCCTGATGCTGTCAAAAGCTTTCTGGCAATCTTCGTTCCAGACCACAGGCTGATTCTTTCTAAGCAGCTTAAAAACGAGCTCGCATATTGAAGTGAGCTTGGCAATGAATCGGCTGACATACTGCAGCTTGCCCAGGAAACTCCTTACATCCTTTTCCTTTTGCGGCACGGGCATCTCTTTGATGGCCTTCACCTTGTCCGAGTCAATTTCTATTCCCCTCTGGCTGACGACATGCCCCAAAAGCTTTCCTGAAGTCACTCCGAAAATGCACTTCTTGGGGTTAAGTCGCAGATTATACTTGTCGATCCTGGTGAAGAACTTCTCTAGAGCTTCAAAGTGTCCCTCTCGGGTGGCCGACTTGACCATCATGTCATCGACATATACCTCTACTTCCTTATGAATCAGGTCACTTAAAATCTTGGTCGCCATTCTCTGGTATGTGGCCCCTGCGTTCTTTAGGCCGAAAGGCATGACCCGGTAGGCATAGGTTCCCATTCTGTGATAAAGGCGGTTTTGACCCGATCAGCTATCTTGTTCAAGATTTAGTTGTACCCCACATATCCATCTCCAAAGCTATACATCGCGCAATTGGCGGCGCTGTCTATTAACACGTCGATATGGGGTAATGGAAAATCATCTTTAGGGCAGGCCTTATTCAGATCTCGGTAATCCACACATACTCTGACCTTCCCATTCTTCTTTGCTACGGGGACCACATTTGCCAGCCATGTGGGATACTGCACTTCCATGAGGAACTTGGCTTCAATCTGCTATCGAATTTCCTCCTTGACCTTGTCAGCCCATTTTGGCCTCAGCCTTCTCAACTTCTGTTTCACAGGCTTGCAATCCGGATAAGTTGGGATAGCATGTTCTGCTACATCCCGGTCAATTCCTGGCATGTCCTCATAGGTCCAGGCGAAGACCTTTTCATGTTTTCTTATTATTCTCTCAAAATATTTTCTCTCCTCAGGAGTTATGTTTGATACTATTAGAATTTCTCTCGGATTTTTCGAGGTTCCAAGATTAAAAGGCGTTGTATCAGTGGAATCGATGTCAAAAATTAATGGAGTATGATCATGTTAATGCATGTCGAAACCATTAGAAACATCGCACAAATAAGAGAAATTGTTTGTCTTATTAATAATATTATAGTTATCATTTACATCATAAAAGAGTTCGGGAATAAAAAGACAGTCTAAACTAGAGTCTTCTTCTGCCACTCCAGAGGTCGATGCCGTTGCAGCTTGTTCACTGGCTTCCTGATTTAGCAGAGGCCCCTCAGGCTCGTCGGAGGAAAATTTCAAATTCTCCATTTCCAGCTCTAATTCTGTTATCTTCCCTTTACCTTTCAGCCTGGCAGCTATCATCTTCTCAGTAACGACCTCCTCAAGCTCGCATCTGTCCCAGGTGATACCCTGAGTCATAACTTCCTCATCCCAGAAGTCTTCGACACTCTTGACAAACCCGACATGCCAGTCATACACATTGTTAAAGATCTCGAAGCCAGGGACAATCCTCCCCTCTACCCAATGCGGCTCGTCTTCGCCAGTGTAAGCACAAACTGAGGATGCCGGTACAAAGCTCTCTATTATGTGGGGGATCTTACCCGTTACCTTCTTCTTGCCGAAGCCACCTCTATACCCCAGACCTTTCCGGCTCTTTTGCCCTCGAGTGGTGACTGCTGTTTGCAAACCCTGAGAGTTTCTGCCCAAGCCAGCCCCGAGGAGATAATGCATCTTCTTCATCATATTAACCACAGCTGGGCTATCCACTGATCCATGCCCTTCCCTTATCATGGACACGTGGAAGCCGCTAAATGGCTGATTGGCTATTTCCAGCACTGAGACCTGGTTTTCCCTGGCCGCTTTGATAGTCACCACCTCCCCTTCGTGTGGAAACTTTATCATCTGATGCAGTGTGGACGGCACTCCCCCTAATTTATGAAACCAGGGTCTCCCGAGCAAAGCTGAGAAGTTAGCGGGTATGGGCAGAACTACAAATTTCACCTCCACTTCAATAGGTCCCATCTTGACCAACGTCTTAAAGGTCCCTGAGGCTTGCCTGCTCGAGTTATCGTAGGCTGTGATAGTCAGATCAGATCCACTGAGCATATCTTCGTTTAAACCAAAAGCTTGTAAAGCTATCAAAGGGTACACATTGATAGAAGACCCGTCGTCCACCATAACGCAAGCAGTGTGCTTATCGTTAATCTGTGCTTTAATGTACAAGGGTCGGTTGTGGTTGCGGCCTTCAACAGGTAGGTCGGCGTCAGAAAAGACCAATCTCTCCTCGGATCCTCTCTTAATTAAACCCAAAAGTTCTGACGGGGAAATAGTGGTGGCGACCGTGGCCTCAACCAAAGCTTCTACTACCTTCTGCCTATGAGAGGGGGATTGCCTCAACAGATCCCAGATGGATATTTGAGCTGCAGATTTCTTCAACTATCTGACAATTTGATTCTCCTCTGGCTCTTTCTCGGCTGATGGCTGCACTGGCTCAGGTAGCCTAGTAATCTCGGGGATCACTCTTCCACTCCTCGTCACAGCCCCTATCTCTCCCTCATCTCCATCGGAGCCCCACAAATCAAGGTTCATCCCTTCTTCATCCTCGGCTTCTCCACCGCTTTCACTGCTAGACCAACAATCAAGGGTCGCCACAACTGCCTTCTCCTCTCTATCCTCGGGATAACCAGCAGCGAACTTCTCACTCCCATATAGATCTCGTAGCACGTACCACTCTGGCAGGGTAGATCGAATCATAAACACGGGTGGTGGTACGGCATTATAACCGGGCTTCTTCTCAGTTTCCCTCTTCTCGGGGTCAGAGATTTGCTTGCTATCAATCAAGTCTTGGATAGAGTGTCGGAGCGCTTTGCATTTATCTATGATATGGCCTGAGTGCTGGTGGAACGCACAGAATTCATTATCTTTGTGTCCAGGTTTCCCTTGCGTCAAGGCTGGCCTAGGAGCCAGAGGGTGCAATTTTCCCTCCTTCATTAACCTCCTCAAGACCCAGGATAATGGTCTCCCCAAGTTCGAAAACTTCCTCTGGGTGGTTGCCTCAGTAGCAGACACTTCACCTGTTCTTCTAGTGCTGTTACTGGGACCTGCCGGCCTACTGGTTCCTTGACCGGGGTTAGCCCTTTTGGCGAAATTGTCATTGTTAGCCTTTCGAGCCAAGAATTCTCCCTCTGCTTCGATGGCTATATCTTTGAGAGATTCCCAGTCCTTCAACGCCTTCATCTTCAACCCCTCCTTCAAGTATGGGCTTGCATTCTTGATTCTTCGGCGCATCTCCATTACTTGGTTCCGCTATCGGGTGAGATAATCATGGAAAGATTCCCCGGTCTTCTGTTGGAGTAGCTCAAGATCTTTCAGAGTCACCTCCATTCTGGTGTTACAGTCATACTGCTTCAGAAACTCTTCAGTGAGCAGATCCCAATCTTCCTTAGTGCGGCGGTCAAGGCCATGATACCATTCAATGGCATGAGAGGTCAGACTCAGACAAAAGTATTCTACTTTCTGCTTCTTGGACAACATGGTCCCCTTCATGACCAGAGAATACTGCTTAACATGTGCGGTCGGGTCAGAAGTACCATCAAACTTCGGCACATCTGGCATTTTGAAGTTATAAGGGATCGGGTCTTCTCCGTCCAACTCCTTATCCTCCGGATTCATCCCATGAGCTCTGCCTATCATACGGGCCATAGCTTCGAACCTCTCTTCCATTTTCTTTAAAATAAAGTCATCAGCTTGAGGCGCCTTCCCCTTCTCAGATGCGAGGCTCATCCTATCATCTTCGATATCATCATCAATTCTCAGCACATGCCTTCTTCTCTGCTCTCCAAAGGCTACTGACCTTAACTCTACTGGAGGTGGCCTAGCAGGCTCTTCTCGTCTTTCAACCCTTTCTTCCTCTGGCTCATTCTGTCTCACTGGAGGAGGAGCAGGATTCTGCGGAGCATTCTGCTGTGCCAAGGCGGTCAACATATTCATCATTCTGCCCTCGAATTCCTCAAAACGGCGGCCCACTTCTTCCGCAATCATGGCCCTGGTGGCGTCATCCCCCCTAGGCGAGTTTGCCATCTGAGATGCTGTACCACTGATTTCTGATAAGATTTCTAGTAAACCCTCTCTATCTGACAGCTCGGGAGTAGGAACTCGGATCAGTCGTCCGGTTGGTGATCTAGTCCACCTGGGCAGATCTATGATGGCTGCAGGGACAAAAAGTTAGGCATGATGCATGAAATGCAGGTATAATGCATGGTCGTGATATGCAACACTTACAGAGCACAAGCAAGCAAGTAGGTCCTTCCGCCCTTATTTCTCCCACACACGTGGTCGTGCAGTCTCTTTCCTAGGTGGGATTAGCCAAAGGGTCAACGAGGGACCTAATGGATGCGCATGGTGCGCGGCGAAAAATCGGCAGCATGACACTCCTATGCTAATGTACAAGCGGATGGATAATGATCGTCACGTATTTGGACGTTCCATAAATTTCGACATGACCCTACCGGGGCATGATAGCCTTTGGCTAGGTTACCAAGTGAGACATTTGGACTCACCCAATACATGAGGATCCATACAGCAAGCATGGAATTAGGGTTCATTTCACCTGTGGAAAGTAACTACAGCCATTACATGAGCTTTGGTCAATGGAGATGTTTCTTTAGGGATACCCAAGCATGATCCCTGCCGACGGGTCTAGCTCATCACGAGCATAGCGACCGATCGGGTCATCATTTTGATATACCATTAAGGTACGTGGCTTGGGCTGGTGATTATCCTTAACACTTCCCCAAATTGAGTGAAAATGAGGAGGTGCTTCAGGAATGCACCGGGGCTAAAAGAGGGACCAAACTAGCGTATTCTAAGGCTCTAATGATATGCAAATGCAAATTTGAGAGAAAGTGAATTTATGAATTAAATTTTAATCATAAATGTTAAAAGAGGTATTTTCAAATCGAAATCTCGAACCATAAACGTCCCCAGTGGAGTCGCCACTGCGACGCGCGCCGGATCCAGAGCGCCGCCCATGGGACCGCCCGCAACGTGGGCGATCGGGGCATTTGCGGGTCCGTTGGCAGCTTGCGATGAATCGCGAGTGTGTCTATGTTGGGCAACATGGAGGTTTCATGGAGTCGCCACCTAATAGAACATTGGGAAAGTTTCTCTCGTCTCCGAGAGCCTAAGACTGTGCTTGGTATCCATTTTGGGCCAGCCAGAGGGATCATGGAAGGTAAACTCCTCACCCTAAGGAGCCTAGGATTAGCGCTAAAGCCTTGTGACTCAAGAAGTATCTTGAAGGATGACCTCTATCCTCTTGAGCCCAAAGACCAGAGCTGGGTTCAGGATTTCTCATCTATTTCTACCTCAATTATTTTATGATCAAAATTTAAAATCATTAATTCACTCTCTCTCCACACTATGCAAATGATTAAAAGGCGCACTTATTCACATCTTGAAAGCGATAAATGATCAAATAGATAATGAAAGCAATAGATTACAATAATACAAGGAGCAGAATACAACTCCCTTTCGTAAATATGCGGATCATGTATAAATCGGGGCATTGCTTATTTTGAGGACTTTGGTCCTCACATGCATTATTATTAAAATTGGGGATTTTTATTTGTGATGATCTTTATTGGATAAAAATAGGGCATTGGACCCTTGCTTTTGTGTAAACCTCATTTTATTGAATATAAAACATTGAGTCATTTTTATACATTAACGGGATATGAAAGGAGTACATCCGTATACATAGAATAATCAATAAATGATAAATGAAGAAAATACTTAAGAGGATTAGGAAACTAAACCGTATAAAGTCCTCCAAACATTGTAGACTGCCGCTCAAACTCGGGATTATCCAAGAGGATCAATATACACTCATAGAAAGTTAAGAGATGTTAATATACATAAAATTAACATATAAGAAGTCAAAGAGACTTGAAAGAGATAAAAAACGATTTAAAAGGATGGAGACAGAACCCACCGTCGGCCTTCCTTAGCTGACCGACGGGCGTCGGTTAAGGTAACCGAGATGTCCGTTTGTCACTCAAGGAGGGGCGTCTGTAGGTGGGTGACTGATGGGCGTCGGTGATGAAGATGACTCGTCGGTCACCACTGTCTCCGAAAAAACAGAATGGAGAAAAAAACCTTTTCAAAGTCAAAAAGTGGGTTTTATCTCAAAAAGATAAGAGAGTCAAAATAAAAGAAAATAATGACAGATATTCAAAAAATCCACAAAATAAGAAATAAATATGAGGTAATATGGAGAAGGAATCCGGAATATTTACCCTCAGATAATCGCTTTGGGTGAGATTTTTGTGTTGATTAGAGTCCCGCGCATTTTACGAGAAGCAAAAGATGAAGGATTTAAAGAAAGAGAATGAACTATTTCTTCTTCAACCCCTCAAAAGATCGATTTTGCAGTCAAAATCTAAAGGAAACTAATTAGTTTTAGTTCCTTTCAATTGATTTGATCCTTGATTAAATGAATTTCTTTAGTGAATGTGTTTTGTTGGAAGAGAGAGAAAATTTGCTTGAAATTGGGCAGAGTTTCCTTCCTTGAAAATTTTTCCAACCCTTTTCAAGTGAAAATCCGGAGCTTTTATAGCCAGACACGACTGACGAGCGTCGGTGTATGGGGGCGGGCGTGGAAAGAATCCTTCTGACACAAGGATTCGGCTGACGGCCCTGCCACATCTACCGACGGGCGTCGAAACGGTTGCGTGCTCCGGGAAACCAGGCGGCGTTTTGACAGGGGCGGTGACTTTCTGACGGGCGTCGAAAAATTCCACAAGCCGTCGGTGACTCGAAGCGACGGGCTGGCCGTCTGTGGAGGACAAAAAGCTTTTTGATTCGAAAAAACCTCTGTTTTCCCCCCTCTGCCCAGGAATGGTAAAAAGCCTCATTTCTCGTGGAACGTGGGACTAAAACCTCCAAATCCAGCCCTTTTATACAGGCTCGGACACTGATTTCATCATAGGGTAACCTCTGATCCGGACCGCTCCGGGACACGGTGCTTACAGAGAGCAGAATGAAGAAAGCCCCCAGGTATTGAATATGATGAAAAAGATGTCATTCCTCCCTGGCACAGGACTGGGCAAGAATTCTCAGGGGATGCCAACAGCTGTTACCACCAAAGGCCAAAAGGACAGAAGGGGCCTAGGATACACAGGTGTTGTAGAGAGGGGTGAGAAGCCAAAAATCGAAATTCCTCATATCTGGAAGACTTTTGTGCCAGCAAACACAGCATGTGCCTATACAAGGGAAAAGGAACCACAGTGGCTGGATGGAAGAATTGTGCCAGGGTTCGAGGTTTTCAATGATGTCTATGACTGGGACATTGGATCGATCAAGCCAGCAGAGGGCTTTTGGGATGAGGAAATCATGACTAGTAAGACTATTTGGGACCGTGAGATGCCTGAAGAAGTGATGACTGAGAAAATGGTAGCCGCCCAGCTGAAAGGGAAAGCGAAGGTAGAGGGAACCATGCATGCGTTGGTTGGGAGCCCCTGAAGAGCCAAAGTGATGCAGGACCGTCAACCTTGGCAGATACGCCAGCAGAGGAGGAAGAGGAAAATAGTTTAGATTTTCTTTTTGCTCTTGAACTTTTCAATGATGTTAATGACAATTTCAATCTTATTAATAAATTGAATGATTTTGCTTACTTGTGTGATGTTTCTGATGATTTCACTATGCATGATCATGATCATCCATCCATATTTGATATTGATTCAACTGATGCTACTCCATTTAATCTTGGAACCATAGAAAATCCAAAAGAAATTTTGGTAGCATCAAATATAACTCCTGAAGAGCGAGAAAAATTTGAGAGAATCTTAAAAAATATGAAAAAGTCTTTGCCTGGACCTACGAAGATATGCCAGGAATCGATCGAGAAATTGCAGAGCACGCCATTCCCACCTATCCAGATCATAAACCCGTTAAACAGATATTGAGAAGGCTTAGGCCAGAATGGGCAGAGAAAGTGAAGGAGGAGATTCGCCCGCAAATCAAAGCCAAGTTCTTAGTTGAGGTGCAATATCCAACTTGGTTGGCCAATGTTGTCCCCGTAGCCAAAAAGAATGGCAAAGTAAGGGTATGCGTGGATTATCGGGATTTGAATAAGGCCTGTCCCAAGGATGATTTTCCATTGCCTTATATAGATGTACTGATAGACAGCGCCACTGGTTGCGAGATGTATAGCTTTGGAGATGGTTATGCGGGTTACAATCAGATTCTCAATAAAATAATTGACCGAATTAAGACGTCTTTCATTACAGAATGGGGGACCTATGCTTATCGGGTAATGCCTTTTGGTTTGAAAAATGCAGGAGCCACTTACCAGAGGATGGCAACAAAGATATTGGATGACCTGATCCATAAAGAAGTAGAGGTATACGTGGATGATATGGTGATCAAGTCGGTCACTAGAGAAGGTCATTTTGAAGCCTTAGAAAAGTTCTTCTAGAGGATAAGCAAGTACAACCTGCGGTTAAACCCTAAGAAGTGTATTTTTGGTGTTACCTCAGGGAAGCTCCTAGGACACATAGTTAGTCAAAGGGGAATTGAGATCGACCCGGATAAGGTTAAGGCCATCAGAGAAATGCCGATACCGTAGAAGGAGAAGGATGTGAGAAGCTTTCTGGGAAGGTTGCAATATATCAGTAGGTTTATTGCCAAGCTTACTTCGATCTGTGAACCGGTCTTCAAATTACTCAGAAAAGACCAACTAGTAGTATGGAACGAGAATTGTCAGAAGGCTTTCGACACCGTCAAAGAATACTTGCTGAATCCATCGGTGCTGAGACCGCCGCGGCCTGTCAAACCACTGATCCTATACCTGGCCATAGAGGACAGCTCTGTAGGCGCTATTATGGCCCAAGAGGACGAATTTGGAGTGAAATTTGCTGTCTACTACCTTAGCAAGAAGTTTTTGGCTTATGAGGTTAAGTACACGGAAGTAGAAAAGATTTGCCTTGCAGTAATCTGGGCTTCTAAGAAATTACGACATTACTTTCATGCCTAGAAGGTATAGGCAGTCGCGAAGCAGAATCCCCTGAGATACTTGCAAGAGGCCCCGTCCTTACTTGGGAAAATGGGTAGGTGGTTGTTGTTACTTCAAGAGTTTGATGTAGAGTATGTTACTCGGAAGACCATCAAAGGGCGTGCTGCGGCTGAATTTCTAGCAGAACACCCGATCTAAGGAGACTTATACGAGTTTAACTTTCCAGATGAGGATGTGACCGCCATTGGAATTCAGGGTTGGAAATTGCACTTTAATGGAGCCGTAAACGGCAAAGGGGCAGGAGTAGGAGCCATTTTGACAACTCCGAACGATGAGAAGCTTCCCTTGGCGAAGAAGTTGAGATTCAAGGCTACCAATAATGAGGCTGAGTATGAAGCGTGTATTTTTGGATTAGAGGCCTTAATAGCCTTAAGAGCAAAGAATGTGGAAGTGTTCGGTGATTCCTCCCTGGTGGTCAATCAAATTTGAGGTGAATGGGCCGTGAAAGAGGAGAGGCTAATGCCATATATCCAGTGTTTGAGGGGCCTAAGTAGTCAGTTTGAAGTATGTACATTCCATTTCATTCCAAGGGATGAGAATCAGTTAGCCGATGCGCTTGCCACGTTAGTATCAATGTGGGACAACCCCTGAAGGAGTGGTCATGAAGCCAGTTTTGATCTATATCTCCAAAAGACCTAGTTTCGAATCCAAATCAGTTATGAAAGTAGAAGTGGCAGATGGGAAGCCGTGGTATCATGACATTATGAACTATCTAGAGAACGCGACATTTGTAGAGGAGGCTACCGAAAAGGATCAGAGAATGATTCGAAAACTGTCCACTCAGTTCATCTGCATAGATGGGATGTTGTACAAACGACAAGCTGATGGTATCCAATTGAGGTGTTTGGATGAGAAAGAGGCTAAGAGGGTAATGGAAGAAACACATGCCGGAGTGTGCGGGGCCCATATGAACGGGTTGACATTGGCCAAAAAGATCGTAAGGCAAGGCTTCTACTGGCTTACGATGGACAATGATTGTTCAAAGTATGTCAAACAGTGTCAGCTATGCCAACAGTACGCGGATTTAAGGCACTTGCAAGTGTAAGAGCTACATAGCCTAACATCACCTTGGCCATTCGATGCTTGGGGAATAGATATTATTGGAGAGATCCGCCCTACGGCCTCCAATGGGCATAGATACATAATAGTCGCAATCGACTATTTTACAAAATGGGTAGAAGCGGAGTCCTTTAAAAAGATCGACGCGAGAGATACGGCCAGGTTCATTGAAAGGAATTTGATTTGCAGATACGGCCTCCCACATCACATAGTGTCTGATAACGGGGTGCAGTTAATGGGGGAAACCAGGAAGCTTTTTGAGAAGTATGGAATCGAGCACCATAAATCCTCTCCCTATCGACCTCAAGCTAACGGGGCAGTAGAGGCTGCCAATAATAATGTGAAGAAGATCCTAGCCATGATGGTCCAAACCTACAAAGACTGGGCGGAGAAGCTACCTTTTGCTCTGTGGGGTTACAAAACGACGGTAAGGACATCTATAGGCGCTACGCCGTATTCTCTGGTTTATGGGACAGAAGTAGTGCTGCCAGTTGAAGTAAAGCTCAAATCGCTGAGAGTTGTCACGGAAGCTCAGATTCTAGAGGCCGAATGGGCACACCAGAGGTTACAGCATTTGAATTTATTGGATGAGGGTAGGCTGAAAGCTTACTATCATAATCAGATCTATCAGAAGAGGCTGGCCAGATCATTTGGGAGAAAGGTGAAAAAGCATCCGCTGAAGGAGGGAGATTTAGTGTTCAAACAGATGAGACCAGGGGTACCGGATATCAGAGGGAAGTTTAGACCAACCTGGGAAGGACCATTTATCCTCAAGAAGCTGCTGTCAAAAGGAGCTGCGATTTTGTCGGATAGTGATGGCAATGAATTCAAAGAACCGATCAATATTGACAGACTCAAAAGGTTCCATGGCTAAAGACCAAAATCAGAAGAAGAGAATGAAAGCCCCGCGGGTCGAAAACCGAAAAAAGGCGGCCTTGCTAAAATCGGGCGCCTCGTCAGGATGAAAATCGAAAAAAGGCATCCTGGGTAAAATTTAGAGGCATGAGAGAAAATATCCAACCATGAAAACCCGAGAGGGCTGATTGGAAATAGGAGTTCGATGCTATCAAGATTTTGGTTCCATGAATGAATGTAGTCGTGCATAATTGAATCGGTAAAAAAATGATCATGTATTTTGAAATCGTACTAAAATGTACACAATTTTGTGAAATGAAATAAGACTTGATTTATTCATTTATATCATTGTTTAGTTCTGCTTTAAAAAGAAACATATTGCTCAAAATGCATGTAAAACTAAACTATGCCCTACTACTACCCTCGCTAGCTAAATGCCTCAGTCACCGAGTTCGATTATCAGATGATGGGCTAAGTATCCAACTTTTGTACGCGCTGGTGGAAATGACAGAATGATTCCCAAAGGGAGGTATGATAGTTTTCAGTGGAGCCGACTCCAGAGCTCATGATAGCTGTGACGCGCGCCGAACCTCGCGTCCTCCCGAAAGCCCGCTTCAAGGCGATCAGGAAAGTTTCATACAACTTTTAAGGTATTTACAAGTGCGTCTATTTTGGGCAACAATGAGGTTTCTTGGAGTCGCCACCCAATAGAACATTGGGAAGGGTCGTCTAGCCTTATCGAGCCTAAGACGGCGCATACATATCCATCTTGAGCTAGCCAGAGGGATCTTGGAGGCCTTATCCTTTACTCCCCTAGAGCCTAGGATTGTATATTTAAGCCTTTTGGTGGGACTCAAGAGGTGTCTTTGAAGTCCTAGACCTCTCGCCTCTTTGAGTACCAAAGACCAGAGTGAGTTCAGGACTTCTCATTTATTCGTACTTTGATTAATTTTACAATTATGTTTTGAATTTATTATTTCACCAACTTTCCACACGATGCATTTTATTAAAGTGCAAATCATTCACATCCAAAGCGGTAAATAGAAGCAAGTGTCATGGCCGGATTTGTACCCTAAGAGAATTAACCTAATTTGGCATGTGTGTGAGTGGATTGAATGTGTAGGATTGGACTTAATTGAAAGAAAGCAGTATAGTTAAGGGGTTAAATGGTAATTATGAATGTTTGTGCTAAGCATGAGTTAAAGGCTAGTTAATTAGTTAATAGAAGGATTAATTAAGAATATAATAACTTTGATTTATTGGAAGTGGAGGCAGACTTGAGGAAGTGGGTTCCGTGTGGCTTCTTGAGAGGTTGCCACCTCTTCCTTTGCATGCAAGTGTGGGTTAAGATGAAAAGAGTTTCATTTGGTAACCTAGCTATTTTCTGTATTTTGGCTTTGGCTTTCTTCTTGTTTCCATGAGTAAGGATAAGAGTGGTTTAAGTGGATGTGTGCATGTAGCTAATTGGAACAAGAATTAAGTGTTAAGACCTTAAGGTAAGTGGTTTTGTGTGCATATTCTCATCTTCTACTCTTCTTCTTGGTTTTGAGTTAGTTTGGAATGAGGATTGATGGATTGTGCTCAATTCTGGAATTTGAATTGGTTTTGCTAGCTGAAGAAGTGAAGAGAGATAAGGGAAAGGCTGTAATCGGCGAACCGAGCGTCCGTCGTAATTAGGAGCTAAGGCGACGAGGTTTGGGAACAAACCCTAATTGTATGAATATGTGATTAGTGTTGGTTAAATAGGGTTTTGAACTGAATTGCATGATATGTGAAATTGAAGGTTGAGCATGAATTATGTGATGCTAAATTGTATGATTATAGTAGCGATATGATTGTGATAAAGTGCTTGAGAGTGATTATGATTGGTACTATTATTGAATGCCAAACAAGAAGGGAAAATCAGGTATGTGATATTGATTGTGTGGTTGTTGTATTTGGGTTGATTGCCAAACAAATAAGAATGAGATTTGAGGTCTAGGCGTAAAAGGAGAATTGGACTGAAAAAGCACAGCCATGCTAATGATAAACACAGCTGTGTTTTTGGTATTTTTGCATAGGTCACGGTAACAATGAAATTGATTGTGACCGTGACATATGCTGAGTTCAATTCTGCCTAGAGGAATTTGGTATGTCACGGTGATAATGGAATTCATTGTGACCGTGACCTACCCAGGAAGGCATTCTGTTTTGCAAATGAGAATATGTCACGGTGATAATGAGATTCATTGTGACCGTGACATACCCTCAGGTTGCATTCTGCCGAGAGTTGGGAACACATCACGGTGACAATGAAATTGGTTGTGACCGTGACATGTCCCCAATTTGCATTCTGTTTTGGACTTCAATATGTCACGGTGACAATGAAATCCATTGTGACCGTGACCCACCCTGTTTTGGCAATATAATCCTAATGTGTTTGGTCATTCAAATGGCATGGCTTTAAGCGAAAATGAAGGACAGCATGAGTAAGTAATGTATATGTGTTAAGTGAACTACAAATGCATACAACTATGATGACTTCTGAATGTGATAAGTTATGTGAATATTGAATGTGAAGACTGAATTTGAAAGCATATTGAATATGCAAATGAAATGTATGGCTGTGTGCTAATACAAATGTGTAAAGTGAAAAGTGAACTGAATAACGTGTTTAAACAACTTAAGCCTGCGAGTCAAGTAGTGGATAGTTAGGCATGCCTATAGGGTCAAGTGCTGCAGCCCCATGCGTTAAATGTGTCTGATTCCATGGGAATCACAATGCGATTATCCTTACTGGATTGTGTTATATGTGGAATGATGAAAAGTACCAGAAGGTACTAATGTGATATGAAGCACCAGAAGGTGCTAAATGTGAAAAAGTAGTCTCGATGAGATTACTGGTATCTGAGAGATACCGATGCGATACCCGTTATCCGCGTCATTGAATTGCAGGCAAAGTGGCAAAAAGGCTAATTGGTTAATCGGCTAAAAGTTAATTAAATATAAACAGAAGTGATTGTGATACAAGAAAGTATGGAAATGTGAATAAGTAATTGATGCCTTATGATTGAATATAGTAATGGTTGATCTGGCATGTTTATTAGCATGTTATGTATGATGATTCTGATGTGTGATAAATTATATGCTATATGTATGAGTTCCCCACTAAGCGTTATCGCTTAGCATGGATTTAGTCTAATCCGTGCAGGTACGGACGAGAGGTGACTGAAGGACGTCCCCCGCATTTTGGTACGGTCAACAATAGGAATTATATAGTGTAGGTTTGGGGGCTTGTTATTTGGGACTTTTGTATAAGTTTTATATGGTTAACATGTATTTTGAATATATAAAGGCATTTAATAGTGTAGTAATCACGGATGTAACCTCGCACATGTATGTGTGCCATGTGAATAGCTAAGGTGTGTGACTAATAGTAGTTGGCATGTGATGCATGAATTAAAACAGTGTGTGATGAAATTTTATTATTCAGTTTCCGCATGTGTTCTGTGTGTGTGTGCGACCTTCTCTAACTAAGATTAGCTGAGCTAGTTGTCGTTAGGGAACGGGCGTCACAAGTTGTGGTATCAGAGCCTAGGTTGAGTCTTTTCTGGGAATTGGGTAGATAAGATGTGTATAGTTTGTTGACCTAATGCGGAAGTCCTTGTTTAATCTGTGTAGTAAGATGGATTCTGGAAGGCATACCAGTGAGGATCTGCCGAAAGTGTGAATCCTCGTGAAGCTGAGGTGACAGGGTCTGGGCAGTCTAGATCGGTTGGCTATGGGAATGAGATTCCATTTGGGCCTATGGAAGCCATGATGAAAATGACACAAGATATGGCGAGAGTGATGGAACGTATGATGGCGCCAAGAGCCCCAATAGAATCTTTGAGGAAGCATGGTTTGGAGGAATTTCATGGAACAAGGTTAGATGAGTCAGAAAAAGCAGAGTACTGGATTGAGAAGGTGGAAAGGATTCTTAAGGAGATACGATGTCCTCCAGATCAGTGGGTTGAATGTGTGGAGTCATTACTCCAAGGTCCTGCATATGATTGGTGGAAGCTGGTCCTGCAGAATCCGATGCTTCCTGAACCATTAAACTGGGAGTTCTTTGAAAAAGAATTCAAGAACAAGTATATTACTAAAGCACATCGAGAGGCAAATTGGAAGAAGTTCTTGAGTTTGAGACAGAGGACTATGACAGTGGCGGAGTATGAAGCAGAATTCTGTCGCTTAAGCAAATATGCGCCGAAAGGTGTGTTAACTGATGTGTTGCGATGTCAACAGTTTGAGGATGGATTGATTGAGGAAATTAAAGCTTTGTTGATTTCTTTAACAACAGAGCAGAATATAAGTTACTATCGAATTGTACAAGCAGCTTTGAGAGCTGAAAGGACTTTGGGAGCCCAAAGAGAATGGAGACAAAGGAAGAATGCGAATAGAGGTGGTTCCCAGACGGGGAAAAGATCAAGAGATTCTCATGTGGCATCACCTGCGGAATCAGGGTTCAGTTCTACAGCGAGAGGTAAGAAGCGAGGCGCTCCCTCAGCATCTGGTTCTGGAAGAGGAACATCTGGTAATAGAAGTGAGGTTCATGAATGTCCTCATTGTGGTAAGAGGTATAGAGGAGAATGCTGGAGAGTGTCGGGTGCTTGTTATAGATGTGGGAGCACTGAACATTTCATTGCTAATTGCCCGAATACCTATGAGATGTCAGGAAATCAACAAGAGCAGAGTAGGGGTGGTTCAAACTTGCCTTCTACGAACAGAGGAAGAGGAAGAGGACGTGGCAGAGGTAGTCAGTCCAGAGGTGCAGTCGATTCCGAGATTGTGGATAGACCTGATGAGGCTCCAGTGCGGGCTTATGCTATGAGGGCACGAGAGGATCAGGACGCGCCTGAGGTGATAGCAGGTACTATTCTACTTTGTGGTGTGGAAATGTTTGCACTTATTGATCCTGGTTCAACTCATTCATATGTATGTGATAAAAAGATATGTGAAAAGATGCCTAAAGTTGAATGTTTAAAATATGATATATGTGTGTCTAGCCCTTTGGGAGGTAATGTTAATGTGAACAGAGTGTATCGAAACTGTGCATTAGAAGTTCAAGGTAGTGTGTTTCCAGCGGATTTGATTGAACTACCGTTTGATGAGTTTGATTTGATTCTGGGTATGGATTGGTTAACTAAGTATGATGCGGATGTTAAGTGTAAGAAGAAAATGGTTATACTCTCTGATGGTAAGGGAAACAGAGCGACAGTGAGAGGAGTGGGCACAAATCCTCTTGTCAATGTGATATCTGCTATGCAAGCCTGTCGGTGTATGAGAAAAGGATGTGAAGCTTATTTGGCCCTGGTATTAGATAGTAAGAGAGAACAGGTAAAGATGCAAGAGATACCAATAGTCAGAGAGTTTCCTGACGTGTTTCCTGAAGAATTGAGCGGTGTACCACCAATAAGAGAAGTTGGGTTATCAATTGACGTGGTACCAGGAACTGTACCGGTATCTAAGGCACCCTATAGAATGGCTCCAACTGAGTTGAAGGAATTGAAGGAGCAGTTGCAAGAATTACTGAACAGGGGTTTTATTAGACCTAGTGTTTCTCCTTGGGGAGCACCAGTGTTATTTGTTAAAAAGAAAGATGGTACAATGAGAATGTGCATCGATTATCGACAGCTGAATAAAGTAACAGTAAAGAATAGGTATCCTTTACCTCGAATTGAAGACTTGTTTGATCAGTTAAGGGGAGCCGGGGTATTCTCAAAGATTGACTTGCGTTCAGGGTATTATCAGTTGCAAGTGAAGAAGGAAGATGTACCTAAGACCGCGTTTAGAACTCGTTATGGGCATTATGAATTTCTAGTAATGCCATTCGGGTTAACCAATGCGCCAGCTGCATTCATGGATTTAATTAATCGGGTGTTCAGACCGTACTTGGATCAGTTTGTGGTTGTGTTCATAGACGATATTTTGGTATACTCAAGAAATGAAAAGGAACATGAACAGCATTTGAGAGTTGTACTTCGGACTTTGCAAGAACATCAGCTATTTGCCAAACTCAGTAAGTGTGAGTTCTGGCTCAAAGAGGTATCATTTCTGGGTCATGTGATCTCATCTGAAGGAGTTAAAGTGGATCCAACTAAGATAGAAGCAATTGTGAATTGGAAACCGCCTAAGAATGTGTTAGAAATTCGCAGTTTCTTAGGGTTGGCTGGATACTACAGAAGGTTTGTGAAAGGATTTTCAGTAATAGCTTCACCGTTGACAAGATTGTTACGTAAAGGAGTGAAATATGAGTGGTCTGAAAGATGTCAAACAAGTTTCGATCGGTTGAGGAAGATGTTAGTAGAGGCACCGATTCTTACACAGCCTATGACTGGTAAAGAGTATGTATTGTATACCGATGCTTCAGGTGTCGGATTGGGTTGTGTATTGATGCAAGAGGGAAAGGTGATAGCGTATGCGTCAAGGCAATTGAAACCGCATGAGCAAAATTATCCGACTCATGATTTGGAATTGGCTGCAGTAGTGTTTGCTTTAAAGATTTGGCGACATTACCTGTATGGTGAGAAGTGTAGGATTTACACGGATCACAAGAGTTTGAAATATCTGCTTACACAGAAGGAACTGAATCTGAGACAGCGAAGGTGGCTCGAGTTGTTTAAAGATTATGATTGTATTGTGGATTATCATCCGGGAAAAGCTAACGTTGTGGCCGATGCTTTGAGTAGGAAGACAATTTCAGCATTACAGTTAAAGCGGATTGAGTGGAGGTTTTCTGCAGATGGAGCTTTATTAGCACAGTTGAAAGCAAGACCGGTTCTGAAAGATGAGTTAATAGTTGCTCAGAGAAGTGATGGGAGATTGCAACAAGTTCTGCAGTCAGTTGGTGATATGGATAAGACTGACTATTCAGTGAATGAATATGGAATACTGCTGTATAAGAATAGAATGTGTGTGGCCAACGATAAAGAATTAAGAAAGAGATTGATGCACGAGGCTCATAATACTGTTTTCACTATGCATCCAGGTGGAAACAAGATGTATCAAGATATGAAACAGTTGTATTGGTGGCCAGGGATGAAGAAGGATGTAGTGGAATATGTGTCTAAGTGTCTTGTCTGTCAACAAGTTAAAGCGGAGCATCAAGAGCCCCAGGGAATGTTGCATCCACTCCCTATTCCCCAATGGAAATGGGATAATATCACGATGGATTTTGTTACTGGATTGCCTCTGACCTCAAGACAGCAAGACGCAGTATGGGTTTTTGTGGACAGGTTTTCGAAATCAGCTCACTTTATACCTGTTCGGATGGATTATTCTATGGAAAAGTTGGCTGAATTGTATGTAAGGGAGATTGTCCGATTGCATGGGATACCTTTGTCTATTGTTTCTGATAGGGATCCCAGATTCACTTCTAAATTTTGGAGGAGTTTACAGGCAGCGTTGGGTACGAAATTGAATTTCAGTACTGCTTTCCATCCACAAACCGATGGACAATCGGAAAGAATTATTCAGGTTTTGGAAGATTTGATGCGAGCGTGTGTTTTGGATTTCTCTAAGAGTTGGGATAGGTATCTTCCACTTATGGAATTTGCTTATAACAACAGTTATCAGACCAGTATTGGTATGGCACTGTATGAAGTTTTGTATGGAAGGAAATGTCGTTCACCGATTTGCTGGACAGAATTGAATGAAAGCAGAGTCATAGGGCCAGATTTGGTTCGTGATACAGAAGAGAAAGCTAAAATCATACAGCAAAGATTGAAGGCAGCAAGTGACAGACAAAAGTCGTATGCTGATTTGAAGAGAAGAGATATTGAGTTCAGTGTAGGTGATAAAGTGTTTCTGAAAGTGTCTCCTTGGAGGAAGGTACTGCGATTTGGTAAAAAGGGGAAGCTGAGTCCAAGGTTTATTGGGCCATATGAAGTGCTTGAAAGAGTAGGTTTTGTAGCTTATCGGCTGGCTTTGCCTCCGACTTTGGCTAAGCTACATGATGTGTTCCATGTGTCTATGTTAAGAAGATATAGGTCAGATGATTCCCATGTGCTATCTCTACCAGAAGTGGAAGTGCAGTCAGATTTCACTTATGATGAAAAGCCAATAGTGATCTTAGCAAAAGAAGTCAGACAACTTCGGAACAAGCAGATACCACTTGTGAAAGTACTCTGGCAGCACCATGGTATTGAAGAAGCAACTTGGGAACCAGAAGCGGCTATGCAAGAACAGTATCCGCAACTATTTCACTCAGGTATGAATTTCGAGGACGAAATTCTTTAAGGAGGGGAGAGTTGTCATGGCCGGATTTGTACCCTAAGAGAATTAACCTAATTTGGCATGTGTGTGAGTGGATTAAATGTGTAGGATTGGACTTAATTGAAAGAAAGCAGTATAGTTAAGGGGTTAAATGGTAATTATGAATGTTTGTGCTAAGCATGAGTTAAAGGCTAGTTAATTAGTTAATGGAAGGATTAATTAAGAATATAATAACTTTGATTTATTGGAAGTGGAGGCAGACTTGAGGAAGTGGGTTCCGTGTGGCTTCTTGAGAGGTTGCCACCTCTTCCTTTGCATGCAAGTGTGGGTTAAGATGAAAAGAGTTTCATTTGGTAACCTAGCTATTTTCTGTATTTTGGCTTTGGCTTTCTTCTTGTTTCCGTGAGTAAGGATAAGAGTGGTTTAAGTGGATGTGTGCATGTAGCTAATTGGAACAAGAATTAAGTGTTAAGACCTTAAGGTAAGTGGTTTTGTGTGCATATTCTCATCTTCTACTCTTCTTCTTGGTTTTGAGTTAGTTTGGAATGAGGATTGATGGATTG
Source organism: Excoecaria cochinchinensis (assembly GCA_947683425.1). NCBI lineage: Eukaryota > Viridiplantae > Streptophyta > Magnoliopsida > Malpighiales > Euphorbiaceae > Excoecaria > Excoecaria cochinchinensis. The sequence goes on along the minus strand of CANTUQ010000014.1, from coordinate 12,409,678 downwards.
TGCTCAATTCTGGAATTTGAATTGGTTTTGCTAGCTGAAGAAGTGAAGAGAGATAAGGGAAAGGCTGTAATCGGCGAACCGAGTGTCCGTCGTAATTAGGAGCTAAGGCGACGAGGTTTGGGAACAAACCCTAATTGTATGAAATGTGATTAGTGTTGGTTAAATAGGGTTTTGAACTGAATTGCATGATATGTGAAATTGAAGGTTGAGCATGAATTATGTGATGCTAAATTGTATGATTATAGTAGCGATATGATTGTGATAAAGTGCTTGAGAGTGATTATGATTGGTACTATTATTGAATGCCAAACAAGAAGGGAAAATCAGGTATGTGATATGAAAACCAGAAGGTGCTAAATGTGAAAAAGTAGTCTCGATGAGATTACTGGTATCTGAGAGATACCGATGCGATACCCGTTATCCGCGTCATTGAATTGCAGGCAAAGTGGCAAAAAGGCTAATTGGTTAATCGGCTAAAAGTTAATTAAATATAAACAGAAGTGATTGTGATACAAGAAAGTATGGAAATGTGAATAAGTAATTGATGCCTTATGATTGAATATAGTAATGGTTGATCTGGCATGTTTATTAGCATGTTATGTATGATGATTCTGATGTGTGATAAATTATATGCTATATGTATGAGTTCCCCACTAAGCGTTATCGCTTAGCATGGATTTACTCTAATCCGTGCAGGTACGGACGAGAGGTGACTGAAGGACGTCCCCCGCATTTTGGTACGGTCAACAATAGGAATTATATAGTGTAGGTTTGGGGGCTTGTTATTTGGGACTTTTGTATAAGTTTTATATGGTTAACATGTATTTTGAATATGTAAAGGCATGTAATAGTGTAGTAATCACGGATGTAACCTCCCACATGTATGTGTGCCATGTGAATAGCTAAGGCGTGTGACTAATAGTAGTTGGCATGTGATGCATGAATTAAAACAGTGTGTGATGAAATTTTATTATTCAGTTTCCGCATGTGTTCTGTGTGTGTGTGCGACCTTCTCTAACTAAGATTAGCTGAGCTAGTTGTCGTTAGGGAACGGGCGTCACAGCAAGAATCAAGATAAAGTGTTCGAAATAAATTACAATAACACTAGGAGCGGAATACACCTCCCATTTATAAAAGTGCGATACATGCATAAAACGGGATATTCATTGGAATGAGGACTTTGGTCCTACCATACATATTTATTACAAAAATGGTTTTTTATGAAGTGTCAATTTTATTGGCTGAAATGGGACATTGGTCCACCATTTTCGGGAAAATCTCCAGGTTTAATTGTTAAAAAGATTTTGGTCCTTTTTACCTTAACGACATTAAAACCATTTCCATAACAACATAAATACAAGGTAAGGATAGAAAAATGAACCCGAATCGAGATCCGCAGGATGGCACAACCAACATCTCTCACAACTCCAACTTTCAATGGTCAGAAAAGAACTCACCAGGATAAACACGTTAGCAAAAACGTGAATAAAAATAAAAATGAGAGAATTCTAACAGCAATAAGTTAAGAGATAGGATTTTATGAGATAAAAAATTGAGAATTTTGCCTAGGGACGGCTACCTGGATCATGCCAATGGCCGTCCTAGTGAGAGGAAAACAAATCAAACAAAAAAACATCTTAAATCTTTTGTAAAAAAAAGATAATGAAGTATATATAGAAATCAATGTAAATCAAATTAATTTATACAAATGTTAATCCAGAATGTTTACCCTCGGATTTTACCTTTTAGGGTGGATGTCGAATGATCTTGTCCCCGTGTGCTTCGCAAGGATCAAAAGAAGAATCAGATCAAAGAAAGAAAATTTATGTTATTCTTTCCTTGAAAATTTGATAGCAATCGTGTGTTCGAATTAGTTATATTGATGGAAACGACTGAATTTCGTCACCTCAATTTGACTTAATTCGTAAGAAAAAGAATTGAGGAAATCAATTAATTAAAAGAAGTTTTATCAAAATAAAACTCTACAGATGAATAGAGATTTATAAACTTTTTGCGTAATTTGCTCACAGAAAAGCCTCTTTCTAAAAAGCAATTTTCTCCAAAAAATATTTGATATCCTTTTTTTTCAAAATAAAATTTCTCTAAAATTTCTCTCTCCTTTTCCAGATTTTCTTCAAATTTTCTAACCCCTAAAACTGAAATTTGATCCTTTATTTATAGGGTTTTTTGAGATAATTAAGATAAGCCTCTATCTAAAGTTTGAATTTTAAAAGGGACTTTAAAATTCAAGTTTTAGATAAATTCTATCCCCCTTTTGAAAAGAAAAGAGATCAAATTTTATTCAATCTCGAGTGATCCGGTCAGTTACCGTATCGACGGGCTTCCCTGCGCCTACTGACGGCCGTCTCTACTAGGGGCAAATGCGGGAGACTGACTAGGGATGGGGCGCGATCCTAGGGATGGGCGTCCCTAGGTTGCTACGGGTCCGTCCCTACTACGCCTAGGGATGGGGCGCGATCCTAGGGATGGGCGTCCCTAGGTTGCTACGGGTCCGTCCCTACTACGCCTAGGGATGGGTATCTCCCCAAGTAGGGACGGGCGTCCCTACACAGACAGAATGCCCGTCTGTGAAGCAAAACTCCCATTTTTACCCAAATTCTACAGAATTTATCCAACTTTTTCAAAACTCCATGCTATAGAAAAAGATTTTAATCCTTGCGAGACCGAAAGACGAAAACCTCCGAATTTCATCCCCTTACTCGAAAATCGACATTGATCTCTTCATCGGGTAACTCTGGTCTGGACTGCCTCGAGACCCGGTGTCTACAATAGCGGCCAGCAAAAGCCACAGAAAGGACTCCACCTCAAAAGGATAGAGGGAGTCTCACCACATCTTGAGTCATCCCAAGTTGACGGGAGCAACGGCCCGTAATATAGAAAGTTGCCTCGTGAAGCCCGCATAAGGGAACGCATCCTGAAGACCCATCAATAACTGCACCGAACAAGGGAAGCCAAGCGTGCGAGAAGCTAATGTCTTCATCTGATATCTCACTGAATCTGGTAATGCCCTCATCAGGGGTCCCAAGTAAGTATAGACGCCGACGAGGAAGAAAACACTTGGCAGAGTACTGATTAATGACTCTAGGAGGTGGCTCTGACAAAAGCTTCAATTTTTCCTGCAACCAAATCTGAAAGAAGAAACAAAGAAAAAATAAAAGCCAAAGAAAATAGAATAAAAGGCAAAGAAAAGCCGCTGGAGTAAGTTGGATTTACTTCAGGCAAAAATTAGGCATAGGGTTGTGTGAAAATCCGAAAGGACGCACCTCCCGCTAAGAAAAGCTAGTATGAAAATCCACAAGGGACGCACTACCTTTTAAAATAATGACGTACCTGAAGTAATAAGGGACTTCCAGAGAATGAAGTGGTAGGCCCGGCACGAACAGAGTCCAAACCCAAGATAGTCTCAGCCAGAATGAGAGGAAAAGGGGTCAGCCCGCGATAAAAGTCATCCAGAATTCCAAACAAACGGGAGTCTCCGAGCAGTTCCTCTGAGGTCACGACTAGATACTTCATCAGGCAAAAAAGGAAGAGAACACTTACGCTGTCTGAGGGAATGTTGGAGAATTCATCCATTGCTTCAATTAGAGGTTCCAAAGCAAATACTGGGCCCTGAGGAACTAAACGAGCAGCGTCAGAAGGAGCTATGCTTAAGGACAGAGAAATATCCCAGTTTTGGATCAAACCACAGCGAGGTACGCAGGGCAAAGCACCAGGGGGATACCAACTCCCGATGAATGTAGCAAGTTCTTCAGGCAGGGGGCATAATTCCTAATAGGTGAACCTGAAAACATGAAAACGAGGATCCCAGAAGTGGGTCGCAGCCAAAAGAAGGTTGTAGTCTATCTTGACTCTTCGTAAAAACCTCAGTCCAGAAAGGGGGGCAAGGGTACTGTGCTCCCAAATTTGAGCATCATCTAAGATACGGGGCATTTTGGAAAGAAAAGGAGAATTCATGGCCCAAACAGCTAAAAAGGGGAATAAAGGAGGAAAAAAGGAAAATAAACTAGAGAAAAGAGCCTATTATGAAGCTAAAATAAGGAAGAAGCACGAAATCCAAGGAAAAGGCTGGGTTTAATAGGTTTTGTTTACCGACGGATAGCCTGTCCCTATAATCAGACGGTTAACCCGTCTATACTTGTCCACCTGGTTGGTTTTGCATCGTGCATATGAAGCGCATTAATTAGGTAATTAATGAGGATTAAAAGCGGAATCTGGATAGACAGACGGAATGCCCGTCTGTCGCTCCATCAACGGAAAGCCCGTCGGTACTTAAAATCTATATATAGGCGCAGGTACCGACGGGCTGTCACTTTCTTTCCTTTCTTCTTTGCACCGACGCTTTTCCCTTTGTTTCCAGTGGTTTCTTTTCATTTTTTTGCGCCAGTTGTGAGTCTTTTACTTCTTCTTTGGGTTTCAACTCCCAGGTTAGTAAAATCCTTCCATCTTTTGATAATTTTTATTTTATTTTATCATGAGTAATGTAATTTAATCTTCTTCTTTCTTCTATTGAATTAGTATAATTAGTAGCCTTGTTAGTTAATTGAAATGCCATTTGTTTAGTAATAAAATGCACGACTTGAAGCATAGAGTAAATAGCATGCAATTTTTTTTCCTTTTTTTAATGGGTACAAGATGGATTGACATATATGGTTTAAAAACAATTAGTGATAATTTTTTGAGACATGGCTTTAGAAATGCATGCACATTGGAACCATGCTAAGAAATAGGAAGCAAAGCAGATTTGAGCATGTTGCAATGATTTCTTGGGGCCTGAGGCCTATCCTTCTTTTTTGTTTTTTATGCAGGAGGTTGGGCACACCCTTGTCGGGATGCTGCCCAAATTTTTTAGCAAATGAGAACATATTGCATTATTGCTTGGGGCTCGAGGCCTGTCCCTTCTTTTTTGTTTCTTGTGCAGGAGGTTGGGCACACGCTTGTCGGGGTACTGCCCATAATTTATCTTATTGGTTTAGACACATTCCCGTCAGAATGTTGCTTCAATTTCTAAGCAAAGTTGCATTTATGTCTATGATGCCAACCTAACTCTTTACCTCATTCGCAGGATTCCGCCGCGACGATATGCTCCTCATGACGATCCCGAGCCTCAGGCCCCGGGGTGGATGAGTGATGAGGCTAGAAAGAGATATACGACGCTGGCTCAGGTGCATTTTCGAGCTAGTCGCTTCATTTCCCGACCATTCCTTGAGGCTCTGGGGATGGCAGATGAGGTTGACATTCTGATAGCAGGCGCAGGATGGACGGAGTTTTTGACGCTTGCCTTCCAGACTCACCCGGAGATAGTACGGCAGTTTCTTGCCACGTTACAGTATGGGGGATATCAAAGATCCGACACAGAGGTGGGTGTCATACAGTTTTGGATCAAGGGCCATCATTATAGTATTACCCGTCAGCGGTTCACAGAGGCCATGGGGCTTGCATTCGGGCAGGATGTCATAGCGCCTCAGAGGTCAGTTAGACGTCAAAATTGGGCAGTTATCGCCTTGCCGGGAGTGCCGTATGATCATGATACGGCAAAGAGCACGGTACTCTCATCACAGGCCCTGCGATATGTTCACAGAGTCTTATCCAGCTCATATTTAGGGCGAGCTGGTAACCCAGGATCTCTCAATACCGCAGAGATTTGGAGCGTGTGGGCCATGGTTGCAGGTCAGAGACTTAACATCAGCCATGAGATATTGATAAACCTGGTGAAGGTATTTAGGGGGACAGCCCCTGTAGTGTATGTTGGGGGAGTTATTACCAGATTACTTTTGAGTTTGGGAGTTCGTCCATACATCCTGGGGCGTGCTTTAGATGAGAGCATTTATGTGGATGCTCCGGCAGCTATCACTAGGGCTATGATAGTACCGATACCGGGCCAGCCAAAGGCATATAGGCTTCGTACTGTGCATGAGACCAGACGTGCATTCAGCTTGCCCTCGCTAGAGCCAGTGGAGGAGCAGCCTTAGGAGCAGCCTCAGATGGAGCAGCATCAGATGGAGGAGCAGCCTCAAGAGCGGCCTCGGATGGAGGAGCGGCCTCAGGAGCAGCCTCAGATGGAGCACCAGCCTCCCGAGTCTCATCAGCACCACGAGGAGCATCCGGGTACTCCCTTTGACATAGGGATCAAGTTCACCATGGATGAGCTATTTGCTACTCCTTCATGGCAGAGAGTACAGAGTCCCACTCCGCCTCCACCATCGAGAGTATATCGGACTACTCCCCGGGCCCATGAGAGGTTCAGTCCATATGCTAGAGTAGGGGATCTGGGGGCATCTACTTCTACAGCTCCACCTCGAGAGCCGGCACCAGAGTCAGTTCCCCCTCCTTCCTCATCATCGGCTATCCCAGCGCAGCCAGATTTTGTTGCACTACTGGCTTCTACCTTCGCGTCCTTTGAGCACAGGCAGGATGAGAGAGATAGGGGCCTTCTCGACCACCTCGGGGAGCGGGATAGAGTCATATTAGAGTGGCTGGATCAGCAGCAGAGTATTATTCAGGAGCAGGGGAGGCTCATTGACTTTTTGAGGCAGGAGCAGGAGAGGCTTGTGGCTCAGCTGAGGCAGGAGGTGAGGACCTCCCAGGATGGGGTAGCCCAGAGGATGGACGTGTCCTTACAGATCGTGAATGAGTCGGTTGAGGCTCTCAGGTTCAGAATTCAGGTTCTGGAGGGTGCCATACCTCCCATTGCCCAGTCTCTTCGGGAGTTTAGGGACCATACTGAGGATAGGCTGAAGAGTATGAGGACTGCTTCCACAGATCAGACCCTACGCTTGGGCGACGCTTTCAGAGAGTTAGGGGGGTCGTCACTGATACGCTGCAGTTCATGACAATATGTGCGCAGCCTTTCCTAGATGGGTTTGCTCAGGTTCAGTTCCAGCAGCAGGACACAACGAGAGCGCAGCCATTATCCGTACCAGTGGCGGTACCTCTTAGATACCAGAGGTAGGCCAGAGCTTCAGCCACACAGCGGGCCAAACCATCAGCCCCTCCCAGTCAGCCATCTGCTCCAGATGCGGGACCCACTGCCTCTTCATCTCGATCTCAGACAGTTCATATATCAGATGATGATGATGATCCGGAGGAGGAGCTTTCAGTCTATCCACCCCTATAGCCCTTCAGGGAGTCATGATATTATTTTTGTATTACCATGTTTATATTACATTGTACAAAAGTTAACTTTTTAGTGGAAAAACATTTATGGCTAGCCTGTTAAATTTGCATTTTCTTCGTGATTTAACTCTTTTAAGGAAAAAGAAAAAGAAAAAGGGATAATCAATCATGTGAGAAAAAGGAAGATTAATCATAAAAAATGTTCACCAATCTACAGTCTAATTAATTGGTACGAGGATTAACGAGAATCTCTTATAATACAGGAACGTGGTTTTACACCAATTCAAAATTGACCAACAGTCAAAATGGAGAATAAATAGATCAAACATCATGTCCTTCGAAATAACCTGAAATCAAAAGATCAGAATTGTACTTTGGGGGCATGATGAAGCCGCCAAATTGAAACACATAGTTCAGAAGAATGCCCCACTCAGAAGAGCAGTCTAGAAGGATGCTCAGCCAAGAAGAAGAACAGTCCAGAAGGACGCCCGAGCTCGGAAGAGCCAACTTCGCACTTTGTAAAGTCTAGAGAAGACTCGGTGCAGCTCAGGAGAGCAATGATCCACGCTTTCTAAGTCTGGAATAGACTCGGTGCAGCTCAAGAGAGCAATCATCCGTGCTTTGTAAGTCTGGAGCAGACTCGGTACAGCTCAGGAGAGCCATCACCAGCACTTTATAAAGTCTAGAGAGGACTTGGTGTAGCTCAGGAGAGCAATGGTCCGCGCCGTGCTTTGTAAGTCTGAAGCAGACTCGGTACAGCTCAGGAGAGCCATCATCAGCATTTTGTAAAGTCTAGAGTAGACTCGGTGCAGCTCAGGAGGGCAAACTTCGCGTTTTGTAAGTTCAAAACCGACTCGACGCAATGCCACTTCCCCGAGAAAAGGTAAGGACTGCCTCAGGTATGCGTTTCTTTCCTTTCTTCTCTGAATTTTGGCTCATCTAGGCACTAGTGCGCTAGTTTCCCCAAAATTGGGGGCAACTGTAGACATCGGGTCTTGAGGTAGTCCAGGCCACAGTTACTCGATGAAGAGATCAACGTTGGTTTTCAGATAAATGGGTGAAATTCGGAGGTTTTCGTCTTTCATGTTTCGCGAGGATTAAAATCTTTTTTTCTATAGCATGGAGCTTTGAAAGAGTTTGATAAGTTTTGGTTGAAATTGGGAGTTTTGCTCCACAGACGGGATGCCCGTCTGTGTAGGGGCACCCGTCCCTACTTTTGGTGATCCCCGTCTCTACGCGTAATAGAGACGGCCCGTCTGTAGCTAGGGATGGACACGTGGCAGAGTAGGGACGCCCGTCCCTAGTCCCGAGTCTTGAGTCCGTCTGTAGCTAGGGACGGACACGTGCCCTTAGTAGGGACGCCCGTCGGTAGTTGGAGGGATGCCCGTTGGTACGTTAACTGATTGGATAACGCCGGATTGGATTAAATCTAATCTGATATCTTTCAATCCTTGGATAAAATTGGTTTAAAGTTGAATTTTCAAGTCCTTTTAAAATTCAAATTTTAAACTAATGATTATCCTAATTATCTCCAAAAATAACTCTATAAATAGTGGATTAAATTCCATTTTTAGGGGGTTAGAAGTTTTGAGAATTTTAGTGAGAGAAGTGATTATTTTTTGATAAGAAAAGTTTTTTTTGAGAAAAATTATTAATTTTTTCCAGAGATCGTTTTTTAGAAAACTTTTTTGTGAGCAATTTACTCAAAAAGTTTATAAAATCTCTGTTCGTTTGCAGAATTTTATTGGGTAGAATTTCTTCAAACTAATTAATTCCTTCCAATTTTTCTTATGAATTAAGCCAATTTGAGGTAACGAAATTCATTCGTTTCCATCAATACAGCTAATTCAAACACTCAATTGTTATTAGATTTTCAAGGGAAGAGAAGTATAAATCTTCTTTCTCTGATTTTTTTTTACTTGATTCTTGCGAAGCATACTGGAATCAGAATCATTCGACATTCACCCTAAAAGGTAAAATCCGAGGGTAAACATTCTGGACTAATATTTGTATAATTTTATTTCATTTGCATTAACTTCATATATATTTTATTATTCTATTTTATAATCTTTTACAAAGAACTGAAAGTTTTTCTCTTCTAATTGTTTCCCTATACTAGGGACGGCCGCTGGCACAGTGCAAGAGGCTGTCCCTAGGCAAACTCTCATTTTTTTAATTTATAAATTTTATCTTTCAACTCATTTCTGTTAGAATTTCTCGTTCTTTTATTTTTATTTTTGTCCACACTTTTGATGCTAACGTGTTTATCCCTATGAGTTATTTTCTGACCATTTGGAATTGGAGTTCTGAAAGATGGGGGCTGCATCAGTCTAAGGACTTCCACTCGGGTTCTTTCTTTACCCTTATCTTTTATTCATGTTATTATGGAAATTGTTTTAATGTCGTTAAAGAAAATGGCCAAAAGATTTCTAACAGCTAACTTTGGGATTTCCTCTGAAGTTGTGGACCAATGTCCCGTTTTAGCCAATAAATTGACGCTTCATGAAAAATCACTTTTTGTAATAAAATATGCATGGTAGGACCAATGTCCTCATTCCAATGAATACCCCATTTTATGTATGTGTTGTACTTTTACAAATGGGAGTTGTATTTCGCTCCTGGTGTTATTGTAATATGTTTTTTTTTAATGCCTTATTTTGATTTTTACTTCCTTTTACCGCTTTTGACGTGAATGATTGTGCCTTTAATTAAAATGCATCGTGTGGAAAGATGGTGAAAGAATGAATTCAAAACATAATTATAATATTGATCAAGGTACAAATAAATGAGAAGTCCCGAACTCACTCTGGTCTTTGGGGCTCAATGAGGCTAGAGGTCTAGGACTTCCAAGACACCTCTTGAGTCTCACCAAAAGACTTAAATATACAAATCCTAGGCTCTAGGGGGTAGAGGCTGGGACCTCCAAAATCTCTCTAGCTAGCCCAAGATGGATATGTATGCGCCGTCTTAGGCTCGACGAGGCTAGACGACCCTTCCCAATGTTCTATTGGGTGGCGACTCAAAGAAACCTCATTGTTGCCCAAAATAGACGCACTTGTAAATACCTTACAAGTTTAAATAAATCCCATCCTGATCGTCCTAAAGCGGACTTTCGGGAGGCCACGGGGTTCGGCGCGCGTCACAATATCATATCATTAGAGCCTTAGAACTATGCTAGTTTGGTCCCTTTATTAGCCCCGGTGCACTCCCAAAGCTTGACCCTACGTTCACTCAATGTAGGGAAGTGTTAAGGATAATCACCAGCCCAAGCCACGTACCATCAAGGTATATCAAATGGTGACCCGATCGGTCGTTACGCTCGTGATGAGCTAGACCCATCGGTAGGGACCATGCTTGGGTAACCCCAAAATATCATCACCCATGACCAAAGCTCATGTAATGGCAATAGATACTTCCCCTAGGTGACATGTACCTTAATACAATGCTTGCTATGTGGGCCATTATAAATTGAACAAATTCAACCCAATTAAATGGGCTTTTATCAAAGGCTTTCATGCCCCGATGGGCCCATCCTAATTTAGTTGAAATGTTTAAATACATAAAGGGCAAAATCCATATGTAAGCACATTAGATAAGAGATGTTATGATGCCGGTTTTCCACTGAGCACCATACGCGTCCATTGGGTTCCCGGCTAACCCATGGATCAAGCCCACCTAGGAAAGAGACCGCATTACCTCATGTGTGGGAGTAATAAGGTTGGAAGGATCTACTTGCTTGCATGTGATTGTAAATACTGCATAACACACTATCATGCATTGTATATGTCATTCATGCATCATTCTAACAATTTAATTTTTCAGCCATCATAGATCCATCTGAGTGGACTAGAGGTTCAGACGGCCGACTAGTGAGGACGAATCTACTTTTTGAGTTGCCTGAATTAGTGCCCAACTAGGATTCTGAGTCACTCTCTCTAGGGCCACAAATGGCAGAAGAGACTGTGGCATTGACCACTTAAGACCTAGCAAGGATGCTAAAGGAATTTGAAAGAAGGATGCTTGACATGATGGGCGCTATGGCTGAAAGGATTGCCCATCCTCCTGCTCCACCAGAAGCTGCTGCCCCACAGCCACCTGTTGCTCCGCAACCACAGGCAGTCCCTCCTCAGGGGCAAACCAAACCACCTGCTTGTGGGGAGGCTCCCTTCATTGGAGTTGCTGCTCGCCAACCTATCCATGAACACAGGGCCACTCCACCTATCGAGCTAAGAGTGTAACACCCCCCTACATCCCCATTGGAAGGACGTCGGAGAGCACTACCGACGCTCACTCACATACATGCATATATACACCATGCAGAAGCATACATTCATACATAATCATACATGCATAAATGCAGAATAATTAAAAACTTACCTTGCGGGCAAAAGCTGGTCATGCATTAACTCACACACTCGCAAGCACTACGTGGAAGCATAAGCACATGCACACATGCATACACTCTTTCAATCAGCGGAAGCATAAGGCGAAATAATAAAACCGAGGAATAACTTAATACATAAGCATTTTAATGCTTACATCACAAGAAATATTACATTAGGATGATTGCATAATAATTACATATGCAAAAGGCTATAGAAATACAAGATCCAAAATACAGAATGTAACACCTCCTTCCCATACGTGGGCGATCCCATCCGAGAAGGAGTGAGATGCCGTATGAGTAAAGGTGCCACCAAGCAAGTACAAAGTATAACATACAATCATTCATAACATACATTCAGAAATACAGAATAATTAAAAACTTTACATGCAGAAAGCAAAAGCTGATCATGCATTACTATAATTAAACTATTACAATAATGATCTGATCAACAAGCTGATATAAATAATATTACATATACAAAATATAGATACAAAAGCGGAAGCTGATACAGAGAGTTCTATACAAAAAGAATCAATAACTGATACAAAACTGAGCCCTACACTAATCCGTTCTGTGTTGGCTTGATGACGGCGACTCTCCCAAAGCAAAACGCCTTCCGCACCTGCACGGGTAAAAACACCGTGCTAAGCGATAAACGCTTAGTGGGGAAACACACATAAATTATGGACGGCCACTCACAGTGGTCGTCAAGGCATAACACATTCACAATGGCAGAATGCAAAGACTATTATATAATTCATAAAAACATGCTCGTATTTAAAAGCCATACATTCAGTATCTCATAATCATAAACATTACAGAATAAACCAGCATGTATTTCATCATTAAATTCATTCAGATACTCCATTTAAAGCCAGATCGGATCAGAACAATTCCATTAACATTTAAAGAACACCTGCTGAATCTAGATAGTGGATAACGAGTGTAATGAGGGTACCTTACGGGTACGAATCGAATACTGAGGGTACCTCACAGGTACAAATCAAATATTATATCATTAATCAAAACATGTTATTTATATACTGAGGGAATCTTAAACAAGATTCTATACTGAAGGGTTCGCGAGGAACCAAACGGGGACCTGATCGGGGTCCAAACTGAACTGAGGGCTGCAGCTAAAGACTCTATTAGGCATGCCTAACTATCCACTTACTTGACCCTAGCAGGTTATGCGTCAAACAGATCACATTTCAGGATACAGAGTATAATTCATTAGAAAATCATGCTATCACGCATATCGAAGCATCAAACAGTAAGACATGCATCATACAACAGTAAAGTCCATTCAGAAGAAATACCAAATTCATTTCTGAGTTAAAAACTAGGAAATTTCGGAAAAATGAGCTGAGCGGAAAAATGGGCGAGATCGGCTAGTCACTCGGCGTGACTGGCCTTCTCAACAGGCAGGTCACGGCGTGACCGAGGGTCACGCGACGTGACGTGCTTGTTTCTCGCCGGTCACGTTGCGTGATCTTCACAAATCACGCAACGCTCTCGCAGGTCACGGCGTGACTGGACGTCACGACTCGTGACGTGCTACAACTCAAGCAGATCACGTAGCGTGATCTCGCAGATCACGCACGCCTCGCCTCGCAGGTCGCACGACGTGACCGAAGATCACGTCGCGTGACTTGCTTACTCATCAGCTGGTCACGCGACTGGCTTCTCAGCAGGCAGGTCACGCCGTGACCGAGAGTCACGCGATGTGACTTGCCTTCTTTCGTAGCGAGTCGCGCGACAGAGAGAGTTTCTACAGTAATTCGATTTTCCCATAATTTCCAGAATTTCCAGAATCAAGAATTCAATCCCAATTTGATTTAAAACCATACCAACCTGTTCTTACCTTCCAGAAATTATCCCAGCAATAATTATTCAACTCAATTCACCAAATAATTAACCAAATCAAATCAATAACATACACATTCAAACTTAGAAGAACATGAACCCTAGAATTACAGTAACTTCAAAACCATACAATTTCACAAGTAAACATTCCCAAACCTGGATTCTAAGCCTCTATCACTTAGCTCCACTAGGTCCAGCAACCTCTTTCCCCTTTGGATCACGTGGAGCCTCAGCTAGAACACAAACACAATAAATGACCATCAACATGCAACCCTAAATTAAAACTCAACCTAAAGAAGAAGATGAAGGTGTAAAGTGACAGTAAAACAAAGACAAGATAAGCACTTACTAAGCTAGGGGATGCAAGGAGAGATTATCTTCACCAATCAAACTACAATCCACACCACAATACTTAGAGTAAAGAAAATGGAGAAAAAGAAGAGAAGAAACGCCAGAGACAGAAGATAACGTAAATCTGTTATCTTCACTTCTTTCTTTTTCTTTTCTTTGCCCTAAGTATGTGTCTAAATCCTATTGATGAAGTTAATTGCTCACACCCTAACTCAACAAACATCACACACACATAATGTATTCTTAATTAAAACACCCTACAATGGTATGCTCCAATGTACACAATTAATTCCTAACTAATTCACACACTAATGTCATGTATGCACCCGCATAATAATAAACCCCAAAATCATTCATTTTACTTAAATACCCTTATGACATACTGGACACATGCGAATGATTACACATACAGACAGACAGACAGGCTCATTCTACTAGGGGGCAAATGGGGTGTGACAACTCTCCCCTACTAATAAGAATTTCGTCCTCGAAATTCTCACCTGAACTGAATAACTGAGGGTACTGAGCTCTCATCGACTCCTCTGGTTCACAAGTCGCTTCTTCGACTCCATGATGGATCCACAACACTTTAACCAAATGAATCTGTTTATTCCTCAATTGCCTCACCTCTCGGGATAGAATAGCTCGCGGTTCCTCATCATAAGAGAAGTCTGGCTGAACCTGGATATCCTGAACTGACAGAACATGCGAAGGGTCTGATCTGTACCGACGAAGCATCGACACGTGGAACACATCATGCAACTTTGCTAACTTCATCGGTAGCGCCAATCTGTAGGCTACAGGTCCTACCTTAGCCAAAGTCTCATAAGGTCCAATGAAACGAGGACTCAGCTTACCCTTCTTTCCAAATCAAAGCACTCTCCTCCAAGGAGAAACTTTAAGGAAAACTTTGTCCCCGATCTCAAATTGCACGTCTTTCCTCTTCAAATTGGCATAAGACTTCTGTCGATCTTTGGCTGCCTTCAAATTCCGCTGCACTACTCTGATTTTATCTTCAATATCTCTGACCAAGTCTGGTCCAATCATAGATCTCTCAGATAGCTCGGTCCAACAAATCGGAGTCCTACACTGACGACCGTACAAAGCCTCATATGGTGCCATACCAATACTCGACTGAAAACTGTTGTTGTAGGCAAACTCCATCAATGATACATATCTGTCCCAGCTACCCGGAAAATCTAAAGCACAAGCTCTCATCATATCCTCCAGAATCTGAATAACTCGCTCTGACTGACCGTCGGTCTGAGGATGAAACGCTGTACTGAAGTTCAACCTAGTGCCCAAAGCTCTCTGTAACTCCTTCCAAAACTTGGAAGTAAACCTCGGATCCCGATCTGATACTATGGACAAAGGCACACCATGCAACCGAACTATCTCATCCACATAGATACTGGCTAATCTGTCCATGGAGTAATCCACTCTAACTGGCAAGAAGTGAGCTGACTTCGTAAGCCGATCCACAATAACCCAAACCGAATCATGCTTCCTCTGAGTCAAAGGCAAACCAGAAACAAAGTCCATGGCGATATCATTCCATTTCCACTCAGAAATGGATAAAAGCATAAGCAAACCCGAAGGAACCTGATGCTCAGCCTTTACCTGCTGACAAGTCAAGCACTTGGAAACAAAATCCACTATATCACGTTTCATTCCGGACCACCAATAGAATTGCCTCATATCTCTATACATCTTCTCACTGCCCGGATGCATAGTAAAGACCGAACTATGCGCCTCACTCATGAGCTGTCTCCTCAAGTCCTCAGACTCTGGCACACACAGGCGATCTCTAAACATAAGTACCTCATCCTGAACCGAGAACTCTGATGGCTTACCCAATCTAACCTCATGCACAATCTGCTGAAGCCTCACATCATCTCTCTGAGCATCCACAATCCTCTGTCTCAAAGTAGGCTTCACACGCAACTGGGCAAGCAAAGCCCCATCAGAATCAAATCGCCATCTGAATCGCCTCAAGAACAAAGCTGAAACTGACTTCTGACTCAAAGCATCTGCAACTACATTAGCCTTACCAGGATGGTAATCCACAATGCAGTCATAGTCCTTAAACAACTCAAGCCAACGCCGCTGTCTCATGTTCAACTCTTTCTGTGAAAGGAAATACTTCAAGCTCTTGTGGTCCGAGAAGATCCTACACTTTTCCCCATACAAGTAGTGACGCCAAATCTTCAAAGCAAAGATTACAGCTGCCAACTCTAAATCATGCGTCGGATAGTTCTTCTCATGTGGCTTCAACTGACGAGAAGCATAAGCCACAACCTTACCTTCCTGCATCAGCACACACCCAAGACCAACTCCAGAAGCATCACTATAAATGACAAACTCCTTACCCGAGATGGGTTAAGTAAGGATAGGAGCCTCAACAAGCAACTGCTTTAACCGATCAAAACAAGACTGACACCTGTCTGACCACTCAAATCTGACTCCTTTCCTCAACAATGTAGTCATAGGAGCAGCAATCACAGAAAATCCTTTAACGAACCGACGGTAGTAACCTGCTAAACCGAGGAAACTCCTCACTTCTTGAACATTTCGAGGCGCTTTCCAATCAACTATCGCCTCAATCTTAGCTGGATCCACCTGGATACCTCTAGCTGAAATAATGTGACCCAAGAATGAAACTTCTCGAAGCCAGAAATCACACTTGCTAAGCTTAGCAAACAAATGATGCTCTCTCAACATCTGCAAAACCAATCTGAGATGATCCTCATGCTCACTCTCATCCCTGGAGTATACCAAGATGTCATCAATGAACACTACTACAAATCGATCTAAGTATGGCCTAAACACGCGATTCATCAGATCCATAAAAGCCGCTGGAGCATTTGTCAAACCAAACGGCATCACAAGAAACTCATAGTGGCCATACCTAGTCCGAAATGCAGTCTTCACCACATCTGCATCCTGAACTCGAAGCTGGTAATACCCTGATCGAAGATCTATCTTGGAAAAGACACCTGCCCCTCGAAGCTGATCAAACAAATCCTCAATCCTAGGCAAAGGATACTTGTTCTTCACTGTAACTTTATTAATCTGGCGGTAGTCAATACACATCCGCAGGGATCCATCTTTCTTCTTGACAAACAGCACTGGAGCTCCCCATGGAGATATGCTAGGTCGAATAAACCCCTTATCCAATAACTCCTGTAGCTGAGATTTAAGTTCCCTCAACTCTACAGGAGCCATCCGATAAGGTGCTCTCGAAATAGGTGCAGTACCTGGCATAATCTCAATGGACAACTCAACCTCTCTCTCAGGAGGCAAACCAGGCAACTCGCTCGGGAACACATCACTAAACTCCCGCACTACTGGAATATCCTCAATCTGAACCTGATCCCTCCTGGAATCTAACACAACTGCTAGAAAAGCCTCACAACCTTTCCTGATAAATCTCTTAGCTTACATCGCAGAAATAATATTATTCACTGAACTAGCACCCAATCCTTTCAGAAACACAAGAGACTGACTTCTATCCCGAAGTACAACTGTCCTCCTATGGCAATCAACTACAGCCCGATACTTACCCAACCAGTCCATACCCAAAATCAAGTCAAACTCTCTGAAGGGTTCAACAATCAGAGGACAACTCCTAAAAACTCTACTCACACTGACACTATGCCCTAATGGATTGGTCACACAAATCTCATAATCTAACTGATCAACTGATTGCAATTTATCAACAATTCTATCTGTGCACAAATATGAGTGTGTGGAACCAGGATCAATTAGAGCATACAACTCAGTGTCATGGAGTAGGAACTTACCAGCAATAACGTCAGGCGCATCCTGCTCATCTCTGGCTCTCATAGCATAAGCTCTAACGGCACCCTGAGGAGGATGCTCAACAGTCTCAGAAGCAGCTCCCTCTCTATGCCGACCACCTCTACCTCGACCTCGGCCTCTGCCACGGGTAGCCTGAGAAGCATTCGAACCGACCCTACTGCCCTCTCTTTGGGAACCTGAATCCTCCTACAATCTCGGACAACCGGCCAACTGATGCTCAGCACTCCCACACCTGAAGCATGCACCGGTGAGCCACCTACACTCACCCCGATGTGACTTACTACAGTGAGGACAAACTGGTGTAGTCTCAGCTCTACCACCCCTACCAGAACCTGACACAGCTGTAGAACCCTGTCGTCTACCTCTAGAAGCCGGACCAGATGCTGACTCATCCTGTGGGTTCCTAGATCTCTTACTCGAAGAAGATCCTCCTCGAGAAGAACTCCTCCTCTGAGCTCTCTCTCTCAACACAGTCTCAGACAACTTAGCTCTCACAGCCGCCTCAACAATCTGATAATAGCTAATCCCAGGTATACACATCAAGGAAATCAAAGCAATCTTTAAAGACTCATTTAACCTTGCCTCGAAATGCTTGCATCTAAAGTCATCAATCATAACTCCTCGTGGGGCATAGCGAGACAATCTATTGAACTCTTTCTCATAATCTGCTACAGACAAAGCCCTCTGCTTCAAACTCAAGAACTGCGCCCATCTCGAATCTCTATAAGTCTGAGTAATGTACTTCTTTATGAACTCACCCTCAAAGAACTCCCAGGTAATCGGATCCGGTAACTGAGGATGCCTGCACACTAACTCCCACCATTCAAAAGCAGACCCCTGAAGAAGAGCTAATGCACACTTTGCCTGCTGGTCGGGAGGACACCGAATCTCTCTCAAAGCACGCTTCACTTTATCTAACCATCTCTCTGCAGTCTCAGACTCATTCAAACCGGTACCATAGAAATCCTCAACTCCTGCCCTCCTCAGATTCTCCATAGGTGCTCTAGGAGCAGTCACTCTCTCCAAAACCCTAGCCATGTCCTGATGCAGTCTAAACATAGCCTCAAAGGGCATGGCTGCGGCCTCGGGCTGGACCCTAGCATGCTGAGCCGACACAGTAACAGAAACAGACTGATCTACAGCGGGAGGATTCACACTCTCGGCGGATTCCTCACGCGTACCATGAGCAGAATTAGAAGCCATCTAAACAAACAAGAAACAACCGTATCAGCCAACACAGATCTAAACACATACATACCTAAGAAACTCAGAACAATCATAACAACACCCAGAAACGCCTAAACCTATGCTCTGATACCACTAACTGTAACACCTCCTTCCCATACGTGGGCGATCCCATCCGAGAAGGAGTGAGATGCCGTATGAGTAAAGGTGCCACCAAGCAAGTACAAAGTATAACATACAATCATTCATAACATACATTCAGAAATACAGAATAATTAAAAACTTTACATGCAGAAAGCAAAAGCTGATCATGCATTACTATAATTAAACTATTACAATAATGATCTGATCAACAAGCTGATATAAATAATATTACATATACAAAATATAGATACAAAAGCGGAAGCTGATACAGAGAGTTCTATACAAAAAGAATCAATAACTGATACAAAACTGAGCCCTACACTAATCCCTTCTGTGTTGGCTTGATGACGGCGACTCTCCCAAAGCAAAACGCCTTCCGCACCTGCACGGGTAAAAACACCGTGCTAAGCGATAAACGCTTAGTGGGGAAACACACATAAATTATGGACGGCCACTCACAGTGGTCGTCAAGGCATAACACATTCACAATGGCAGAATGCAAAGACTATTATATAATTCATAAAAACATGCTCGTATTTAAAAGCCATACATTCAGTATCTCATAATCATAAACATTACAGAATAAACCAGCATGTATTTCATCATTAAATTCATTCAGATACTCCATTCAAAGCCAGATCGGATCAGAACAATTCCATTAACATTTAAAGAACACCTGCTGACTCTAGATAGTGGATAACGAGTGTAATGAGGGTACCTTACGGGTACGAATCGAATACTGAGGGTACCTCACAGGTACAAATCAAATATTATATCATTAATCAAAACATGTTATTTATATACTGAGGGAATCTTAAACAAGATTCTATACTGAAGGGTTCGCGAGGAACCAAATGGGGACCTGATCGGGGTCTAAACTGAACTGAGGGCTGCAGCTAAAAACTATATTAGGCATGCCTAACTATCCACTTACTTGACCCTAGCAGGTTATGCGTCAAACAAATCACATTTCAGGATACAGAGTATAATTCATCAGAAAATCATGCTATCACGCATATCGAAGCATCAAACAGTAAGACATGCATCATACAACAGTAAAGTCCATTCAGAAGAAATACCAAATTCATTTCTGAGTTAAAAACTAGGAAATTTCGGAAAAACGAGCTGAGCGGAAAAACGGGCGAGATCGGCTAGTCACTGGGCGTGACTGGCCTTCTCAACAGGCAGGTCACGGCGTGACCGAGGGTCACGCGACGTGACGTGCTTGTTTCTCGCCGGTCACGTTGCGTGATCTTCACAAATCACACAACGCTCTCGCAGGTCACGGCGTGACTGGACGTCACGACTCGTGACGTGCTATAACTCAAGCAGATCACGTAGCGTGATCTTGCAGATCACGCACGCCTCGCCTCGCAGGTCGCACGACGTGACCGAAGATCACGTCGTGTGACTTGCTTACTCATCAGCTGGTCACGCGACTGGCTTCTCAGCAGGCAGGTCACGCGGTGACCGAGAGTCACGCGACGTGACTTGCCTTCCTTCGTAGCGAGTCGCACGACAGAGAGAGTTTCTACAGTAATTCGATTTTCCCAGAATTTCCAGAATCAAGAATTCAATCCCAATTTGATTTAAAACCATACCAACCTGTTCTTACCTTCCAGAAATTATCCCAGCAATAATTATTCAACTCAATTCACCAAATAATTAACCAAATAAAATCAATAACATACACATTCAAACTTAGAAGAACATGAACCCTAGAATTACAGTAACTTCAAAACCATACAATTTCACAAGTAAACATTCCCAAACCTGGATTCTAAGCCTCTATCACTTAGCTCCACTAGGTCCAGCAACCTCTTTCCCCTTTGGATCACGTAGAGCCTCAGCTAGAACACAAACACAGTAAATGACCATCAACATGCAACCCTAAATTAAAACTCAACCTAAAGAAGAAGATGAAGGTGTAAAGTGACAGTAAAACAAAGACAAGATAAGCACTTACTAAGCTAGGGGATGCAAGGAGAGATTATCTTCACCAATCAAACTACAATCCACACCACAATACTTAGAGTAAAGAAAATGGAGAAAAAGAAGAGAAGAAACGCCAGAGACAGAAGATAACGTAAATCTGTTATCTTCACTTCTTTCTTTTTCTTTTCTTTGCCCTAAGTATGTGTCTAAATCCTATTGATGAAGTTAATTGCTCACACCCTAACTCAACAAACATCACACACACATAATGTATTCTTAATTAAAACACCCTACAATGGTATGCTCCAATGTACACAATTAATTCCTAACTAATTCACACACTAATGTCATGTATGCACCCACATAATAATAAACCCCAAAATCATTCATTTTACTTAAATACCCTTATGACATACTGGACACATGCGAATGATTACACATACAGACAGACAGACAGGCTCATTCTACTAGGGGGCAAATGGGGTGTGACACAGAAGCTGAATGGAATACAAAACTTCTAACTCCTGTTAAGTGTCGAAACCAACAAAAATAATTTCCTACTCTTGAAAATTTTTAACTTTGTAGAATTAGTGAGTAGGGTCGAAATCCTCAGGGACTAGTTATAAAATCTGAATTTGTGAAATAAAAAAAAGGGGATTTTTTGATTAAACAATTTTGTAAAGGAAAATAAAGAAAAAATGAGAATTATAATGTAAGGAAAATGATGAGTAAATTTCCAGCCAAGATATATCTTAGTATTGATTCCATTAAATTGATCATCAAATAGAAATATAAATTTCTTTCTCGAATGAAATGGTTATGAGTATTAATAAGCTCTAATACTCTGCTTTTCCTTAATTGTATTTTAAATGGGAATTGATCCACAAGTAAATCTTGTTTACCAACCAATCCTAAATTTGCTTTTAGAATTTAAATTGTAAACAGCTTTAGTAATTAGAAGAGCCACCATTTACACCCAATAATACTCAAATTGGAATATATAAGGTGGATTGAATATTTTCACAAATGCAATTCTAACGATTTAATTTCATCGAATGCATTGGTTTTCTACTTCATTGAATCTAATAAACATGAAGGGGTTTAAAGATCCAAATAGAAACATTTATTTGATATAAATAAGACATCACTATTTAAACCAAATAAAATCTCAAGAATACAGAAAATATTCAAACACTTGAGAAAAGAAAACAATTGAAGAACAATTCTCACAATTTTATTGAATCAAACTTTGATAATCTTGACTAGAACAAGTATTTTAGCCACTCATGGCTTGAAACAAAAAACAAAGAAAATAAAGAGAGAAATTCAGAAAAAAGCTCTGCCCAAACTGGTAACAGCCCCTCCTATTTATAGAAACAGAGTCAACCTTTAACAGAATTGGGAAAACAAATCCCATCACTTCAAATCAATTTGAATACAAAGAAATCCCATGCAAAATCAGAAAAAGTGAAATTTTGAAAAATATATCTTCAACCAATCTAATTTTCTGCTGCAATAAATCTTCAATTTCCTTGATTTTGAGTCAATCTTCACCAAATCCTTTATTTTGTACCTAAAATATAATTATGAAATTAATACCCTGAAATTAAGTACAAAAATGATTAAAATGGAAAGGATATTATGTTAAAATTCTGAAAATTATAGTTTTATCAAATTCCCCACACCAAACCTTTGCTTGTCCTCAAGCAAATCAATTATGATATTTCCAGCCATCTAATCAATTTTTGTAGATTTCTGAAATTTCCCAAGCTTTCTTTACCAAAATCACAATAAAAAATAGCAGATTTTCATAGCATAAGAAACCTTCACTAATTTAAATATCTCATGAATTCAACAATTTTCAAAGAGTTAGAAAAATGATGCAAGCTTTTAAAACTCTCAATGATTCACTCAATCCACTCAAGTGTTTAGGGATAAATATTTGAAACACTCAAGCCATAAAATAGAAAAGAAAATACCATAAGTTTGCAAAAATATCAAATCTCCACCACTAAGTATGAATCCAAGAAAAAAATCAAAGGGACTTTGATAGGGTTGAAATGGGGCTACGGTAAGGTATGGAAAAGGGGAAAAAATAGGCTTAGAAATATTTGTTGAACCAAGTAAAAATAATGTACTGTGTAGAAGAGAAATTTTATTTTGTTTTTACAGGGCATATTTCCAGATTGTGCTGATATTTTTTTTTTCTTTTGAAGAACAGAGTCTCTTGAAGAGGGATATTGATGAAAAAATTGGACTTTTATTTATTTTAAACCAAGAACCCTTTCCTTTATATCTTCAATTTATGAAGGAAACTTGGTATGAGAGTAATTAGTCCAACAAATTGCAGAAAATTTCAGGATGGAGAAAGAACTTAATTCAACAAATAGTTTTTTGGGTAAAAACAGAGGAAAACGAAATGGGAATTTGTAGGCAAATTATGGTTTAAATTAAAAGAAAGGCTAAGGCTCAAATTTGGTCAACTAAAGGATAAGAAATGGTAGGCTTTTTGAGAAAGTTAAAATAGTTAAATCCTAATTGCCCTTATCATGTAAATGTTTGAATTCATTATGTGGTCTCAATAAGAATAAAGAAGCAAATTCTAGATTTTCAAATCAATTTTTAACTACACTCAATCTAAGAAGAAGAACAAGATATAATTTCATGTTCATAGAATAGGCTCAAAAATCTCACAAAAGTTTTATAAAAAAATCAGTGTCTACAACTTGCATAATTTTCTAAACAAACAAAAGAGCTAAATTCATGATCAATTTAAACTGAATAAAAATTGCTTAGCTACTATTACCTCAATCCATCATGCAATTCTGACATTAAAAGACAAGTAAATTCACACTTCAACAAATATCAAAGGCAGGCAAGAAAATACTTCAAATTGATAGCATTTGAACCAACTAAAGGTCTATGCGGAGAATTTCTTTCAAAGGAAAACATTTGCAGCTGAAACCTTTTGCTCAACTCTAAAAAAATTTGAGAAAATTTCAGTGTTTCTATCACTTGTTAAATCTGAAATTTCAAGATAAAGCTCAAAGTTCAAAACAAATTTTATCTAGAGTTATACAGACTATCGAACCTCCCCACACCTAGTTTCTACATTGTCCCCAATGTAGAAAATAAGTTCAAAATAACATAAAGAGAGAAAAGGAATTACTGCCCTGAAAATCGTGGAGAGAGAGCTAACATTTAGCTTGTCAAAATTGAGTCTGATCTGCTGGAGGCATGGTTCTGCTTCGCGTGTTGATGGCTGCGATGGGATGACAGAGATGCTACAGTGGCTGGGCTCGCAACGGCCTGATCTACGCGTGGATTAGCTGCTGGCGTCTCCGATCCTTCTCTCCGTGGTGATTTCAGGGCTGTTCTCTTCAGGCGAGGTATGCTACTCCGGTGCACTGAGGGAGATTGTGGGCGGCGGCTAGGGTTTGGTCTTGGAGGAGAGAATTTGCTGGAGAGAAAACCGAGAGTGAAAATGGGCAGAGAGATCAAAAGTAAAAAAAATAAATTAACCAAAGTGAAAACTAATAAAACTTAAAAACTTAACCTTACCTAATACAAATAAAATAAGGAAAATAGTAAAAGAAAAACAGATGAGTGAAAAACTAAAACACCAGTAACTCTTACCTCATATGTTCGTTCACCATTAATTCAATCTTACCTAGATTTATTTGCTCAGCCATGAAACATTCATAATTTTTTTTTTAAGGTTGGAGGTTAAAGAAGCAGTAAAAGAGCATAATATAACATGATTAACAGTCAAGATTGACTAGAAAATTAGCCTTATACGCGCCTGTATTGCTTCTTTTTTTTGTTTTCCCTTCTTGCAAATGAAGAACATAAAATGTGTAATATGTTACCTTGCTAATTTATTCAAACATTTTTTTGTTGGGTTGCCTCCCAACCAGCGCCTGCTTTATTGTCTTTGGCTAGACGATGTCCAAAATTAATTTCTGTAAATTGGAGCCTGTAAAGTGATTACCTCTAAATTGTTCACTTGAAATTCTTCATAATAAGGTTTAAGACGATGTCCATTGACCTTAAATATTTTATCAGTAAGAAGACTTTGAATTTCAACTGCACCATGAGAAAACACTTTAGTTACCAGAAAAGGTCCTACCCATCTTGACCTTAGTTTTTCAGGAAATAGTTTAAGTCTAGAATGAAATAAGAGAACTTTTTGACCAACTTCAAAATTTTTTCTGGAAATATTTTTATCATGGAAAAGTTTAGTCCTCTCTTTATAAATTCTAGAATTCTCATAAGCATCATGCCTTATTTCATCAAGTTCTTGCAATTGTAATTTCCTCTGATTACCTGCTTCATCCATACTCATGTTACATTGCTTGACTGCCCAATACGCTTCATGTTCAAGTTCTACAGGGAGGTGACAGGGCTTACCAAAAATAAGGCGATATGGAGACATACCAATTGGAGGTTTGTATGCTGTTATGTACGCCCATAAAGCATCATCTAAATGAGTGCTCCAATCTTTTCTGCTTGTGTTGACAACTTTCTCCAGAATTGACTTGATTTCTCTATTGGATATCTCTGCTTGCCCATTTATCTGAGGACGATATGCTGTTGAAACCCCGTGTGTCACATTATATTTTTTCAACACTTTTTCAACCACCCGATTGCAGAAGTGAGTGCCTCTACCACTGATGATCGCTTTTGGTGTTCCATACCTGGCAAAAATGTGACTCTTGACAAATCCTACAACAATCTTAGCATCATTAGTCCTGGTGGCTTTAGCTTCCACCCACTTTGAAACATAATCTACTGCTAACAAAATATATAAATTACCAAAAGAAGAGGGAAAAGCACCCATGAAATCAATTCCCCATACATCAAATATTTCACATATTAAAATTGGGGACAGAGGCATTTGATCTCTATGGCCGAAGTTACATGTCTTTTGGCAATTATGGCAAGACTTGCAAAACAAATATGCATCCTTAAATAAAATGGGCCAAAACAAACCACATTCCAGCACCTTACGTGCTGTTCTCTTTGGACCAAAATGTCCACCACATGCATATGAGTGACAAAATTCTAGGATGGATGAAAATTCACTCTGAGGTGCACATCTCCGAATTATTTGATCAGAGCAATGTTTCCACAGATATGGATCATCCCAGATATAATATTTTGACTCACATTTTATTTTATCTTTTTGGGCTCTTGTCAATTCACTTGGTAATGTTTTAGCAACTAAATAGTTCACAACATCAGCATACCAAGGATTAAAACATTGAACTTCAAAAAGATATTCATCTGGAAATGACTCTGTGAGAGGCAGGAGCTCTTCATTGAGTACCAGTCTACTCAAATTGTCAGCAACTGAATTCTCTTTCCCTTTCTCATCTCTGATTTCTAAGTCAAATTCTTGTAAGAGCAGAACCCACCTTATCAATCTTGGTTTGCTCTCTTTTTTATTGAGCAGATACTTCAAAGCTACATGATCAGAATAAACAATGACTTTAGTACACAATAAATAAGATCAAAATTTTTCTAATGCAAATACTACTGCAAAAAGCTCTTTCTCTGTTGTTGAATAATTTCTCTGAGCACTGTCAAGAGTTCTTGAGGCATAATAAATAGCATGTGTATTCTTGCCGATTTTTTGTCCTAGCATAGCACCTACAGCATAGTTATTGGCATCACACATTATTTCAAAAGGATACTCCCAATTCGGTGGCTGGATAATTGGTGCTGATGTTAACAGTTCCTTGAGTTGATCAAACGCTGCTCTGCATTCTATATTGAAATCAAATGGAACATCTAGCTGCAACAACTTGGTTAGAGGTTGTTTAATCTTAGAAAAGTCTTTGAAAAACCTTCTATAAAATCCTGCATGACCAAGAAATGAACGCACTTCCCGTACAGATGTGGGTTAAGGTAAAGTGTTAATCAAGTCAAATTTAGATTTATCAACCTCAATTCCTTTTGATGAAACTATATGACCTAGTATTAGACCTTGACCCACCATAAAATGACATTTTTCATAATTCAATACCAGATTCGTTTCAATACATCTTTTTAACACCTTAGATAGATTTTCTAGACAATCTTCAAATGAATTACAATAGACAGTAATGTCGTCCATAAACACCTCTATGATATTCTCTACATAGTCTGAGAAAATACTAACCATACATCTTTGAAATGTTGCAGGAGCATTACATAGACCAAATGGTATGCGACGGTAGGCAAATGTACCAAATGGGCATGTGAAAGTTGTTTTTTCCTGATCTTCAAGTGCTACAGGAACTTGAAGAAAACCTGAATAACCATCAAGACAACAATAATGAGAACGACCAGCCAACCTTTCCAACATTTGATCAATGAAAGGCAATGGAAAATGATCCTTCCTGGTAGAAGAATTCAATTTTCTATAATCTATACAGACTCTCCATCCATTTTGCATATGGGTTGGAATTGAATCACCATTGTCATTTTTTACAACTGTTAAACCTGTCTTTTTTGGTACTACCTGAACTAGACTTACCCATTTGCTATCAGAAATTGGAAAGATTATACCTGCATCAAGAAGTTTCGTAACGTCCTTTTTTACTACTTCCATCATTGGTGGATTAAGTCTACGCTGAGCTTCCCTTGTGGGCTTGTAATCATCTTCTAGCAAAATCCCGTGCATACATATAGAAGGGTTGATGCCTTTTATGTCTACAATTGTCCATCCAATGGCCTCCTTGTATTCTCTAAGGACTCTCACCAATTTTTCTACTTCCAAAAATGTCAGTTTGTTCAAAATTATCACAGGAAGTGTCTGATTATCACCCAAATAGGCATATTTCAGATGTTCAGGCAAAATCTTCAATTCCAACTTTGGTGCCTACAAAATAGAAGGAAGAAGCTTGTTGTGAGATATTGGAAGGTCAATGTAAGAAACATTATACCTCATATGCTTCAGGCTTTCCAGTCCATAAATTGAATTCTTCATTTCTTCATCTATGACAAACTTTTCCTCAAGATTTTTAAGCTTTTTAAGATCAATTCCTTCATTGATAGCTAACTTCAAATTGTCTGCATCAGTTAACTCAAAAACTTGCTGAGTTAGATTATCAATTACATCAATAACAAAAATAGAATTAACATCACTGGGAAAACACATGGCTTCATAAATATTAAATCTAATCAATTCTCCATCGAATTCCATAGTTAAAATGTAACAACCCAAATAGGGCCTGGTCGGAATCTGTGTTTTAAGTCGGATAAGTGAGGGTATTTTCGTAATTTGGGTAAGAAGAATTTTGGACATTTAAGAATTTTGTGTTAAAGGAATTAAATAATTAAGTGTTAAGTGAAGTGAAGGGAATTAATAGTGTGTGTTTATAGTGTATAGTTGTAGGGTGTTAGTGCTTTAAGGGTTATTTTTGTGTGGTTTGTGAGCATGGTGCCTTGGATGTAAGTGGAAAAATAAGATAAATTATGGTGTGAGTGAGTGTTTGGTGCATTGGAAGATATTTGTGTTAGAAAGGCTTTGGTGTGGTTAGTGTATGGTGCCTTAAGTGGATGAGTTAAGATGGATTGGCTTGATTCTTTAAGATTGTGACAAGTGGCAAGGGTTGGTGAGTAATTAATGTAAAGTAGGAGAGAGGAAGGGAGGGGCAGCTTTTGGGTGAGGCTTCCCGTGGAAGCTATCTCTTTTTCCCTCATTTCTTCTTCATTTCCCGTCCTCCCCTCTCTCTTGCTTTCATTCTTCTACTCTCATATCTCTTCTCTTGTGATTTCTTGAGTTTTGAGTGGGATCTTGGAAGGTTTGAGCTGGGTTTGTGGAAGGTAAGTGATTGAGTTCGGTTAGAGGTTTATTGCTCTTTGATTTTTAGTTTTGATTGTGTTTTGGTCTGATTTGAGTGTTTGTGGCTGGGTTTTTGTGCAAGAATCGGAAGAGAGAAGGAAGAGCAAGGGCAAGGATAAAGTGGATTCGTGAAGAGCTCGGTTTGAAGCTGCGATTTCCAGGTTTGGGAGTTTATTTGATGGTGTATGGGAGCTGTGTTCTTGAATGTGTTTTTGGTACATGCATGTGTAATGAGCTGTGTTATAGATTGTGGTTTCTCCCCTATTTTTCCTCCTTGGATCAACTCTAGCTAGTGTTTGCATGTTATGTGTAATCTTGAGTATTTTATGAATGCGTGTTTAAATTGTGTAGTGACTTATAGTGAAGTGCAAGTGATTTAGTGACGATGTTATGTGTTTTCAGAATTGAGCATGCCCTGTTAGTGTATTTGAGTTTGATTGTGAGTGTGTTCTTGTGGAAATTATAGTTGATTATAGTCTAAATGTGTTTATGTGGCTTGTGAATGATGCGGTGATGTGCTAGAGGCGAGAGGTAAGTGTTTTGAATATGTTGTGTGCATGTATGAAGAGTTGCGTGTGAAAAGAGTAGGAAAAAGTGCAGAAATGGGCAAATCTGGGTTCTGTCGCGATCGCGACATGTGCCACGATCGCGACAGAAGGCGGACTTGGCCCCTTGTTCTTGAAGAGCCCTCTGTCGCGATCGCGACGCTTGTCGCGAGCGCGACAGAGAGCTTGGTCGCGGAAACCTCCGCGCGGGCGTGCTGCCGAGCATGCGCGCGGGGAGGAAGGAACTGGTCACTGTCGCGATCGCGACGCTTGTCGCGAGCACGACAGAGCTCGGCTCCGTGAGTTCTACCGCGAGTGCTTCGTCGCGAGGAGGTCCTTTGGCGCGACCTCGCGAGGAAGTACCCCGTGCTCTGTCGCGAGCGCGACACCTATCGCGATCGCGACAGAGGCCCTTCCTGCTTGCTTTGATTTCTGAATGCGTTTCTTTTGTTCCACTTTGCACGGTTTATCACTATTGCATGGTATATGTGTGTGCCTCTGACTCGTGATATTACTGTACTAGTGTTCTTGATATGGTTTATATTATATAAGAGTCGTAATTTGAGTATTGATTTGTTTATGCAATATCTTGCGAGTTATTGTGTTGTCGAGCCTGAGTGTCAAGGTATAGGATAAATAAGCATGCTTAAGAAGGGTTAGTGTTCAGCTGTTCTGTCCGCCCCGTTTGGGCGAAGCGGTCGACCTCCGAGATGGTCATCAATCGTGTAGTGATAAAATGTTTTGAGACACCGGTCTCTCGCTCTACCTTCGGGTATTAAAGTGTTTTTGAGGCTTCGGTCTCCCGTGCCGTGTTCCCGTATCCTCAACCATTGATTTCAGGCTATTGTGTGAACTGTCTGGTTTTGATACAGTGAAGTGTTCTGATTATTGTGTGACTCTGAATAGTGTAATGGTTTAGTACATTGCGTTATATAATCCTGATTATATAGTATTGTCTCTGTACTCTGATGCATAATGATTTATGTATATTAGTGCATGTCTCTTTGTATAGTGTTCTGTTGTGCTTGTTTCTCCCCACTAAGCGTTATCGCTTAGCACGGGCTTTTATCCCGTGCAGGTAGTGTGAAGGATTTTGGGAATGCTCGAGTCGTGCATCTGCAGGCAGGCCACATAGGAGTCAAGTTCATTATTTCCTTTTTGTTTCCTCATGTAATTCCTTTTGTATATGGATTATTTTGTAAAGGTTTTAAAATTGTAATTATTTTGGAATGTTGTATTTATAACTCTATATCTTAATTATGTTGAAGTATATTTCTATTATATGGTTATTGAATGCTTCTGCTTAGCGCATGTATGCTTCCGCTGTATGCTTTGTCGCGTCGTGAGTGAGTGAGCGTCTTGTAGCGCGCCCGCCGGCGCCCTTCCAACGGGGGCGGCGGCGGGGGTGTTACAATTTAGTGGTATCAGAGCACCGGTTTAGGCGGTTCTGGTTGCCTCTGTTTGTTATGAGTTGAGTCTTTGCATGTGAGTCGGTTTTGTGTCGTGGCCTAATGCAGATGTGTCTTGTCTTGTGTAGTGTTTAGATGGAGTCTGATCCAAGTGAGCATGTGGGTGAGACGGTTGGTAGTGCAAGTGTAGTGAGAGGTGAGCAGCCTGCTCCGCAGCGACAGCGAGAGGAGATTCCTGGTGTGGGTTTTGGTCAAGAGAACCCGGCGTTAGTGCAAGGTTTGCTTCAGTTGGTTGAGAGGCTGACTGCTCCTAAGGCTCCGACTGAGTTATTAAGAAAGAGAGGAGCCGTGGATTTTTACGGGACTGCTTTGGACCAATCTGATGTGGCCGAGTTTTGGCTTAAGAGAGTGGGTCGGATTTTGCAAGAGATAAGATGTCCTGCAGAACAGAGGGTGCTTTGTGCAGTGTCGTTGCTTCAGGGGCCTGCGTACGATTGGTGGGAATTAGTGATGCGAAATCCTCAGCGACCAGCCGAGTTGACTTGGGAGTTCTTTAAGCAAGAATTTGAGCAGAAGTATGTGACGAAGGCGTATCAAGAGGCTAAGTGGAGAGAGTTTATCAGTCTGAGGCAGCGAGGTATGACAGTGAGCGAGTATGATAAGGAATTCAGCCGGTTGAGTAAGTATATGCCTGAGACTTTGTTGACGGATGAGTTTAGAAGTCGGCATTTCCTAGAGGGACTTCGGGAGGTGTATAGAGGTCAGTTGTCGGCGTTGTCAGTTTTGCAACCCGTGGGGTATTATTAGCTTGTGGCAGCGGCGATGAAGTTAGAAGAGTCTGAGGTGATCAAGCAAAGGATTGAGGGCAAGAGGAAAGCACCGAGTGATGGGTTTGGAAGTGGTAAGAAGTCGAGGGGAGTTCCGAGTGGTCAAAGTGGGAAGAGTTCGGTTCCGGTTCGTTCGGAAGTTGGGAGTGTAGCTAGCAAGGGAAGTGTGATCCCTGAGTGTGAGCATTGTTATAAGCGCCACTGGGGCGAGTGCAGAAGGATCTCTGGAGCGTGCTTCCGATGTGGCAGCCAAGAGCACATGGTGGCGAATTGTCCGGATCGAAGAGAGCTTCAGGATAGACCAGAGGGTAGAGCCAGTGGTCAGAGAGCGAGAGGGAATCAGAGTGGAAGAGCCAGTGGCCGTCCTTCGTAAGCGCCATCAGAGACAGTGCAGAAGCCACCTGCAGAAGAAGTGCCTTCGCGTCCAAGAGTTTATGCGATGCAAGTAGGGGATATAGCAGATCGAGCGGGACCTTCTGGTAAGTTATGTTATTAGTTTACAGTTAAGTTTCGGTTTGTGTTTGGGTTGTTTGGATTTAAGTGATTAGCGGGAAAATTTTGAGGACGAAATTTCTTAAGGGAGGAGTGATTTGTAACAACCCAAATAGGGACTGGTCGGAATCTGTGTTTTAAGTCGGATAAGTGAGGGTATTTTCGTAATTTGGGTAAGAAGAATTTTGGACATTTAAGAATTTTGTGTTAAAGGAATTAAATAATTAAGTGTTAAGTGAAGTGAAGGGAATTAATAGTGTGTGTTTATAGTGTATAGTTGTAGGGTGTTAGTGCTTTAAGGGTTATTTTTGTGTGGTTTGTGAGCATGGTGCCTTGGATGTAAGTGGAAAAATAAGATAAATTATGGTGTGAGTGAGTGTTTGGTGCATTGGAAGATATTTGTGTTAGAAAGGCTTTGGTGTGGTTAGTGTATGGTGCCTTAAGTGGATGAGTTAAGATGGATTGGCTTGATTCTTTAAGATTGTGACAAGTGGCAAGGGTTGGTGAGTAATTAATGTAAAGTAGGAGAGAGGAAGGGAGGGGCAGCTTTTGGGTGAGGCTTCCCGTGGAAGCTATCTCTTTTTCCCTCATTTCTTCTTCATTTCCCATCCTCCCCTCTCTCTTGCTTTCATTCCTCTACTCTCATATCTCTTCTCTTGTGATTTCTTGAGTTTTGAGTGGGATCTTGGAAGGTTTGAGCTGGGTTTGTGGAAGGTAAGTGATTGAGTTCGGTTAGAGGTTTATTGCTCTTTGATTTTTAGTTTTGATTGTGTTTAGGTCTGATTTGAGTGTTTGTGGCTGGGTTTTTGTGCAAGAATCGGAAGAGAGAAGGAAGAGCAAGGGCAAGGATAAAGTGGATTCGTGAAGAGCTCGGTTTGAAGCTGCGATTTCCAGGTTTGGGAGTTTATTTGATGGTGTATGGGAGCTGTGTTCTTGAATGTGTTTTTGGTACATGCATGTGTAATGAGCTGTGTTATAGATTGTGGTTTCTCCCCTATTTTTCCTCCTTGGATCAACTCTAGCTAGTGTTTGCATGTTATGTGTAATCTTGAATATTTTATGAATGCGTGTTTAAATTGTGTAGTGACTTATAGTGAAGTGCAAGTGATTTAGTGACGATGTTATGTGTTTTCAGAATTGAGCATGCCCTGTTAGTGTATTTGAGTTTGATTGTGAGTGTGTTCTTGTGGAAATTATAGTTGATTATAGTCTAAATGTGTTTATGTGGCTTGTGAATGATGCGGTGATGTGCTAGAGGCGAGAGGTAAGTGTTTTGAATATGTTGTGTGCATGTATGAAGAGTTGCGTGTGAAAAGAGTAGGAAAAAGTGCAGAAATGGGCAAATCTGGGTTCTGTCGCGATCGTGACATGTGCCACGATCGCGACAGAAGGCGGACTTGGCCCCTTGTTCTTGAACAGCCCTCTGTCGCGATCG
Organism: Excoecaria cochinchinensis; assembly: GCA_947683425.1. NCBI lineage: Eukaryota > Viridiplantae > Streptophyta > Magnoliopsida > Malpighiales > Euphorbiaceae > Excoecaria > Excoecaria cochinchinensis. Next base: position 12,376,315 of record CANTUQ010000014.1, on the reverse strand, counting down.
CGACGCTTGTCGCGACCGCAATAGAGAGCTTGGTCGCGAAAACCTCCGCGCGGGCGTGCTGCCGAGCGTGCGCGCGGGGAGGAAGGAACTGGTCACTGTCGCGATCGCGACGCTTGTCGCGAGCGCGACAGAGCTCGGCTCCGTGAGTTCTGCCGCGAGTGCTTCGTCGCGAGGAGGTCCTTTGGCGCGACCTCGCGAGGAAGTACCCCGTGCTCTGTCGCGACCGCGACACCTGTCGCGATCGCGACAGAGGCCCTTCCTGCTTGCTTTGATTTCTGAATGCGTTTCTTTTGTTCCACTTTGCACGGTTTATCACTATTGCATGGTATATGTGTGTGCCTCTGACTCGTGATATTACTGTACTAGTGTTCTTGATATGGTTTATATTATATAAGAGTCGTAATTTGAGTATTGATTTGTTTATGCAATATCTTGCGAGTTATTGTGTTGTCGAGCCTGAGTGTCAAGGTATAGGATAAATAAGCATGCTTAAGAAGGGTTAGTGTTCAGCTGTTCTGTCCGCCCCGTTTGGGCGAAGCGGTCGACCTCCGAGATGGTCATCAATCGTGTAGTGATAAAATGTTTTGAGACTCCGGTCTCTCGCGCTACCTTCGGGTATTAAAGTGTTTTTGAGGCTTCGGTCTCCCGTGCCGTGTTCCCGTATCCTCAACCATTGATTTCAGGCTATTGTGTGAACTGTCTGGTTTTGATACAGTGAAGTGTTCTGATTATTGTGTGACTCTGAATAGTGTAATGGTTTAGTACATTGCGTTATATAATCCTGATTATATAGTATTGTCTCTGTACTCTGATGCATAATGATTTATGTATATTAGTGCATGTCTCTTTGTATAGTGTTCTGTTGTGCTTGTTTCTCCCCACTAAGCGTTATCGCTTAGCACGGGCTTTTATCCCGTGCAGGTAGTGTGAAGGATTTTGGGAATGCTCGAGTCGTGCATCTGCAGGCAGGCCACATAGGAGTCAAGTTTATTATTTCCTTTTTGTTTCCTCATGTAATTCCTTTTGTATATGGATTATTTTGTAAAGGTTTTAAAATTGTAATTATTTTGGAATGTTGTATTTATAACTCTATATCTTAATTATGTTGAAGTATATTTCTATTATATGGTTATTGAATGCTTCTGCTTAGCACATGTATGCTTCCGCTGTATGCTTTGTCGCGTCGTGAGTGAGTGAAGGTCTTGTAGCGCGCCCGCCGGCGCCCTTCCAACGGGGGCGGCGGCGGGGGTGTTACAATTTAGTGGTATCAGAGCACCGGTTTAGGCGGTTCTGGTTGCCTCTGTTTGTTATGAGT